>CM074286.1:1020000-1200000 GCA_037194245.1 Opsariichthys bidens | reverse complement strand
GAGAAAAGTCAGAATTTTTATAAAAAAAGTCAGAATCGTGAGATATAAACTCGCAATTTTGAGAAAAAAATCAGAATTATGAGATATAAATTCACAATATTGAGAAAAGTCAGAATTTTTATAAAAAAAGTCAGAATCGTGAGATATAAACTCGCAATTTTGAGAAAAAAATCAGAATTATGAGATATAAACTCACAATATTGAGAAAAGTCAGAATTATGAGATATAAACTCACAATATTGAGAAAAGTCAGAATTATGAGATATAAACTCACAATATTGAGAAAAGTCAGAATCGTGAGATATAAACTGACAATATTGAGAAAAGTCAGAATTATGAGATATAAACTCACAATATTGAGAAAAGTCAGAATTATGAGATATAAACTGACAATATTGAGAAAAGTCAGAATTATGAGATATAAACTCACAATATTGAGAAAAGTCAGAATTTTTATAAAAAAAGTCAGAATCGTGAGATATAAACTCGCAATTTTGAGAAAAAAATCAGAATTATGAGATATAAATTCACAATATTGAGAAAAGTCAGAATTTTTATAAAAAAAGTCAGAATCGTGAGATATAAACTCGCAATTTTGAGAAAAAAATCAGAATTATGAGATATAAACTCACAATATTGAGAAAAGTCAGAATTATGAGATATAAACTCACAATATTGAGAAAAGTCAGAATTATGAGATATAAACTCACAATATTGAGAAAAGTCAGAATTATGAGATATAAACTGACAATATTGAGAAAAGTCAGAATTATGAGATATAAACTGACAATATTGAGAAAAGTCAGAATTATGAGATATAAACTCACAATATTGAGAAAAGTCAGAATTATGGGATATAAACTGACAATATTGAGAAAAGTCAGAATTATGAGATATAAACTGACAATATTGAGAAAAGTCAGAATTATGAGATATAAACTCACAATATTGAGAAAAGTCAGAATTATGGGATATAAACTGACAATATTGAGAAAAGTCAGAATTATGGGATATAAACTCACAATATTGAGAAAAGTCAGAATTATGGGATATAAACTGACAATATTGAGAAAAGTCAGAATTATGGGATATAAACTCACAATATTGAGAAAAGTCAGAATTATGAGATATAAACTGACAATATTGAGAAAAGTCAGAATTATGAGATATAAACTCACAATATTGAGAAAAGTCAGAATTATGAGATATAAACTGACAATATTGAGAAAAGTCAGAATTATGGGATATAAACTGACAATATTGAGAAAAGTCAGAATTATGAGATATAAACTGACAATATTGAGAAAAGTCAGAATTATGGGATATAAACTGACAATATTGAGAAAAGTCAGAATTATGAGATATAAACTCACAATATTGAGAAAAGTCAGAATTATGGGATATAAACTGACAATATTGAGAAAAGTCAGAATTATGAGATATAAACTCACAATATTGAGAAAAGTCAGAATTATGGGATATAAACTGACAATATTGAGAAAAGTCAGAATTATGAGATATAAACTCACAATATTGAGAAAAGTCAGAATTATGAGATATAAACTGACAATATTGAGAAAAGTCAGAATTATGAGATATAAACTCACAATATTGAGAAAAGTCAGAATTATGGGATATAAACTGACAATATTGAGAAAAGTCAGAATTATGGGATATAAACTCACAATATTGAGAAAAGTCAGAATTATGGGATATAAACTGACAATATTGAGAAAAGTCAGAATTATGAGATATAAACTCACAATATTGAGAAAAGTCAGAATTATGAGATATAAACTGACAATATTGAGAAAAGTCAGAATTATGGGATATAAACTGACAATATTGAGAAAAGTCAGAATTATGAGATATAAACTCACAATATTGAGAAAAGTCAGAATTATGAGATATAAACTGACAATATTGAGAAAAGTCAGAATTATGAGATATAAACTGACAATATTGAGAAAAGTCAGAATTATGAGATATAAACTCACAATATTGAGAAAAGTCAGAATTATGAGATATAAACTGACAATATTGAGAAAAGTCAGAATTATGGGATATAAACTCACAATATTGAGAAAAGTCAGAATTATGAGATATAAACTGACAATATTGAGAAAAGTCAGAATTATGGGATATAAACTCACATAGGAAATTCACGATTGCAAGAAAAAAAGTCAGTATTGCAAGTTTAAATCTCCCAATTCTGACTTTATAACTTGCCATTGTGAGTTTAAATCTCGCAATTCTCACGTTTTTTTGATTAATCGGCTATCGCACGAAACTGGGTAAAATAATTAATTTTCTTTAAAAGAAATTTTATATGACAGCAAAATGACCTTTGAAGGTTGTCATGTATTTTGTTTGAACGGATCGGTGTTCAATGCAAATGATTTGATGACGCAGCGATAAACTAGTTATATGCCTTAATGCATGTGTTTTGAACATTGCTCATTTAACACATCATTAAAATAGTACAATAGCGAAACGTCCATTAAATATCTAAAACTTCCAAAATGTCTGAGCAAGTGACAAATATTCGTTGATACCGCAATGTATCGCAATCGCAAATTCAGCGCATAACCGACGACTTACTGATCATATCCTTATCTGTAAATGTTAGAAAGTCGATATGTTTTTAGCTGTCAGAAAGTGTTTTTTGTGGACAACGGCTGCATCAGAACAGCCGATTTGAGAACAAATTTTTGAGCATTGTGTGACGTGGCCTGCGCTCCGTCAGCCGTGAGCATTTCCCAGTAAATGTGCCGTACGGCACGTTTTCATCTGGCGCTGCAGAACAAGAACAACGTTCACCGCAACGAAACACAGCGTGGCCATTGCCAGCGTTCCCGGGAGCTTTCAGAGAGCGAGCCGACACTGTTTATTTATACTGGCAGCGCGACCGCGCACCACCTAGGGGGTGGAGTACCGCTGTGGCCCGTCGACCTCACCCCCCAGAAACCCATTTGGATGGAGACTTGATGGGGCCTTGACTGGTGGGGAGTCAGCCAGAGTGCAGGCCTCTTTTAATGGTCTCACCACGGAGGCACATTCCCAGCTCGGAGAATTGGAGCAGACACGCCGGCTCCTGTCTTAGCAGCTTTCAGTCCGTGCGGCGGCTCTGATATGAAGGAGACACCTGCCCTCATCCCGACTGCCGCGTCCAAACCGCGACTCGCTGAGACCACAGCGGATGTGATTAATACAGAACAACCACTCGCGTCGATCGCTTAATACTGGAATTGATTGGAGACTTTCCAGGGGGATCTTTGCATTGTTTAATGGAACTAGAAATAGACACAAATTAGTTGCTATTGTAGATATTCACTGAGCTATAAAATGAATGCAGACATTAATAGCACAAATTTGTAGGCTCTTCTGTAGAGCCGAACTCATTCACTAATGACTTTAACCTCTTCATTTACGGCTTATTAATAGTTAAGTGTTGGATTAAGGGATGCAGAATATGATCCTGCAGGATAAGGCAGGAATATGTAGCTAATAAGCAACTATTTAAAAGTGAGAATTGTTCCCCATTCCCCATTGTGTTACCAGCTCGTGTCATTATTGATGAACTTTACGCAGTTCTTGAACTGAATTGATCTGAATAATGTCTTTTTAGAGCTGCTTTAGAGCTTAATTTGAATTGGTCTCATGTTTGATGACGTTTGCACCATTGAGCCTGTTATTTTCCTGTTTATTTCCGTGAGGCTGCTTTGGGACAGTCTGCATAGAGTGCATTAGTGCCCGCCCACTTCAGAGGCGCCGGTTCCGGAAGTATTTCTTCCATTGGGATTTCAAAAAAGGTCGTTGTTAAACAGTTATAAGCCATGAACCAAACCAAGCAGCTACAAGGAGAATCATACACTCTGAAAATGCTGGGTTAAAAACAACCCAAGTTAGGTTGAAAACGGACAAACCCAGCGATTGGGTTGTTTCAACCCAGCGATTGGGTTGTTTTAACCCAGCGATTGACTTTATTTAACCCAGCGATTGGGTTGATTTAACCCAGCGATTGGGTTGATTTAACCCAGCGATTGGGTTGTTTTAACCCAGCGATTGGGTTGTTTTAACCCAGCGATTGGGTTGTTTTAACCAAGCGATTGAGTTGTTTTAACCCAGCGATTGGGTTGTTTTAACCCAGCGATTGGGTTGATTTAACCCAGCGATTGGGTTGTTTTAACCCAGCGATTGGGTTGTTTTAACCCAGCGATTGGGTTGATTTAACCCAGCGATTGGGTTGATTTAACCCAGCGATTGGGTTGTTTTAACCCAGCGATTGGGTTGTTTTAACCCAGCGATTGGGTTGTTTTAACCAAGCGATTGAGTTGTTTTAACCCAGCGATTGGGTTGATTTAACCCAGCGATTGACTTTATTTAACCCAGCGATTGGGTTGATTTAACCCAGCGATTGGGTTGATTTAACCCAGCGATTGGGTTGATTTAACCCAGCGATTGGGTTGTTTTAACCCAGCGATTGGGTTGATTTAACCCAGCGATTGGGTTGTTTTAACCCAGCGATTGGGTTGTTTTAACCCAGCGATTGGGTTGATTTAACCCAGCGATTGGGTTGATTTAACCCAGCGATTGGGTTGTTTTAACCCAGCGATTGGGTTGTTTTAACCCAGCGATTGGGTTGTTTTAACCAAGCGATTGAGTTGTTTTAACCCAGCGATTGGGTTGTTTTAACCCAGCGATTGCGTTGTTTTAACCCAGCGATTGTGTTGTTTTAACCCAGCGATTGGGTTGTTTTAACCCAGCGATTGGGTTGTTTTGACCCAGCGATTGCGTTGTTTTAACCCAGCGATTGGGTTGTTTTAACCCAGCGATTGGGTTGTTTTAATTGAGTTGTCAAATACTATTAATTAACAACCTCGTGCACTCTGGCTGTGTTAATTTAACGGGATTTTTCGCATTTATTTATTTTTTACAGGTGTTTCATATGTATTTTGAAGTTCATTCAGTTCATTTCTCATGCGATAACGTCCAGCTAATGAGCTGCCAGTACTTTTTCTGTTATTTAATGGATTTATTCAGCTCACAGTAAGGCCGTCTTTAAAGGTTTTTAAGCTATCGTTATTTCCTTACGGAGAAAACGGAGCTTTTACTTCTGGAACCCAACTGTTCCATAAATCACTATAGAAATAATAATAATAATAATAATAATAATAAAACAGTTGGTGATCTTTTCTGAAACTCTATATGAGATTCACGTTTTTTTTCCTTCCTCAGGATCATCTGAGAATTTGATCTCCGTCTGACATTGAGATATCACTGATTTCATTTGTAATTTCTCTCCTCTGGGATGTTAGTGTTTCTGTGTGCGAGGGGTAATAACTCACAGCCCTCCATCAGAGCTGAAACCTCGCAAATCTGCTCTTTTGGCAGCTATCAGATCCGAGTCTCGGCCAGATATCGCGTTTCCCTCGACTGGCAGCTTCTTTGAGTGAAACATCGCTCTCCATTTCTAAAACCTAAACATTCCCACTTACGCCGCTCGTCCGTTAGAGTGATGACGGTAGCTTTGTAATTAACTTCACATCACATTGCAAAACGAGTACTATTTGGGGTTCATCTGAACGTCCTCAGACGTTTGACAGCTTCTAATAATGCAATGAAGAGCACTACAAAGACATCAACAAAATGCTGAACAAAAGTCATGATAACATGAGATTTTGAAATTGTGTTCCCTAAAAAGTGTACTAATGTGTTATGAGCCTTTACTCAGTATCACTTGATGAAGCGTAACAACAGGAAAGCCCGCGTTGCCGGTCGGTGTCGGACTGGTGTCGGAAGCGCCGGCGAAGGCCTGTAATGCTTTCAGGCTGTGTAAACATGTCTCCGGAACATTGTGTTTGTTAGGTCATTCCCTTAAGCGGCCTTCATCCTCACGCTGTTATTCTTTACGATCCCCTCCTCCGTTTGGGATCTACGGATCTTCTGCGACCTTTCACAAATTTCCTGGGCCTCTTTGTTTCGGGTCGAATCCTGTTTGTTAAACTCGCAGATCGAGTCCAATTTATGCATTTTTTTATTTTCAGATCAATCGTTTATTCATCATTTAGTCAATAATGCGTGAACAACGTGGTCGAGAAGACGGTCTGATCTGTCAACCAATGAAAAGGTTTGAAAAATGTCTTTTTTGTGTCTGTGAAATCGTACATGCTCGATAAAATAGTCGAGGGGGATGTAAGTATTAATATTAATACATGTTTCTGCAATATGAGCTTTGAAACACTATCGAACGCCCTCTGAAATGTTTAAGGAAAACATTCATTCCGTTCAGTAAAAGTGAAAGTAAAAGCACATTGAATTTTTTGCTGGTCATTGGGAGCATCTTAAGGCTCTGACTTATGCACAATATTCTTTTATCATATAAGTCTTGGTCTACAAAACACCAATTCACATAAAATATTCACTATTCAACATCAGATAAAAAAAAAAAAAAAACGACTATCACATAACAAGAAAAAAAAAGCTGTTCATGTGGGAAAAAAATATCCTAAAACATTCAAAATTATGGTCAAGAATTAAATGTCATCTTATGCGACGTAATGTGATGTACCTGCAGGGCTGGGTGGGTCACTTTTAAAATGTATTTCACTACAGAGTACAAAATACAGGCTTTAAAAAGTCATTTGTAACGTATTTCGTTACATTACTCAAGTTTAGTCACTTCATCTAAATACTTTAGAATACTTTGGAATACTAATAAGTGTGAAACAAACACAATTCTGACTTTTTCCCTCAGAATTGCGTGATATAAAGTTGCAATTGTGAGTTATAAAGTCAGAATTATGAGATATAAACTCACAATATTGAGAAAAGTCAGAATTATGAGATTTAAACTCACATTCTAAATTCACAATTGCAAGAAAAAAAGTCAGTATTGCAAGTTTAAATCTCCCAATTCTGACTTTATAACTTGCAATTGTGAGTTTAAATCTCGCAATTGTGAGAAAAAGAAGTCAGAATTGTGAAACACAAACTCACAATTGTGAGGGGAAAAACAAATAGTGAGAAAAAGTCACAGTGTCGAGTGAATAATAAAATGACTCCCAAAACATGAAAACAGTGGAAAACATGAAACTGAACTCGTCTTTTTCAGACGGTCAGAGTCAGAGAATCACCAATCGCTGTTTAAATGACATTAAAACTCAAAGTAATCACTTTGGTAATCTAAAACACTTTTCAGATGGAACTGGAATCTGATTACCACCCATTTAACATGAAACACAGTCACTCAAATCTTGTATTTTAAATACATAACTAAATGTCAAGTGACCAAAATCAGAGAAGCGTGAACATGCAGATGTGTTGTGAAATTATTGCAATATTAACTTCAAATCTCTGGTACTGCAAGAAATAACATTCGGGTCATGAACACAAACAATGTGTTCATGCATTTATCATTGTTTTCACTGCACTGCATTGCAATATATAAAGAACCTAAAATGAAACGGAGAAAAAAAATAGTTAAAGAGATGAGATCATGTTCTTCTTCTTCTTCTTCTTATTATTCATACTTTTAAGCAAGGAAATCTTAGCAAGACTTAGAACAAAAGTAATTTTTGCAATGCAAAACAAAGGAACTACCCATGCAATTATTTACCAGAAATCAGATCATGCCGTGATATAATGTTCTTTCTTAAACTGGTTTCATTGGTGATGATGCAGGTACCTGCATGCAGGACTTTTTAGGGTCGTTTAAAGGTGTAAAACACCACAAATGCATGCAAAAAAAGTCTGTTAAATGACGTAATTCCTACTGACACGACACAAAGGTGAAGATTACGCTCACATTCCCTCACGAGGCCCCGTCAAATGGCGCGTGTGGCCTTCGTGTCTGCCAGATCAACAGAAAAGCCACATCAAACGCAGCTTGAGTTCTTATTTGGAAGATAGAGGCACATTTTCAAAGATGCTATAAAGACAAATGGGTGATGGAAAAGAACAGAAGCCATAATTGCTGACATAAAAGAGGCCAGAGATGAGATAAATCGCTGTGAACGTGGCATTTATGACACTTTCTGGAGTTTACTGCTTGAAGACTATATACAAGTGTCGCTCATTCACAACTACAACATCGTCTTTTCGTTTTGTTTAAGGGTCGTTTGCAGACGCTCCCGTTCTGAAACGAATTCTGCGCGTTCCGCATATGGAGGACCAGGAGTGACACATAAAAATGAAACGAAGAATCACACATAATATATAAATAAATAGACATATTTGAAGTTGTTTATTTAATGCCTGTTTTTAAACGTAGATTAATAGAACAATACAAAAATACATTTGGAAATCATTTTAAATGGCTAAATGCGAAAGCTGATTGGTTGTTAAAGCCCTTTAAAATGATTTAATAATGTATTTTTTTATTGTTCTATTAATTTACGTTTAAAAACGGGCTTTAAATAAACAACTTGAAATATGTCTATTTATTTGCCATACGTTTTTATTTTTATGTGGCTCTCCCGTCGCGTGTTCAATAAATATTTTGGCTGATTTTGTGATGCAAATGCAAAAAAAATAAAAAAAATAAATAAATATCTGCATATCCCGTCTGGGTTGAAATGAATCCTGAACACACCCGTTATGACCGTCATAAAATACAGTCTCATTTGTATTTTACGAGGTGGGATTGATTGTTGGATATTGATGTCAGTTCCGAGACAATTCCCATTTTCATGTTCCCTGCTCCCACACACATTTTCTTCCATTTAATTGGCGTGTTTTCTTGTTTGTCACTTGCTGATGTAATACTGTGGAGAGGAATTATATTTATGTTCCATGTGAATCCAGCCATCCTTCGCCTATGACTTTTCCAGATGAGCTTCACCACAATTCCAGGAACGGCGGAACATCCCTGCGCTCGGATGGCTGTGCTCTTGTTTACTGTATGCGTGTGTTTCAAAAGGCTTTGAATTGCTGTGGTGATTGAATCCCATTCTGGTTACTGTGAGTTTTGTCTCAGTTCGGTGCTTCTCGACTGGTTTCGGACAGCAGCTGTTTATTGGACAAAAACAATGTCTTTAGAATCAAACAATGACGTTTAGTAATATTAAAGTCTAAAAAAGGCTGGATTAAAACTACCCAAGTTGGGTTGAAAATGGACAAACCCAGCAATCGACCCTTCGCGAAGCCCCGCCCCCTTTAGTTACTGTTGCTATGTCCGCTCTCGCGCCACACATCATGTTCTCACGCCGTGAAAAATACATCGAGGACGTGTCGACAGACGTATGAAACCGTTTCAAGTGATTTTTTTAAAGAAGTTGAATCAATAAATAGCGTCTAGTGTGTGTTTAATGTGTGAAGCGAGGTCATGAACATGAGGAAACACGTTAGTCCCTTCCCGCTTCTTTTCCACCGGCTGTCCCAAGATTCCTCGCTCAAACTTCATCAAGCGACGCCTTTGTTTTGAATCCTCTAGTGGACGACAAAAACTACATAGTGCAGCTTTAAGTCAAGTCAGCTTTATTTCTATAGCCAATTCCATTTTAAACAGCTCTACAGAAGACAACAGTGTCGTTATTCAGCAATTAAGATCCAAAACTGAAAAGTGTGGAAGCCCATTTGCGCCACATAAGAAAAAAAATAAGATAAAAAGTCAAAATTATGACTTTAAAAGTAATAATTACGAGATGAAAGTTGAAATTTTGACACCATGTTGAAATGATGAGATTAAAAAGTCGAAATTATGATTCGCTGCTCATGGATCTGACGCGACTCGACATGACAGAATGGACACATTAAGGAATATTTGAAACGTTGCATATTTTAAATGGTGAAATTCTTGCCCTCTTGAAAGGATTTTATGCCGCTTTGGCGTAGCAAGAACAAAACAGTTCGTTTTCTTGCCGTCCACGTGCTCGGTTTGGATCATATTTTAAATAATTTAATTGATGTATGTCCTTAATTTAGCCACTGCATGTCATTAAATAGTAGGCTATGTCAAAATTGTGACTTGGTATGTCATAATTTCGACTTTTTATCTCACAATCGACCCTTCGCAAAGCCCCGCCCCCTTTAGTTACTGTTGCTATGTCCACTCTCGCGCCACACATCATGTTCTCACGCAGTGAAAAATACATCAAGGACACTGACAACGTATGAAACGGTTTCATAATGTTTTAAAGCGGTTGAATCAATAAATAGCGTCTAGTGTGTGTTTAATGTTAGTTAATTACTAGTTCATTAATAGCATCAAATAAGCATGAATGAACATCAGAAGGAAAGTTGTTTCAAGCACGGAAGTTAATCCACTAACTCCCCTGACCGCTTTGACGGACAAAATGACGGTTACGATTGGTCAGATCGCCTGTCAATCAAACTGTTTGGGAAGAGTCAATTGGGTTTGGGGTTAAATGTTTGCCCAACCTGCTGGTTAGTTTAACTGTTGTTAAAAAATGACTGCATTGCTTGTTTGAGAATCAACTCAAAATGCTTGGCTATTATGGCATCGTCACATTTTTAACTTTTTAAAACACCCAAGTCGACGCCTTTCACCATTCCCAGGAAGCTGGTAAACACTGAGATGTTCCCTGGTTTAAATAAAAGAGGTTGTTAATCTTTTAAATGTACCAGGTTTATATAAAACAAGTCGATAAGCAGTTAACCCTTCGCAAACAGTTTGATTGACAGGCGATCTGACCAATCAGAACCCCGAATCCGGCATTTTCTCCGTGAACGCGGTCAGGGGAGTCAGTAGATGAACGTTGGTGAACTTGAATCACGTCTTGAAACGACATTCCTTCTGATGTTCATTCATGTTTATTTGATGCTATAAATGAACTAGTGTGAAGAGATGATCGCTTCACTTTTTGTGCTGTTTTCTAACAGTTTAGATTAAGAGAGAGAACCGGCTCTTAACCTTCTCACTGCCATTTTGTTTTCATAGTTAGATATCGTGATTGTCTGGCTATATTTAAATTGACTGCAGTGGACCAGCCCTGATTGGTCAAGAGGTCAACACGCATGTCTGTGATTGGCTACCCTGCTCACCACTGCAAAAAACCTTCAGTAAATAGAAACATTTGACGTTCTCCAAACACAAATCCACACTGGAGCGATTACCAGATCGGTTTTGTCAGTGTGATATTATTATAGGGTGCTCTTGCTTTCGCATCACCCCCGTAGAACCGGGCCTGCCTGTTTAATTCGCTCTTCTTCTCCTGAATCAAACATATACGGCTGAATTAAACCAACGTTGAGCGAGTGGATCAGCTAATCGGAGCTGCTGTGATTGAGTGGAGGCGGGGACTGATTTGCATATTCATTTTAGTCACTTCTGTTTAGCATATAGTCACGTTTCAACCACTATTTCATACATGTTTTGTTGCCTGACAAAAAAAACACACACACACAAAACTAAGAAACGCTTCATTGGGAAATCGACTGTATATGGCTGACAATTAAAATGCAATAATGTTATGAATACGATTATTAGAACATGATGCCATTTTCATTGAGAGTATTTGGCAAAAGTAGTCAACGCAAACCATATCATATCATTACGATTGAACACAACGCCAACAAAAAATCACGTTAACTCATCCCAGTTGCATCTTATTTGCGTTTAACCTTGTTTTTCCTGATTATTTGGGTTGTAAACCGGCACAACCAACTATCTGAGAGTTGTTATTTAGGGTTTCTCAAGACATGTACAGTAACTGCGCTGGTTTGAGGTCAGGTCCAACGAATTGATCCAGTCCGGTGAGTCGATGGACGATCTTCCTGACCCATTTCCACAGTATTACACGGACACGGCTTGTGTTTGTGTAACCAGGAATGGCTTTTGCTGTTGACGTGCAGTAAACGTGTTTGGCTTTCTTATCTCTGACAGATCAGATCTGATGAGGAACAAGCATTAGTGGAGCAATGTGCAGTTAATTTGTTTGTAGTCTGTGATTTTTATTTGTCTAGCTGTCTCTCTCCCTCACATAAACCCTCTTCGCTCGAGGCTCTACAGGTAAAAACTGCGTGTGAACGGACACTTTTCATGCCTGTATGTTTGTTTATGAGAGTGTGTGTTTGTGCATTTATGAGCTCCTGCTCTCTAATGTCAAGGAAAAACATTTAAACTGAAATCTTGCCAACATTTAGATTAGAGACTCGGTGTTCAGGGACAGTTTTTGCTCTGCGATCGATCGCGTGTATTTTTTAGCTAGGCTTTGTTTGATTATCATTGGATACATCCACATTTTTTTTTCCTCTACGTTTTTGCCTTCCATCCAAGTTAAGATGGATGCGAAAATGGAGCTTTTGGTAGACACTTTCCCAATGGGATCAATTTAAAAATGGCCAATCAGAGACACATCTATTGAAATTTTGAATGCAATGGCCAATCAGAGACATATCTGTTGAAATTTTGAACTCAAAGGCCAATCAGAGACATATCTGTTGAGTTTGTGAACGCAATGGCCAATCAGAGACATATCTGTTGAGCTTGTGAACTCAATGGCCAATCAGAGACATATCTATTGAAATTTTGAACGCAATGGCCAATCAGAGACATATCTGTTGAGCTTGTGAACTGAATGGCCAATCAGAGACATATCTATTGAAATTTTGAACTCAATGGCCAATTAGAGACATATCTGTTGAGCTTGTGAACTCAATGGCCAATCAGAGACATATCTGTTGAGCTTGTGAATGCAATGGCCAATCAGAGACATATCTGTTGAGCTTGTGAATGCAATGGCCAATCAGAGACATATCTGTTGAGTTTGTGAACGCAATGGCCAATCAGAGACATATCTGTTGAGCTTGTGAACTCAATGGCCAATCAGAGACATATCTATTGAAATTTTGAACTCAATGGCCAATTAGAGACATATCTGTTGAAATTTTGAACTCAATGGCCAATTAGAGACATATCTGTTGAGCTTGTGAACTCAATGGCCAATCAGAGACATATCTATTGAAATTTTGAACTCAATGGCCAATTAGAGACATATCTGTTGAGCTTGTGAACTCAATGGCCAATCAGAGACATATCTGTTGAGCTTGTGAATGCAATGGCCAATCAGAGACATATCTGTTGAGCTTGTGAATGCAATGGCCAATCAGAGACATATCTGTTGAGTTTGTGAACGCAATGGCCAATCAGAGACATATCTGTTGAGCTTGTGAACTCAATGGCCAATCAGAGACATATCTATTGAAATTTTGAACTCAATGGCCAATTAGAGACATATCTGTTGAAATTTTGAACTCAATGGCCAATTAGAGACATATCTGTTGAGCTTGTGAACTCAATGGCCAATCAGAGACATATCTATTGAAATTTTGAACTCAATGGCCAATTAGAGACATATCTGTTGAGCTTGTGAACTCAATGGCCAATCAGAGACATATCTGTTGAGCTTGTGAATGTAATGGCCAATCAGAGACATATCTGTTGAGCTTGTGAATGCAATGGCCAATCAGAGACATATCTGTTGAGTTTGTGAACGCAATGGCCAATCAGAGACATATCTGTTGAAATTTTGAACTCAATGGCCAATCAGAGACATATCTGTTGAGCTTGTGAACTGAATGGCCAATCAGAGACATATCTATTGAAATTTTGAACTCAATGGCCAATTAGAGACATATCTGTTGAGCTTGTGAACTGAATGGCCAATCAGAGACATATCTATTGAAATTTTGAACTCAATGGCCAATTAGAGACATATCTGTTGAGCTTGTGAACTCAATGGCCAATCAGAGACATATCTATTGAAATTTTGAACTCAATGGCCAATTAGAGACATATCTGTTGAGCTTGTGAACTCAATGGCCAATCAGAGACATATCTGTTGAGCTTGTGAATGCAATGGCCAATCAGAGACATATCTGTTGAGTTTGTGAACGCAATGGCCAATCAGAGACATATCTGTTGAAATTTTGAACTCAATGGCCAATTAGAGACATATCTGTTGAAATTTTGAACTCAATGGCCAATCAGAGACATATCTGTTGAGCTTGTGAACTGAATGGCCAATCAGAGACATATCTATTGAAATTTTGAACTCAATGGCCAATTAGAGACATATCTGTTGAGCTTGTGAACGCAATGGCTAATTAGAGACATATCTGTTGAGCTTGTGAATGCAATGGCCAATCAGAGACATATCTGTTGAGCTTGTGAACTCAATTTCAGTACCGACTTGGCACTTTTGACAACACTAATTGAGAGTATTTTGTGTATTTTTGGAAAATAATTGCTGTTTTGTGTTTATATTTGGGGTTTTTTTTGTGCAAAAACTTCATTAACATTATAAGTGAACTTCAGGGAACATTGAAATAATAAAAAAAAATTCATGTCAAGTCTTGTTTCTTGAAAACGTTTTTGCTGTAAACAAAACAAAATCTTCCAATGGAGAATAAACCTGTTTACACGGATACATTTTTTCAGAAAGCAGCACTTAATATCTCAAGTCATCAATGCATCTTGATTTAAGAGTATTCGAGTGAAAACAAGACAAAAATACCAAGTAAGAAAGACTTTTTTTCCCAATCTACACACTGCAGTGTTCGAGGTTTCACGATGAGCTCTAGCGCTAGCGATGATTGACTTAACAAGCTCCAGAATTGATATAATGTTCACACGTTTTCCAGAAGTCGTCCAGGTCTTGCGCCATCTCTGCTCTGTAGAAGTGTGTATTTTGGCTTTCTAAATCAGGAAAACTCTAAAACGTTGATGTGTTCACTTCCCAGAAAGCTGGTTTATCTGCCTCCTGCAGCTGCAAAATAATTGTATACTCACTATAGCACATCTATCTATTAAGTTGTCAGACTCATTGGCTAAATTCTCTTGGACTTCAGTTCAAGTCCAAAAGCCACTTCCCGTGGGAATTGCCTCACCATCTGTAAGTGGAGTGAGTGATTTAGGGCAACATGGATGTGTGATAATTCTCAGAACAGAAGTGTTGAGTCACTGCATTTTGGCACTGCGTTCCCGCTGTTTTTGGCAGCCGTTTGCGTGACTGGCGTTGGTTCACAATACCAAAGATGATTTCCAGTCTTGTCATATGATCCCTTAAAGTTCACTTAGGATGTTCCTACTTCAGAAATTTTAATTATGATGCAACATTTGAGATTTTTGATGGATTATACTGGATGTGGTGGGTTCATGTTTCTAGTGGAACAGAATTAAGACCAAAGTTTGTGCACAAGGCATGTATGATTTCAGTATTTTATCATTCTTGCGCAGTCAGAGAATGATGGACCACAAAGTTTTATGTCAAATAAGCAGATTTTATTGCTAAGAGAACTCACCCTGTAAGTCTCTCTGTTCAAAAAATTACAAAGGTTTGACCGAAAAGTTGAGAATTTTAACTTTTGCTACTATAATGTATAGATGCTTATTTCTGCCATGAAATAAAAAAAATAAAAAAAGTAATTGCAACGGTTTCTGACAATTCTGACTTTTATTGTCAGCATTGTGAGATAAAAAGTCAGAATTGTGAGATATAAAGTCAGAATTGTGAGATATAAAGTCAGAATTGAGAGATATAAAGTCAGAATTGTGAGATATAAAGTCAGAATTGTGAGATATAAAGTCAGAATTGTGAGAAATAAAGTCAGAATTAGGAGATATAAAGTCAGTATTTTCATATAAAGTCAGAATTGTGAGATATAAAGTCAGAATTGTGAGATATAAAGTCAGAATTAGGAGATATAAAGTCAGAATTTTAATATAAAGTCAGAATTGTGAGATATAAAGTCAGAATTAGGAGATTATAAAGTCAGAATTGTGAGTTATAAAGTCAGAATTGTGAGATATAAAGTCAGAATTTTAATATAAAGTCAGAATTGTGAGATATAAAGTCAGAATTGTGAGATAAAAAGTCAAAATTGGGAGATTATAAAGTCAGAATTGTGAGTTATAAAGTCAGAATTGTGAGATATAAAGTCAGAATTGTGAGATATAAAGTCAGAATTGTGAGTTATAAAGTCAGAATTGTGAGATATAAAGTCAGAATTGTGAGTTATAAAGTCAGAATTGTGAGATATAAAGTCAGAATTGTGAGATATAAAGTCAGAATTGTGAGATATAAAGTCAGAATTGTGAGATATAAAGTCAGAATTGTGAGTTATAAAGTCAGAATTGTGAGATATAAAGTCAGAATTGTGAGATATAAAGTCAGAATTGTGAGATATAAAGTCAGAATTGTGAGTTATAAAGTCAGAATTGTGAGATATAAAGTCAGAATTGTGAGTTATAAAGTCAGAATTGTGAGTTATAAAGTCAGAATTGTGAGATATAAAGTCAGAATTGTGAGATATAAAGTCAGAATTGTGAGATATAAAGTCAGAATTGTGAGTTATAAAGTCAGAATTGTGAGATATAAAGTCAGAATTGTGAGATATAAAGTCAGAATTGTGAGTTATAAAGTCAGAATTGTGAGTTATAAAGTCAGAATTGTGAGATATAAAGTCAGAATTGTGAGATATAAAGTCAGAATTGTGAGATATAAAGTCAGAATTGTGAGTTATAAAGTCAGAATTGTGAGATATAAAGTCAGAATTGTGAGATATAAAGTCAGAATTGTGAGTTATAAAGTCAGAATTGTGAGTTATAAAGTCAGAATTGTGAGATATAAAGTCAGAATTGTGAGATATAAAGTCAGAATTGTGAGTTATAAAGTCAGAATTGTGAGATATAAAGTCCGAATTGTGAGATATAAAGTCAGAATTGTGAGTTATAAAGTCAGATATAAAGTCAGAATTGTGAGATATAAAGTCAGAATTGTGAGATATAAAGTCAGAATTATGAGATATAAAGTCAGAATTTTAATATAAAGTCAGAATTGTGAGTTATAAAGTCAGAATTGTGAGATATAAAGTCAGAATTTTAATATAAAGTCAGAATTGTGAGTTATAAAGTCAGAATTGTGAGATAATGTCAGAATTGTGAGTTATAAAGTCAGAATTGTGAGATATAAAGTCAGAATTTTAATATAAAGTCAGAATTGTGAGTTATAAAGTCAGAATTGTGAGATATAAAGTCAGAATTGTGAGATATAAAGTCAGAATTGTGACATATAAAGTCAGAATTATGAGATATAAAGTCAGAATTGTGAGATATAAAGTCAGAATTGTGAGATATAAAGTCAGAATTGTGAGTTATAAAGTCAGAATTGTGAGATATAAAGTCAGAATTGTGAGATATAAAGTCAGAATTGTGAGATATAAAGTCAGAATTGTGAGTTATAAAGTCAGAATTGTGAGATATAAAGTCAGAATTGTGAGATATAAAGTCAGAATTGTGAGTTATAAAGTCAGAATTGTGAGATATAAAGTCAGAATTGTGAGTTATAAAGTCAGAATTGTGAGATATAAAGTCAGAATTGTGAGTTATAAAGTCAGATATAAAGTCAGAATTGTGAGATATAAAGTCAGAATTGTGAGAAATAAAGTCAGAATTAGGAGATATAAAGTCAGTATTTTCATATAAAGTCAGAATTGTGAGATATAAAGTCAGAATTGTGAGATATAAAGTCAGAATTAGGAGATATAAAGTCAGAATTTTAATATAAAGTCAGAATTGTGAGATATAAAGTCAGAATTAGGAGATTATAAAGTCAGAATTGTGAGTTATAAAGTCAGAATTGTGAGATATAAAGTCAGAATTGTGAGATATAAAGTCAGAATTGTGAGATATAAAGTCAGAATTGTGAGATATAAAGTCAGAATTGTGAGATATAAAGTCAGAATTGTGAGATAAAAAGTCAAAATTGGGAGATTATAAAGTCAGAATTGTGAGTTATAAAGTCAGAATTGTGAGATATAAAGTCAGAATTGTGAGATATAAAGTCAGAATTGTGAGTTATAAAGTCAGAATTGTGAGATATAAAGTCAGAATTGTGAGATATAAAGTCAGAATTGTGAGATATAAAGTCAGAATTGTGAGATATAAAGTCAGAATTGTGAGATATAAAGTCAGAATTGTGAGATATAAAGTCAGAATTGTGAGATATAAAGTCTGAATTGTGAGTTATAAAGTCAGAATTGTGAGATATAAAGTCAGAATTGTGAGATATAAAGTCAGAATTGTGAGATATAAAGTCAGAATTGTGAGTTATAAAGTCAGAATTGTGAGATATAAAGTCAGAATTGTGAGATATAAAGTCAGAATTGTGAGTTATAAAGTCAGAATTGTGAGTTATAAAGTCAGAATTGTGAGATATAAAGTCAGAATTGTGAGATATAAAGTCAGAATTGTGAGTTATAAAGTCAGAATTGTGAGATATAAAGTCAGAATTGTGAGATATAAAGTCAGAATTGTGAGTTATAAAGTCAGATATAAAGTCAGAATTGTGAGATATAAAGTCAGAATTGTGAGATATAAAGTCAGAATTATGAGATATAAAGTCAGAATTTTAATATAAAGTCAGAATTGTGAGTTATAAAGTCAGAATTGTGAGATATAAAGTCAGAATTTTAATATAAAGTCAGAATTGTGAGTTATAAAGTCAGAATTGTGAGATATAAAGTCAGAATTGTGAGTTATAAAGTCAGAATTGTGAGATATAAAGTCAGAATTTTAATATAAAGTCAGAATTGTGAGTTATAAAGTCAGAATTGTGAGATATAAAGTCAGAATTGTGAGATATAAAGTCAGAATTGTGACATATAAAGTCAGAATTATGAGATATAAAGTCAGAATTGTGAGTTATAAAGTCAGAATTGTGAGTTATAAAGTCAGAATTGTGAGATACAAAGTCAGAATTGTGAGATATAAAGTCAGAATTGTGAGTTATAAAGTCAGAATTGTGAGATATAAAGTCAGAATTGTGAGATATAAAGTCAGAATTGTGAGTTATAAAGTCAGAATTGTGAGATATAAAGTCAGAATTGTGAGTTATAAAGTCAGAATTGTGAGATATAAAGTCAGAAATGTGAGATATAAAGTCAGAATTGTGAGTTATAAAGTCAGAATTGTGAGATATAAAGTCAGAATTGTGAGTTATAAAGTCAGAATTGTGAGATATAAAGTCAGAATGGTGAGTTATAAAGTCAGATATAAAGTCAGAATTGTGAGATATAAAGTCAGAATTGTGAGTTATAAAGTCAGATATAAAGTCAGAATTGTGAGATATAAAGTCAGAATTGTGAGATATAAAGTCAGAATTATGAGATATAAAGTCAGAATTTTAATATAAAGTCAGAATTGTGAGATATAAAGTCAGAATTGTGAGTTATAAAGTCAGATATAAAGTCAGAATTGTGAGATATAAAGTCAGAATTGTGAGATATAAAGTCAGAATTATGAGATATAAAGTCAGAATTTTAATATAAAGTCAGAATTGTGAGATATAAAGTCAGAATTTTAATATAAAGTCAGAATTGTGAGTTATAAAGTCAGAATTGTGAGATATAAAGTCAGAATTGTGAGTTATAAAGTCAGAATTGTGAGATATAAAGTCAGAATGGTGAGTTATAAAGTCAGATATAAAGTCAGAATTGTGAGATATAAAGTCAGAATTGTGAGTTATAAAGTCAGATATAAAGTCAGAATTGTGAGATATAAAGTCAGAATTGTGAGATATAAAGTCAGAATTATGAGATATAAAGTCAGAATTTTAATATAAAGTCAGAATTGTGAGATATAAAGTCAGAATTGTGAGTTATAAAGTCAGATATAAAGTCAGAATTGTGAGATATAAAGTCAGAATTGTGAGATATAAAGTCAGAATTATGAGATATAAAGTCAGAATTTTAATATAAAGTCAGAATTGTGAGATATAAAGTCAGAATTTTAATATAAAGTCAGAATTGTGAGTTATAAAGTCAGA
Source organism: Opsariichthys bidens (assembly GCA_037194245.1). Taxonomy (NCBI): domain Eukaryota; kingdom Metazoa; phylum Chordata; class Actinopteri; order Cypriniformes; family Xenocyprididae; genus Opsariichthys; species Opsariichthys bidens. The sequence continues at coordinate 1,180,213 of CM074286.1, read as the reverse complement.
ATTGTGAGATATAAAGTCAGAATTGTGAGTTATAAAGTCAGAATTGTGAGATATAAAGTCAGAATTTTAATATAAAGTCAGAATTGTGAGTTATAAAGTCAGAATTGTGAGATATAAAGTCAGAATTGTGAGATATAAAGTCAGAATTGTGAGTTATAAAGTCAGAATTGTGAGTTATAAAGTCAGAATTGTGAGATATAAAGTCAGAATTGTGAGATATAAAGTCAGAATTGTGAGTTATAAAGTCAGAATTTGTGAGATATAAAGTCAGAATTGTGAGATATAAAGTCAGAATTGTGAGATATAAAGTCAGAATTGTGAGTTATAAAGTCAGAATTGTGAGATATAAAGTCAGAATTGTGAGATATAAAGTCAGAATTGTGAGTTATAAAGTCAGAATTTGTGTGAGATATAAAGTCAGAATTGTGAGATATAAAGTCAGAATTGTGAGATATAAAGTCAGAATTGTGAGATATAAAGTCAGAATTGTGAGATATAAAGTCAGAATTGTGAGTTATAAAGTCAGAATTTGTGAGATATAAAGTCAGAATTGTGAGTTATAAAGTCAGAATTGTGAGATATAAAGTCAGAATTGTGAGATATAAAGTCAGAATTGTGAGATATAAAGTCAGAATTGAGATATAAAGTCAGAATTGTGAGTTATAAAGTCAGAATTGTGAGATATAAAGTCAGAATTGTGAGATATAAAGTCAGAATTGTGAGATATAAAGTCAGAATTGTGAGTTATAAAGTCAGAATTGTGAGATATAAAGTCAGAATTGTGAGATATAAAGTCAGAATTGTGAGTTATAAAGTCAGAATTGTGAGATATAAAGTCAGAATTTTAATATAAAGTCAGAATTGTGAGTTATAAAGTCAGAATTGTGAGATATAAAGTCAGAATTGTGAGATATAAAGTCAGAATTGTGAGATATAAAGTCAGAATTGTGAGATATAAAGTCAGAATTGTGAGATATAAAGTCAGAATTGTGAGTTATAAAGTCAGAATTATGAGATATAATGTCAGAATTGTGAGATATAAAGTCAGAATTGTGAGTTATAAAGTCAGAATTGTGAGATATATAAAGTCAGAATTGTGAGTTATAAAGTCAGAATTGTGAGTTATAAAGTTAGAATTGTGAGATATAAAGTCAGAATTGTGAGACATAAAGTCAGAATTGTGAGATATAAAGTCAGAATTGTGAGTTATAAAGTCAGAATTGTGAGTTATAAAGTCAGAATTGTGAGATATAAAGTCAGAATTGTGAGTTATAAAGTCAGAATTATGAGATATAAAGTCAGAATTGTGAGATATAAAGTCAGAATTGAGATATAAAGTCAGAATTGTGAGATATAAAGTCAGAATTATGAGATATAAAGTCAGAATTGTGAGATATAAAGTCAGAATTGAGATATAAAGTCAGAATTGTGAGATATAAAGTCAGAATTATGAGATATAAAGTCAGAATTGTGAGATATAAAGTCAGAATTGTGAGATATAAAGTCAGAATTGAGATATAAAGTCAGAATTGTGAGATATAAAGTCAGAATTGTGAGATATAAAGTCAGAATCAGGAGAGGAAAAATGACTTTTTTCTGACTTTATATCTCGCACAGAATTGAGTAAATTTTATTTACTGGCGGAAACAAGCTTCCATAACAACGTGATCATCGAGTTTCGGAAATTCACCTCATGTATTCCTACTTGCTGTTCAACTGATTTGGCAGTTCCATGCCATCACCACCAACAATAATGACAAACATAAACTGTCCAGCAGTAAATGTCAGTGAGTTTCTTTACACTGAGGTGAAATATGACGTTTTTCACGCGCGTGAGGTGAAAACATGTGATGGCACAGACTGAACCCTCAGCAAATCCAGAGGCCTCTGAAGGGGGGCATCCTGGAGAAAGAGCGTTTTTCAGTGGGGAGGTTTATCAAAAAGACATGTCCTGTGTGAGTGCGATTGCGTGTGTGGTTCGCAGTAAATCAGGGGCATGTACTGTGGCTACCCTGCATGGCCCATAACACCCCTGGCCCCCCTCCAGAGCGCTGCGGTGTCATGACAGGAAGCGAGAGAGGAAAGCAGCGTGTGTCTGCTATGAATTAACCAGTGTAAATGTAAGACTCCCTCCGAGACTCTCCTGGCGCATGTGGGCCGCAAAGCAGCTTTGCGTGTTCACGCATGTGGTTACGCTGAAGAGAAAGGATGCTTTCGGACGCCATCACCTCTGCTACGGAAAAGTAAATTAGCAAATACATTTAGACGTCCAATTTACACGCTGTTTTATTAATATATGTGTGTTTTTGTCAAACGGCGCACTGCCGTCTCTGGCGAAGGAGCGTGAATGGAAATATTTCAGTACACCATGTTAATGTGTCCACAGAACATTTTATTTACAATCATAAAAAACATTTTTAGCCACATTTGTGTATAATTTTTCATCTTGTATCTTGACAAAAGTTACAGGTTGATATAGAACTTGCACAGAACTGGATGATTAGCACGAAATTGATGAATATATATACACACACGCACATACATACATACATACATACATATATATATATATATATATATATATATATACATATATATAATATATACATATACATATATACACACATATACATATATAAAATATATACATATACATATATATGCATATATATAATATATACACATATATATATATAATATATACATATATGTGTAATATATGCATATATATATAATACACACATATACATATATAATATATACACACACATATACATATATATGTGTGTGTATATATATATATATATATATATATATGTATATGTATATACATATAGGTTTACACACACAGACATACATATACACATTTTAATACATGTCTACTTTTATACGTTTTCAATGTTCAAACGTGTTTTTTAAGGTAGCACATAGGTAATAAATTTTAGTGCACTTCTGTAAAGCTATTAAACCCTGATGATGCCATTGTTCCCCTTTGGCCTTTCTTTCTTTGGTTAATTTTGCTATTATCTGCACTTTTTTTTTTTAAAGCGAATTGTATAGATGAATTGTATTTATAATCCAAAGTTCCACATTGCTTTTAGAACATGTTAAATACGAAGTACATACCTGATTCTGCACAGTGTATTATGTCAGAGACAGTGGGTTTGAAGCACACACACTAATTTATGCTCCATTAAATACACTTCCTCTGGGTTTGGCAGAGATTTTATAGTCAAATGGCCTCAGTGTTAAACCATAAGAGCAGTTTAAACTCAAGTCATGTGACGGGTCGCGCTCGAAAGCCAGTTGATGGAGCAACATGGCGGCAATTAGGAAAACTTCAACTTTTGCAATCTGATCTCCGATGCATCTTCTCTTCCCAATGGAGAAGATCATGACGCCGTTGGTCCGGTCTTTATCCAGAGCACCGCTCTCGTCCAGGAATCTCGACGGGTCGAAGACGTGAGGATCGTGCCACTTTTGAGGGTCGTGGTTGACGGACCACTGGTTGATGAACACCACGGTGTCCTTGGGGATGTGGAGACCTTCGATGGTGACGTCCGAGGTGGTGGAGTGCGGAATGGTGACGGGGACGAAGCTGGTGAAGCGCATGGTTTCGTAGATGAAGGCGTCCAGGTACGCGAGGTTGCTCCGGTCTTCTATCGACGGGAGTCTGTCACGACCCACGACTTTATCGATCAGCTCGTGGAGTTTGCTTTGAATGGACGGGTGTTTGACCAGAAGAAGCAGCATCCAGTTCAAGGCTGTGGAAACCGTGTCCAGACCTGCTCCGATTAGATCAGACACAGTACCTTCGGTATGAGCCTCCGTCAAGCCAGTTTCCGTGTCTGCCTGGTCAATCACGCTGATAAAGGCGTCGCTCATGTCTCTGGTGACCTCGGGGTTGTAGCTTTGCCTGTGCTCCACCACTTTACCCTTCACAAATGTGAAGAAGTCATTATTGAGGGCTTTGAAGCTCTGAAAAACACTCCTGACTGGGTTGGGAAAACACTGCAACCAAGGCATGACGTCCACCAAACTTCCAGCTCCTACGGTTTCCCCAAACTTGCTGACTTTGCCCAAGAGAGTCCTGAACTCTTGGTCATCGTGTCCGTAGCGTTTACCAAAACAAAGAGCGCAGATGATGTTGGCGGCCGCAACCGTCAGCTCGTGAGACGGATTGAAGTATTGGTCGTTCGAACTCAATCTCAGAAACGTTTCGATCATTTCCTCCGCCTCCGCCGCGATGTGCTTCTCGAAGGACTTCTTCGTTTGGCTGTTCGCGGAAGAGAAGGCGCGAATGGTGGATTGGGCGATTTTCCGGTGCATCTTCCACTGCTTGCTGTAGCTGGTGAACGTCATGCTCGACCCGCCGGAAACCGACTGGAAAGACACGAAGTTGGGTCTCCCGGCGAACTCGGTGCTGTGTTGAAGCAATGCCTTTCGTATGGCCGCGTCTCCGTTCAGAACCACTATGTCGCTGCTGCCCAGTCTAATTTGGTAGACGTTTCCGTACCTCTTCGCCAACTTGGCGAAGGTGATGTGGGGCATTTGGCCGAGCTGCATGGCGTTGCCCACGAGCGGCCAAGCGAAGGGCCCTGGAAGCCTCTTTTTCAGAGTAAGATTCCTGACCCAAAAACAAGCTTCCAGACAGCAGAGGAAGACGAAGGATGCGATGAGGGCCGGTTGGATTTGTCCGCTCCATTCCTTGAGGATTCCACTGCCCTTCATTCCGAACTCAGTGTCTGACAGCGCCATGATATCCTCAAGCTCGGAAGGTCGTGACTATATTAGCAACTCTTCATCTTGAATGGCGAGTAAAGGATGGCGGTAAATCACAGAAGAATTTGAGAACCTCAACGCCCTGCTGTTTTCTGCCCTCTTCGGCTGCGGGGTTACAGGAAGACAGGTCAGGGTTTGCGGAGCTGCAACATCTATCCAGAGATGACCAAATTAGAAGAATGCAGATTTCAGTCTTGACACTGTGTTATATATATATCTCTAGAGTAGGAGGAGTTTGGGCCACAGGTTCGTTTTCTTTCCCCCGACTCTCTCGGACTCTCCACCCATCACGGCCGGAGTGCAAACGCCTGGACACACACATGGGATTCCCAACATCTACAGATGCACAACTCCATATCGGACTTTTGATAAAGGATGTTTGAACTGATAAAACAATGCGGATTGTTTCAAAGTTGATAAAACAGGAATAGAACAATGTGAATGTTGTAATATTAATCAGTTCTGAAACAGATTCGAGATAATGGTGTCAGCTCGGCGTTATCAGTTCAGACAGTATTGTCATTAATCAGTCGGTGTTGTATTTGTCTGTCGTTGATGGAGAACCGACTTAATGCATCCACTACAAATCACCAATTCAAACACATTGAGACTTTAAATATGATGAGAAAAAGTGGAAATTAGTGAAAAGATCCTACAGTGTTCGAGATGCAGATAAAGACGCTTGCTTTGTTGTCTAATAGTTGTCTAAATCTGCGAAAGAGTAAGAGAACAGCGTACGCCAATTGGACGCGGACCTTCGTTTGATGACGGCTGTTGCTTTCTATATATTTTTTAAGAGATCATTTTTTATTTGTCTTGCTGTAAAGTGCTGAAATGTCTGATTAGGATGAATAAAACCATGAACCAAAAAATGCTGTTATTTTCTCTCTCTTTTTTTTTTATCTGTAAGTCTGCTCTAATTGGTGGGATTTCGTTTTGTTTGGAATCCACGATGCGACGCCAACCGAACACTAGTGAAGTCGAGTCACTCAGCGTGTAACTCGTGAAAGATTTGAGGGTTTTTTTAATGCTTCAGACAAAGAACAGATACAAACAATGTGCATTTATCATGAGCTGTAGTTAGAGTAATGACTGTTATATAAATTTAATAAGATAATTTGACTTTAAAGATGTGGTTTTGAATGCAAACAGAAATATTGGCCAATAAGGATATGCAGGGACAATATGCATAAGTGAAGACAGATGTATAATAAAACTGACGTGTGCGACTTATTATTTTTTTTAACTTGTTTTTATGCGTGAATGTGAGTGCACGTCATCACAGAAAGACACTGAGCGCATCTTCACGGGTTGTAAAACAGCACTTTATTCCATTTGTAGCTTATTTCCCAATAGTAAAAACCAAAACAATACCTGGACATTCGAGGGAAAAAAAAGGCATTCTACTTTCTCTTCGAAAAGCTGCATTCCTGAATACATGCACTTCAGTTACAGAGCAGTCAGTGCAAACGTTAATACGCAGTTTGATATAGGAATATGTGTTTTGTACATGATCTGTGCATGTGAGAGAACCTTCATCCAAGTCAACGAGAGAGCGATACATTTTATAGAGAATATAATTCTTAGAACCAGTATATTGAGTATAAATAAAGGCTAAAACGTAAAATACCTGAAGTACATCATCACATCATTATACAGTTTTATGCAAGCGTAGTTAAATGTCTGAGTCACGTTCCCTCCAACAGCTGCTGCTAATGACTCAATACAAACAATTGCATAATATTACACAATAATTGATGCGTCTACTACAGTGACGGTGGCTTAGCTTTGAACCGCCCCATATTGTGATCGGCAAAACATTATTTTGAAGCATATACATTTTACATTTGAAGATTTCCTGGCAGCATGTTCTACTGAATCATTGCAAACATGGTGTAAATATTCATTAAATATTAAATATGCAATTATCAGACAGCGTTCAGTGCAGCTTTACGAATACTCATCATTACGTGGAATACATTTGTTCAGTCTTTCCTGGCCTTTAGTCGCGAGAGCAAGCTGGTTTTTTTTAACTCATGCCGGCGATACCAAGCCAAAAAGTTTTCCTCTGAGCTTCGCCGAGACCGTGTAGTGGAGCGGCTTCAGTGTCAAACCGTACGAGCAGTCCATGGAGAGATCCTGAGACGGGTTGCTCTCGAACGAGCACTGGTGCAACAAGATGGCAGAGAACAGAAAAACCTCCACCTTGGCGATCTGCGCGCCGATGCACCTCCTCTTACCTGTGGAGAAGATCATGACGCCGTTGGTCCGGTCTTTATCCAGAGCGCCGCTCTCGTCCAGGAATCTCGACGGGTCGAAGACGTGAGGATCGTGCCACTTTTGAGGGTCGTGGTTGACGGACCACTGGTTGATGAACACCACGGTGTCCTTGGGGATGTGGAGACCTTCGATGGTGACGTCCGAGGTGGTGGAGTGCGGAATGGTGACGGGGACGAAGCTGGTGAAGCGCATGGTTTCGTAGATGAAGGCGTCCAGGTACGCGAGGTTGCTCCGGTCTTCTATCGACGGGAGTCTGTCACGACCCACGACTTTATCGATCAGCTCGTGGAGTTTGCTTTGAATCGACGGGTGTTTGACCAGAAGCAGAAGGATCCACTGCATCACTGTCGACATCGTGTCTTGCCCCGCGCCGACCAGATCGGTGACCGTCGCCTCGACGAAGTCTTTCGTCAGCACGCTCTCCTCCCGGTGCTCGATCGCACCGATGATGGCGTCGCTCACGTCACGGGTGACGTCGGGGTCGTACGTGTCTCTGTGCTGGACCACTTTGTCCTTCACGTAGGCGAAGAACTCCTCGTTGATGGTTTTGAAGTTCTGGTAGACGCTCCTCACGGGGTTCGGGAACGACTGCAGCCAAGGCATGACGTCCACCAGGCTCCCGGCGCCGACGGTTTCTCCGAACTTATCCACTCGTCTCAGGAGAGTCCTGAACTCGGGGTCGTCGTGGCCGTAGCGTTTCCCGAAGCAGAGCGCGCAGATGACGTTCGCCGCGGCGACCGTGAGTTCATGCGAAGGATTGAAGTGTCGTCCGTCGGCGCTGAGCCTCAGGAACATCTGGACCAGGTGCATGGCCTCGCCGATCACGTGTTGTTCGAACGTGCGTTTGGTTTGACTGTTCGCCAGCGAGAACGCTCGGAGAGTGGACTGGGCGATTTTCCGATGCGTCCTCCACTGTTTGCTGTAATTGTTGAACGTCAAGCTCCGACCGCCGGCGATCATCTGGAAAGACACGAAGTTCGGCCGCCCGGCGAACTCGGTGCTGTGTTCGACGAGCGCCTTGCGTATGGCCACGTCTCCGTTCAGAACCACGATGTCGCTGCGGCCGAGTCGGATCTGGTAGACGTTTCCGTACTTCTTCGCCAGCTTTGAGAAGGTGATGTGCGGCATTTGGCCGAGCTGCATGGCGTTGCCCACCAAAGGCCAGGCGAACGGGCCGGGAAGCCTTTTCTTGAACGTGAGATTTCTGACCCAAAGGCAGGCCTCGAGGAAGAAGAGGATGACGAAGGATGCGATCAGAGCCGGCTGAACCTGTCCGCTCCATTCCTTCGTGACGCTGCTGCCCTTGAGTCCGAACTCGGCTTCAGTCAGAGCCATTCTGCTTTCCTTTTTTCCTGCTCAAAGGATGTTCAGTGTTGCAGAAAATGGCAAGCATCCATTTAAAAGGACAACATGATATTTCCCCCCTCCCTCAATGTGTAAAATCTCCTGTTAATTAAAACCTAGTTTGCATTGCTTTTCCAGGTGAAGCTCGCTGTGTTTCTCTGCGCTGGTCGGTGGGATCCATGTCTTTTATATATGTTTGCAGCACAGGGGGCCGGACCCGAGGACAGCCTCACTCCTCCCCTTGTGGAAGCCTCCGTCAGAACATCTGAAGGTCTGGCTGCAGATCCAAGTCTGCTCACCGGGACGTGCTTTGAAAGTGCTGCTCTCTCCGGGGTGTTTCTGATCATCGTTGCTTCACTGTGCAGAACTCTTCTCGGTTTGTGCCAATCGCCTGCGTGTTGTGGATATAAATTCCACTCAAACAGAGTCATGCATTTTAACGCTTTTTCTGAACTCGTCTCCTGGTTTAGCGCGCGCGCTCGTGTAAAGCGGCATTCCTGCTCTGGTTTGCACGGGATTACGAAAATGTTATTTTAAGCGAACTTCTGTCTTGGGAAGCGCTTCATAACAAATAGGTGCTCTGTTTTGCAGACGCACTTTACATAAACCCTAAAAATGGAGAAGTGTGCATGCATGAGTTATGCAACACGACTAGACATTGAATTTCCTGCGTGTGTGTGTGTGTGAATCTTTTATATTTTATATGCCTTTAGATACTATATGCCATAAATTGGCATATATTGACAATAAATGGGTAACTATTTACTTAAAGCCTTTATATATATATATATTCAGGGCTGGGTGGGTCACTTTTAAAATGTATTTCACTACAGATTACAAAATACATGCTTTAAAAAGTCATTTGTAACATATTTCGTTACATTACTCAAGTTTAGACACTTAATCTAAATACTTTAGAATACTTTGGAATACTTAAGAAACAAACACAAAAAAGATCATTGCAAGTTTTTATCTCACAATTCTGACTTTTTCTCTCAGAATTGTGTGATATAAAGTTGCAATTGTGAGTTATAAAGTCAGAATTATGAGATATAAACTCACAATATTGAGAAAAGTCAGAATTATGAGATATAAACTCACAATATTGAGAAAAGTCAGAATTATGAGATATAAACTCACATACTAAATTCACTATTGCAAGAAAAAAAGTCAGTATTGCAAGTTTAAATCTCACAATTCCGACTTTATAACTTGCAATTGTGAGTTTAAATCTCGCAATTGTGAGAAAAAGAAGTCAGAATTGTGAAACACAAACTCACAATTGTGAGGGAAAAAAGAAATAGTGAGAAAAAGTCGCAGTGACGAGTGAATCATAAAATGAAAACAGTGGAAAACATGAAACTGAACTCGTCTTTTTCAGACGGTCAGAGTCAGAGAATCACCAATCGCTGTTTAAATGACATTAAAACTCAAAGTAATCACTTTGGTAATCTAAAACACTTTTCAGATGGAACTGGAATCTGATTACCACCCATTTCAAATCAAACACAGTCACTCAAATTGTGTATTTTAAATACATCACTAAGTTACTTGTATTTCGTTACTCCTCAACCCTGTATATATATAATATTTAATGCACCTTATTATACAGGATATGATTTCATGAATAAATAATTGTAAACAGTTATATTCATTATTAAACACACCTTTAGAGAAAGTATAAAACGCATCACAAAAATACAATTTCAGATTGGAACCTGCAAATATTATAATGCATTTTAACATTGTGCATTACAAATAACGACTTTAATCGCACAAATAGATTCCATGATGCACAATCACACGCAAAGTTTTAATAATTCATTTAATATCCTTGCAGCATAACTCATTATGCTTTAAGTACAAACTGATTTTAGTTCAAATGTAGAGCACCTGTCGACGGCGCATCTCTGATCTCGTCCTAAAGCTCAGCAGGGTATTTTCCTCTCACAATTTCAGGATAAATTTTGGTGTATGCAGTCATTGAGAGATTGTTTAATTGCCTTTAAAAGCAGATCCACCTAGAGAAACATCATTACACACATTTTATTCGGAAAATATCCCGATTTTTGTTTTTCATTTGCTGGTTTTTCACTTAGTTTTATGGAAAATTGCACTTGTGTTTGCAGTTCCACTGAGCTATATTTCATCAAAAAATATGACGTTCTCAGCTATCAGGAACTGAATGTTCTTGATGTGAAACGTTTCTCTTCCCAGAGCCAAGCAGGAGATAAATGTTCCTTGTTTCCTCACCGGGAGGAGTTTATTTTTGCAGGGATCTAATGAGACTAATTGTGGCGCGGCAAAGTTCTCTCTGATAGTACACTTTCCTGGATGCAAACCACCTCTAAAATGAGATGTGCCTTCCCAGAGAAGAGAGGAAGGAGGAGCTGCCAAATACAATCAGTTCCAATCCGCTTGGATTTAAGGAGCCCACTGTTTCTGCTCCCTAGGAGAGAATAAACATCTTCACAGAAACAAGATTAGATTTCATTCTGCGCTGTCCAGAGCGTCATGAGCAGATTCGGTGTCTGTAAGCAGTTCATATATAATTATTAGCACTTTACTTGAAGTCTTTGGATATAATAATGCATTGTGTGATATCATGAATGATAAAATATGACTATATATTTTTGTTACACTTTTAGAAAGTATAATGCATTAGTACGAAAAAAACTTATTATGATGCTTTTTAACTTTGGCTTCAAGTACTTATGAAAAGATATAATGTACGTTGTCAAGTAATTATATTAAAGTAAAGTCTTACACGTTATCATCTTAAATCCCCCCACGAAATGAAAATTGTTCTCAAATTACATTTTAATGCATGGTTTTTAAAAGTCAAGGTTTTGATCGATTACGAACCTCATCAAAAAAACTGTTATATTATGACTTCAATAATTATGGATTGATGTAACAATAATCTTTTTTTTTAAAGCAAATATCTTACAAAGGATATTTTTGATTGACTGTAATATTTATAGTTTAACATAATATAAAGGATTATGATATAACAGCAGAAATCAAGGATTGGTGTTACTTCATATTAATATCTCATTATCATCTTAAATCTTAAAAATTATTCTCAGAACACTTTGAATTTTTTGACCGCATCAATCGAAGGGTTTTAAGTGTTTATATCCTAAACCTTTATATTATAGCAGCAGAAATCAAGGATTGCTGTAACAATATTGTGATATTACTTCATATTAATATCTCATTATCATCTTAAATCTCAAACATTATTCTCAGAACACTTTGAATTTTTTAACCGCATCAAGTGTTTATATCCTAAACCTTTATATTATAACAGCAGAAATCAAGGATTGCGGTAACAGTATTGAATTACTGAGTGATTGTTGTTTTGATGACTCAGAAATCGCTTTCGCAGACCGCCAAAATCCTTACGGGAGAATCCCGGGATTCACATATGGTCTCTCGCATCAGTCCGCGCTAATCAGAGCCAGCTCTGCGGTGGAGCGTGTGTGTGTTGCGTGAGGCTGTCGTGTTTGCCTGCGATTACTCTCTTTAACCTGGCTGTGAAAGGCTGGCCGTGACCCCGTGGGGTCGGGAAGGTCAAGGACTTGGCAGCCGCGAGCGTGTGGATGCGGGTCTCACGGTGGACGGGGGCCGATCCCGGTCTGGAGCTAATCACTGTTTACTAGAATCACTTCCACTTTTCAGCGAGCTACTGTCACGCACGGCCTCGGGAAGGAGGAGGGAAGCCCGGGGGTCCGTGTGGGATTCAGGGAAAAAGGATGGGCTGAAACGAACTGCAGGAACGCGAATGCAGATTAAACACCAGCGGTGATCCAGAACTGAGAGTGACCGCAGTGCCAGAAACGACTGACACACAGCGAGAGGAAACGACCTGCGCTGTAACACACCGGCGCTCGCGGCGGGACGCTAACTGACGCTTTATGAGCGCGACTCACCCGTGCCATCTTGACCGCGTCAGTCTGTTAACGTCTGCTACATGATGCTGATTCAGTTTAGTTGTGCACGAGAAAATTGGAATGATATTTACTATAAACTTTCAAGGTTTTTTTTGCAGAAAAATAGTGAGAAATGCCAATCGTGATTCGAGGGTGTTGCTGTGCAGTTGCTAAGGTGTTCTGGGAGTTTTTAGCACGTTGCTATGCTGTTGCTAGGGAGTTACCACAGTAGGTTGTTGCTGTAAACTTTAAATTACTATGTTTTAAATAGAGAAATGCCAATCGTGATTCAAGGGTGTTGCTGTGCAGTTGCTAAGGTGTTCTGGGAGTTTTTAGCACGTTGCTATGCTGTTGCTAGGGAGTTACCACACCAGGTTGTTGCAGTAAAATATATTTTAAATGAATAAATACCAACTATGATTCTAGGGTGTTGCTGTGCAGTTGCTAAGGTGTTCTGGGAGTTTTTAGCACGTTGCTATGCTGTTGCTAGGGAGTTACCACACCAGGTTGTTGCAGTAAAATATATTTTAAATGAATAAATACCAACTATGATTCTAGGGTGTTGCTGTGCAGTTGCTAAGGTGTTCTGGGAGTTTTTAGCACGTTGCTATGCTGTTGCTAGGGAGTTACCACACCAGGTTGTTGCAGTAAAATATATTTTAAATGAATAAATACCAACTATGATTCTAGGGTGTTGCTGTGCAGTTGCTAAGGTGTTCTGGGAGTTTTTAGCACGTTGCTATGCTGTTGCTAGGGAGTTACCACAGTAGGTTGTTGCTGTAAACTTTAAATTACTATATTTTAAATAGAGAAATGCCAATCGTGATTCAAGGGTGTTGCTGTGCAGTTGCTAAGGTGTTCTGGGAGTTTTTAGCACGTTGCTATGCTGTTGCTAGGGAGTTACCACACCAGGTTGTTGCAGTAAACTTTAAATTACTATATTTTAAATAGAGAAATGCCAATCGTGATTCAGGGGTGTTGCTGTGCAGTTGCTAAGGTGTTCTGGGAGTTTTTAGCATGTTGCTATGCTGTTGCTAGGGAATTACCACAGTAGGTTGTTGCTGTAAACTATATTTTACTATATTTTAAATAGAGAAATGCCCATCATGACTCTAGGGTGTTGCTGTGCAGTTGCTAAGGTGTTCTGGGAGTTTTTAGCACGTTGCTATGCTGTTGCTAGGGAGTTTCCACACCAGGTTGTTGCAGTAAAATATATTTTAAATGAATAAATACCAACTATGATTCTAGGGTGTTGCTGTGCAGTTGCCAAGGTGTTCTGGGAGTTTTTAGCATGTTGCTATGCTGTTGCTAGGGAGTTTCCACACCAGGTTGTTGCAGTAAAATATATTTTAAATGAATAAATACCAACTATGATTCTAGGGTGTTGCTGTGCAGTTGCTAAGGTGTTCTGGGAGTTTTTAGCACGTTGCTATGCTGTTGCTAGGGAGTTACCACAGTTGTTTGTGCTGTAAACTTTAAATTACTATATTTTAAATGTGGAAATGCTGATCATGATTCGAGGGTGTTGCTGTGCAGTTGCTAAGGGATTTTCAGTGGTTTAGCACGTTGCTATGCTGTTACTAGGGCGTTACCACACCAAGTAAATTGGGTGGTTGTATTTAATGATATACTATGGATATTTTAAAAACATTATTGCTTAATAAATTTTAAGATAGTTTTATTGACTTAAACTATAGATTTTCACATTTTATGAAGAAAGTGTGACTGGAGACAAACCCACCAGTGTTTTGTGTGGTTGCCAGGCAGTTGCTATGTAGTGTGTGAAGGTGTTCTGTTCGCTTTGAAGCGTGTTGCTAGGGCGTTACTACAGTAAATCGTTGCTAAGGCAATCTGGGTGGTTGCTAGACAATAAAATTGAGGAATTGTAGCGTTGGGAATACATTATTGTAGCTTTATACAATTTTTTTTTTACTCTGAATATGTGTCAAATGCAGAAATCTGTCGTCATGTATCATATGTTTATGATGTGGACGTACAATTTTTTTGCGTCAGAAAAAAAATGTCCAAGATTCCAAAACTCAGGCTATCTTTAACCAAATCCAGTAAGTTTGTTGAATTATTGCAGTTGCCCGGGAACGTCTCGCGGTCTGTTTGTGCTCTCGCCAGGTACATCCAACCACAAACCTCCTCATACTCTGACCTCGGCTGGACTTCGGGTCCAAGACCCGACCGGCCAATCGGGCCTGAGAAGCTCGTTTGCTCCAATCAGAGCCGACCGTGTGGGCGTAAGTGGTTAGATGCGGCCTGACATCTAAGTGAGATCAGTTGCTATAATACGAGATTGTCAAGGATGAGCGGTTTCCCGTGTGCTGAACACAAACTACATGCAAACGATTTTTCTTAAAATACTTGATCATTTAAAGACCAAACGTAGCCAGAACGTTCTCTGAAATATTTGCCCTGCACATTAGAAAACATTCCCTGCCTTCTTGTCTTGGCATGAAGAGCGGTTTGTTCTTCTGCAGACGTTTTGAGGCACGTTGTTATTTTTAAGTTCGTAGGCCAAAATATCTGCATGTATGTTTCCATATCAGGAGTGCTTTCAGCGCATTGTCGCCGGTGCAACCACTGCTGCTCTCCTCCGTCTCTCTGTAGGTGTCCTGATGTCTTCTGCAGAGTTTTTTTTCGCGTGCGAGGATGAGTTTGCGTGCCACACCGACCTAGCGTGCGCAGATCCCGGTCACCGGCCCCGACCTCCCCTGGGAGGAGGAGGAGATTAAAACGAGACGGGGAAGGAAAAAAATACGGCCAGAAATGGCTTCCAGATGACCCCGATTTGAGTCGGTTAGCTCATTTGTAGCTGGCAGACGGACTTTGACAGGAACAATTACAGCAGCCTGAAGCTCCGCAGCAGAAGCTCTTCTGCAGGTTAATGAAGGTTTACTCACGACTGCCATGAGAACTATTAAGTCAACTTTATAGTGTGGGCTTTTTAAGGTTTAAATGAATTGATAAATGCTTTTATATTACAAAGACTCAAAATGACTTTCCATACACTTCATTTTCACTTTTTTAAGGTTTACATTAATCGAGACCTGGTTTTATACAGCAAAAATAGCGTTTAAAACTCAAAATGAGTTTCTTTCTATTCTGACTGCGACTGTTATAAAAAATGAGTGAGAATCAAGTTCGCTTCAGTTTGAGCTTTCTTGTCAGATTAAGGGAAGGAAACGTTTTTAAGTGTTTAAATTCATTTGTGTACAGAATTCCATTTCTGCCTCATAAGAAAAACAAATCATGGAAAAATGAGAAAAAAAGTCAAAATTATGACACAAGTCGAAATTCACATAAAAAGTCAAAATTATGACAAAAAGTTAAAATTGTGACTTAAAAGTCAAAAGTATGATTTAAAAAGTCAAAATTATGACAAAGTTAAAATCATGACTTAAAAAGTCAAAATTATGACAAAAATGTAAAATTATGACTTAAAAAACTGATCTCTGATCTTAAAAAGTCAAAATTATGATATAAGTTGAAATTCACATAAAAAGTCAAAATTATGACAAAAAGTTAAAATTGTGACTTAAAAGTCAAAAGTATGATTTAAAAAGTCAAAATTATGACAAAGTTAAAATCATGACTTAAAAAGTCAAAATTATGACAAAAATGTAAAATTATGACTTAAAAAACTGATCTCTGATCTTAAAAAGTCAAAA
Source organism: Opsariichthys bidens (assembly GCA_037194245.1). NCBI lineage: Eukaryota > Metazoa > Chordata > Actinopteri > Cypriniformes > Xenocyprididae > Opsariichthys > Opsariichthys bidens. The sequence goes on along the minus strand of CM074286.1, from coordinate 1,164,195 downwards.
TTATGATATAAGTTGAAATTCACATAAAAAGTCAAAATTATGACATAAAGTTAAAATCATGACTTAAAAAGTAAAAATTATGACATAAGTCGAAATTCACAAAGTCAAAATTATGACAAAAAGTTAAAATTATGACTTAAAAAGTCAAAATTATGACATAAGTCGAAATTCACAAGTCAAAAAATGGACAAAAAAGTTAAAATTATGACTTAAAAAGTCAAAATTATGACATAAGTCGAAATTCACATAAAAAGTCAAAATTATGACAAAAAGTTAAAATTATGACTTAAAAAGTCAAAATTATGACAAAAAGTTAAAATTATGACTTAAAAAGACAAAATTATGACATAAATCGAAATTCACATAAAAGTCAAAATCATGACTTAAAAAGTCAAAATTATGACAAAAATTTAAAATTATGACTTAAAAAACTGATCTCTGATCTTAAAAAGTCAAAATTATGATATAAGTTGAAATTCACATAAAAAGTCAAAATTATGACATAAAGTTAAAATCATGACTTAAAAAGTAAAAATTATGACAAGTCGAAATTCACAAAGTCAAAATTATGACAAAAAGTTAAAATTATGACTTAAAAAGTCAAAATTATGACAAAAAGTTAAAATTATGACTTAAAAAGTCAAAATTATGACAAAAAGTTAAAATTATGACTTAAAAAGACAAAATTATGACATAAATCGAAATTCACATAAAAGTCAAAATTATGACTTAAAAAGTCAAAATTATGACAAAAATTTAAAATTATGACTTAAAAAACTGATCTCTGATCTTAAAAAGTCAAAATTATGATATAAGTTGAAATTCACATAAAAAGTCAAAATTATGACATAAAGTTAAAATCATGACTTAAAAAGTAAAAATTATGACATAAGTCGAAATTCACAAAGTCAAAATTATGACAAAAAGTTAAAATTATGACTTAAAAAGTCAAAATTATGACATAAGTCGAAATTCACATAAAAAGTCAAAATTATGACAAAAAGTTAAAATTATGACTTAAAAAGTCAAAATTATGACAAAAAGTTAAAATTATGACTTAAAAAGACAAAATTATGACATAAGTCGAAATTTACATAAAAAGTCAAAATGATGACAAAAATTCAAAATGATGACAAAAAGTTAAAATTATGAAAAGAAGTAAAAGTAATGACAAGTCAAAATTATGACTTTAAATGTGAAAATTCAAAATTATGACAAGTCGAAAATGACGACAAAATAATGAATTAAAAAGTCAAAATTAGGACTTAAAAATACAAAAAAAGACAAAATGATGAAATAAAAAATCAAACTTATCACATACAAAATCCAAATGATGACTTATGTCATATTTTTGACATATAAAGTCATAATTTCCACTTTTTAGTTGTGACTCAACAGAGCATGATTGTTTTTTTCTTATGTGGCAGAACTGCTTCCATATTTATAAACGCTTTTATACTAGAAAAACAGTGTTTAAAACTGAAAGAATGGGCAGTTTATTACTTTTACGACTGTTATTATTATAAACTCGCTGCTCGTGTTTTTATTTGAGCTTCATCTGCTCTTCAAGGGGTAGTTTTTCTTTTGTCTGTGTGTGTCTTGAAGACTGAATCTCATGCAGCAGTTTTGTCAGTGAGTGCGGGTGGTCTCTGCGGTGGCGCACTCGTGTTTGTCCTTAATGCCGAATATCACGCTGACAAACCACAGTCATTTACATGCAATCGTGAACATGAAGAAGAGCAATTAGGGTCAAAGCCTGCTCCAAAAGCTGCGCTACTTCTCTGTCTTTCTCCAGGGATCATGGGAGCAGATCTGATCTCTGTCCTCTGGGATAAGATCATGGATTCCAAGCAGCGTTTCGCCTGTTCTGAATCGTGTTTACAGGCTGTAAATCTGGCGCTCATGTACGACATGATGAGGGATCCTCCTTATGCATGACACCTTTCAGCTCTTTAGCTCAAGACCAAGCTCATTTCAAAAAGTTATTATTAGAAATCATAGAAATCATAATTTGGACTTTTATTTCATAATTTAGATTTTTTTTATCTCAAAATTATGACTTACTATGTCACAATTTCACCTTTATCTCATAAATCCAACTTTTTATCATAACTATGATGTAAGGAGTCATCATTTTTAGTATGTCCAAGTTTTGACTTTTTATGTCATAAGTTAATGTCCATTTTTTCTCATAATTGACTTAGTATGTCATAATTTTGACTTTTTATCTCATAATTGTCTTAGTATGTCATAATTTTGACTTTTTATCTCATAATTGTCTTAGTATGTCATAATTTTGACTTTTTATCTCATAATTGTCTTAGTATGTCATAATTTTGACTTTTTATCTCATAATTGTCTTAGTATGTCATAATTTTGACTTTATCTCATAATTGACTTAGTATGTCATAATTTTGACTTTTTATCTCATAATTGACTTAGTATGTCATAATTTCGACATTTTATCTCATAATTGACTTAGTATGTCATAATTTTGACTTTTTATCTCATAATTGTCTTAGTATGTCATAATTTTGACTTTTTATCTCATAATTGTCTTAGTATGTCATAATTTTGACATTTTATCTCATAATTGACTTAGTATGTCATAATTTTGACTTTATCTCATAATTGTCTTAGTATGTCATAATTTTGACTTTTTATCTCATAATTGACTTAGTATGTCATAATTTTGACTTTTTATCTCATAATTGACTTAGTATGTCATAATTTTGACATTTTATCTCATAATTGACTTAGTATGTCATAATTTTGACTTTATCTCATAATTGACTTAGAATGTCATAATTTTGACTTTATCTCATAATTGACTTAGTATGTCATAATTTTGACATTTTATCTCATAATTGACTTAGTATGTCATAATTTTGACTTTATCTCATAATTGACTTAGTATGTCATAATTTTGACATTTTATCTCATAATTGACTTAGTATGTCATAATTTTGACTTTATCTCATAATTGACTTAGTATGTCATAATTTTGACATTTTATCTCATAATTGACTTAGTATGTCATAATTTTGACTTTATCTCATAATTGACTTAGTATGTCATAATTTTGACTTTTTATCTCATAATTGACTTAGTATGTCATAATTTTGACATTTTATCTCATAATTGACTTAGTATGTCATAATTTTGACTTTATCTCATAATTGACTTAGTATGTCATAATTTTGACTTTTTATCTCATAATTGTCTTAGTATGTCATAATTTTGACTTTTTATCTCATAATTGTCTTAGTATGTCATAATTTTGACTTTATCTCATAATTGACTTAGTATGTCATAATTTTGACTTTTTATCTCATAATTGACTTAGTATGTCATAATTTTGACTTTTTATCTCATAATTGTCTTAGTATGTCATAATTTTGACTTTATCTCATAATTGTCTTAGTATGTCATAATTTTGACTTTTTATCTCATAATTGACTTAGTATGTCATAATTTTGACTTTTTATCTCATAATTGACTTAGTATGTCATAATTTTGACATTTTATCTCATAATTGACTTAGTATGTCATAATTTTGACTTTATCTCATAATTGACTTAGTATGTCATAATTTTGACTTTTTATCTCATAATTGACTTAGTATGTCATAATTTTGACATTTTATCTCATAATTGACTTAGTATGTCATAATTTTGACTTTATCTCATAATTGACTTAGTATGTCATAATTTTTACATTTTATCTCATAATTGACTTAGTATGTCATAATTTTGACTTTTTATCTCATAATTGACTTAGTATGTCATAATTTTGACATTTTATCTCATAATTGACTTAGTATGTCATAATTTTGACTTTATCTCATAATTGACTTAGTATGTCATAATTTTGACATTTTATCTCATAATTGACTTAGTATGTCATAATTTTGACTTTTTATCTAATAATTATCTTAGTATGCCATAATTTTGACTTTTTATCTCATAATTGACTTAGTATGTCATAATTTTGACATTTTATCTCATAATTGACTTAGTATGTCATAATTTTGACTTTTTATCTAATAATTATCTTAGTATGCCATAATTTTGACTTTATCTCATAATTGTCTTAGTATGTCATAATTTTGACATTTTATCTCATAATTGTCTTAGTATGTCATAATTTTGACATTTTATCTCATAATTGACTTAGTATGTCATAATTTCGACATTTTATCTCATAATACTGTCTTAGCATGTCATAATTTTGACATTTTATCTCATAATTGACTTAGTATGTCATAATTTTGACTTTATCTCATAATTGACTTAGTATGTCATAATTTTGACATTTTATCTCATAATTGACTTAGTATGTCATAATTTTGACTTTTTATCTAATAATTATCTTAGTATGCCATAATTTTGACTTTTTATCTCATAATTGACTTAGTATGTCATAATTTTGACATTTTATCTCATAATTGACTTAGTATGTCATAATTTTGACTTTTTATCTAATAATTATCTTAGTATGCCATAATTTTGACTTTATCTCATAATTGTCTTAGTATGTCATAATTTTGACATTTTATCTCATAATTGTCTTAGTATGTCATAATTTTGACATTTTATCTCATAATTGACTTAGTATGTCATAATTTCGACATTTTATCTCATAATTCTGTCTTAGCATGTCATAATTTTGACATTTTATCTCATAATTGACTTAGTATGTCATAATTTTGACTTTATCTCATAATTGACTTAGTATGTCATAATTTTGACATTTTATCTCATAATTGACTTAGTATGTCATAATTTTGACTTTTTATCTAATAATTATCTTAGTATGCCATAATTTTGACTTTTTATCTCATAATTGACTTAGTATGTCATAATTTTGACATTTTATCTCATAATTGACTTAGTATGTCATAATTTTGACTTTTTATCTAATAATTATCTTAGTATGCCATAATTTTGACTTTATCTCATAATTGTCTTAGTATGTCATAATTTTGACATTTTATCTCATAATTGTCTTAGTATGTCATAATTTTGACATTTTATCTCATAATTGACTTAGTATGTCATAATTTCGACATTTTATCTCATAATTCTGTCTTAGCATGTCATAATTTTGACATTTTATCTCATAATTGACTTAGTATGTCATAATTTCGACATTTTATCTCATAATTCTGTCTTAGTATGTCATAATTTTGACTTTTTATCTCATAATTGTCTTAGTATGTCATAATTTTGACTTTATCTCATAATTGACTTAGTATGTCATAATTTGACTTTATCTCATAATTGACTTAGTATGTCATAATTTTGACTTTTTATCTCACAATTGTCTTAGTATGTCATAATTTTGACTTTTTATCTCATAATTGACTTAGTATGTCATCATTTTGACTTGTTATCTCATAATTGTCTTAGTATGTCATAATTTTGACTTTATGTCATAATTTTGACTTTTTATCTCATAATTGTCTTAGTATGTCATAATTTTGACTTTTTATCTCATAATTGTCTTAGTATGTCATAATTTTGACTTGTTATCTCATAATTGTCTTAGTATGTCATAATTTCGACATTTTATCTCATAATTCTGTCTTAGCATGTCATAATTTTAACTTTTCAACTAGCGTCTTTCTCTTAAAATCAGCAGTAATAAATAAGACACAACATAGTTTTTTTTTTTTAAACTAGAATGATTGTTCAACAAAGAAGTTCTTTAAAATCCTCCTAGAAGAAGAAAGTTTCCCAGTGAAAGGGTGATGCGTGTCGACTGAACTCAGTCCCGTCAGAATTGACTCCTCAATCACTTTTGCGGCTCCGGCTCTGATTTCCACAAACACTGTTGGTTTTGATCCCTGTCTCGTTAGTGGGGTTCCCTTCCTCCGTCCCGTGGAGCTGCTCATCATTCCTGAGGGAGAGACTGATCCAGCCGTTATTATGCTGCAATTAAATGACTCTCTGGGACACTTCACATAATGAACCATTTCCTGAAGTGATTCTCCGCGCTGCCCAACATGTGGTTAAGACAGCATGTCACCATCTGCTTTCTCCTGTTTATGAGCTCTGCAGTCATTTCAGATTCAATCTACAATCGCTTTCAAATGGCATTTCCTTCTATTCATTCATTATTTGCTGAATCGACTGTTTTTGTCGAGCAGTTCTGGCAATGTTTTGGTCTGGTGAAGAGATTCAGTTGTAATGACTCACTGAACAGCAGCGCTCCATTCACTCGAGTGTCAGTGAAGAATATGTGTTTTCTAATTAAATTAAATTAAAAATAAATTCAGTCATTTTGGGGGAACCTTTCCTCATTTGTGAGTCACTTTTGATAAAAGCATCAGTTAAATTATGTAAATATCTATAACGAATCATTGTTTTCTAAACACCCCAATCACTAGCTATTGTTTCCATCCACCAATTTTTATGCACATTTTTGGAATCTTCACGAAGCTTTGCGAATCTTTTGTGTCGACTCAGTGGTTCGGAGCGTGAATCAAACTGCCAAAGTCACGTGATTTCAGTAAACAAGGCTTCGTTACGTCATCAGCGATTCGCCGTTTCAATGGTTCACGTGAGTTTGATTCATGCTCCGAATCACTGAGTCGAATCAAAAGATTCGTAAAGCTTCAGTGTTTTGAAATCGTCCATCACTAGATATTGTTGAATAAAGTCGCTATTTTGGTTTTTATTCTCGTCTCTTTATAATATTAAAGTTGATCCACTGTAGTCACATGACCTGAAAGTGTTCATTATCTGTCAATAGAGACTCACTGAACCATCAAAAATATCTTCATTTGTGTTCTGAAGATGAACGAAGATCTTACGAACAACATGATGGAAAGGAATTAATGACTGAAATCTCATTTTTGGGTGAATTAAGCCTTTAAAAACGAACTCTTCGGCTTCAATCAAGATTTTCATTTTGAAATAACGTCTGTGTCTAAAATCGCACTATATAGTCGGTGAAAAACAGTGTGTGTCTGAATTCACAGTACTCATATAAAAACAGGTGAAAAGTACGCATGAGATTCTGAAGTGCGCTTGTGATGAGAACTCTAGTATCCCATGAGGCCACGGGAGAGGTCACATGATAATGACATCACGCCCGCATTACAAACATAGAACATTAGCACTTCCAAAATCATATTGGTACACAGTAAAAACCCCAGAGTTAAATCGACTCTGCTCAGATAACATTTGGTCCCACTCTAAATAGAGTTAAAGTTAATGAGATAATTGAACAATTCATTAAGTGATGATTGAACATTAATGATGAACGCCTGCTGTTAACAAGCAGAATCACTGAAGAAAAGAGAAACACAAGAACTACAACTGATGAAATCAACTGAAGATAAAAGACATTAAATATCTGAAGATCTGGTTAATCAACTCCACAAACAGCATTACCAGATTCACTCATAACTGACCAGACTGACTTTATTTTCATATGTCTAGAGAAATGTCTTTTATCTTCAGTTGATTTCATCAGTTGTAGTTCTTGTGTTTCTCTATTCTTCAGTGATTCTGCTTGTTAACAGCAGGCGTTCATCATTAATGTTCAATCATCACTCAATGAATTGTTTATCTCATTAACTTTAACTCTGCTTCAGTGTTACTTTTACTCTATTTAGAGAGGGACCAAATGTGATCTGAGTAGAGTTGATTTAACTCTGGGGATTTTGCTGTGTAGATCACTTATTTAATTCGAATGGTTTTCTTTTCACCTATAATGAGTTTTTGGCATATTATAAGATTGCTGTAACACCAGGGGACTACGCAAACGTTTTTGGAGCAATATCTCGGGAAAGAATCAACATTCAACAATGGTCCCCATCTAATTCTAATATAATTCATTCCCATGTAGGTGGTATATGTTTTTCTCTTAATTCAAAAAACAGATCTATACACTCAAAAAAATATTTCAAGTCTAAACATACGTTTTATGTAATTTAATGACATAGCAATTTTCCACCCATTTGGATGACATAGTTTTAAGATAAACAAACTAATAAACTTTACGTGATTCATATTTGTCAGTCATATGTAAATGAAATAGGTGAGATTTATGCAATAGTGAGAGATGAAATGTCTTTTATCTTCAGTTGATTTCATCAGTTGTAGTTCTTGTGTTTCTCTGTCCTTCAGTGATTCTGCTTGTTAACAGCAGGCGTTCATCATTAATCATCACTTGATGATCTCATGAACTCTGACGCTGCTTCAACGGTGCTTTAACTCAGTAGTGCGCACACACACGACCACTAAACAGTGTTCATTAACCTGTGAACTATGACATAAATCTGACCTATTTCATTTACATATGACTGACAAATATGAATGATGTAAAGTTTATTAGTTTGTTTATGTTAAAACTGTGTCATCCAAACGGATGGAAAATTGCTATGTCATTAAATTACATAAAACTTATGTTTAGACTGAAATATTTTTTTGATTGTGAGAGAGTTATTTCAAAGTAATGTTATATGTTTACCTTATATCTACTCGTACTGGAATGAAAAAGGTCTGGCGTATACCTAATAAAGATTTGATCACTATAACAAAATCAAAGAGGTATCATTCAAAATTATACAGAGAATTTACCCAGTGAGGCATTATCTTGAAAAATTTAAAGGTGATATTGAAGTTAAGGGCACTTTCTGTGACACTTGTCCATCTGTTCTGGAACTGCCCACTGGTAAGACCATTTTTGCAAAATGTTTCTGATTATATAGCAAAAAATATTGTTAACCAATCTGTGTTGTTACGGAAGGAAGTAGGATTTGGTCACATGGAGGATTGGAGAGACAAGCGCAACCAGACCTGCATAAAAAAAACTTGATACTATTAATGGCAAAGTATCATATTCATAAATGCAAGTTTTGTATCCTTTAAGGAAGAATTTGAACGTTATATTGTCTCGTTACAATACTCTTTGAAAAACAAAAAGCCGCTAAAACTTTAAAAATGTGTAAACTTTTCAATATTTTGGTTTAGACTTTGTTTACGCCCCCCTAGTGTACTTTTACTTGTTACATATTTGATGTTATATATTGTACTTTGATGTCTTTGTAACATTTTTTTCTAATAAAAAAAAAGCACGCGTCAAAATAAATAAGAATATGTAATAAAAATGTACTCGTATTATGTGTGAATATATATCCACACACACTGTAAAAAAAACATATATATTTATTTCAGTTTATCTAGTTTCTTTAGCTCTTGGAACAAGAGAGAGTCGCTCTCAGTCACGTGGCTTTTATTATCAGACGCGCTCCGGATCGCGGTGCGTCGCGCGCGTCTGCGTGACAAGAGCGGCTCCTGTTTTCTGTGCGTGACTGTGTCGTTCCGCTACCGAAACCCCTCCGGGCCGCTTTCACACCTCCGTCAGGACACGCTGCTTGTTTTGGCGCGCCGCCCATGTGAATGGTACAGTGAGCGCGCGCACTCGAGGGTGAGCTGGAGGACAGCGGCGAGTCCGCGCGAGCGCGTGGGAGTTTCGGTGCGTGCTCGCGCGCGTTTGACCTCGCTGCCAGGTCACGGGGAAATGCGCAGGACATGCAGAGTTCACCAGAGAGTCGGGCTTCACCGTGCATGTTGACCGGGGCAAGTTGTCACACTTGTTTCAGTTTATTTATTGGGTTAATTAATGGATAGTTTATTTGCAGGGGTTGGGGAGTAACGAAGTAACAGTTCCCTATCAGTCAGTCACGTTCGACGTTACGTCGGACTGACGTCATGGGATCTCGCTTGGGAGCCCAATCAACTCCGCATAGTAAAAAACAAGCCAATCAGAATTGGCTAGTGAGATTTACATGCCGGGCTCCTCCCCCGGCATCCGGGTATAAATAGAGCCGGCATTACTCACTTCATTCATACTTTTGCTTCGGAGCCGATCGGGACACTGATCTGCCTTTCATCTTCTGCAAAGAGAAACTAAGAGCGAAAACAGCAATTTTCATTGCTAAAGGGACCAGTTCCCGCAAAAAGCAATTTTAATTGCTAGAGAAATTTCCTCTTGCTCTGTTCTCTCTCGTTGACGGACGACAACACAGCAGCGGTGGAGTGCAGCAGGCGCTGATGCGGGAACGAATCAGCGCGCATTCCATCCCTCGGTGTTCCAGCGGGAGGGCACGTCTAAAAGAGCAGCACGGGAGAAAAAGCGTCTTTTTCAAGATGTCTTTTTTCCCGTGTGTTTCTGGATGCGGTCGTTTCCTGACTTCATCTGACGGCCACGAGCGCTGTTTCACGTGTCTGGGCAGGCAGCACGCTGAATCAGCGCTCGTGGATGGTTCATGCTCTCACTGCGAGAGCATGGCCATGTTGACATTGCGATCGCGACTCTCCTTCAATGGAAGGCGGAGTCCCCTCTGTTGCTACCCAATCCCCCGTGACTTTCCAAAGGAAAGCTGCGGGAATGGTTAGCACTCTGGGAGATCTGAGGGTTACAGTGGGAGCCTCTTCGTCGGGTCAGCCCCCACGAATCTCCCACTCCTCCACAATGCCATGTGCCGTCGAGTTGCTTAGTGCTGATGCGGGTCCTTCTCGTGAGGATCCCCGCATCTCATTTGGCGCTCTGGATGAGGATCGGATGTCTATCGCTGCATCGGAGAGTGGGCTGTTATCTTCTGCAGAGGAAGATGAAGCCAAACTTCCGCCCTCCGGGGTGGTTGCATAGGCTGAGTCTGATGCAGAACTGACAGCTATGCTGGCTCTGGCCGCCGTGGGCATCGGACTCGAGTGGAACCCTCCACTGTGTTCCGAGCGCTCGCGGCTTGACAATTGGTTTCTGGGTGCGGGGCGCGGTTCACAGCCGCGGCCCGCCCCAGTGCCATTTTTTTTTTTCCCGAGCTGCATGAGGAGGTTCAGAAGACATGGCTCGAAGCCGTTCTTCTACCTCCTCCACTCTCACTACCCTCGATGGTGGGGCCGCCAGGGGGCACGTGGACATTCCACAGGTGGAACGGGCGATTGCGGTGCACTTGTGCCTGCAGTCGGCTGCCACCTGGCGGAATCGTCCACGTCTCTCTTCCAAGGCGAGTAAGACGATAGCGGCTCCCGCCGCTAAGGCTTACTCCGCCGCTGGACAGGCGGCCTCCGCCCTGCACGCCATGGCCATCTTGCAGGTCCATCTGGCGAAAGCTCTCAAGAGCTGCACGAGGGTAGTTCTGACCCAGGGATGTTGCAAGAACTGCGTGCTGCGACCGACCTCGCTCTCCGGGCGACAAAAGTCACAGCACGTGCCCTGGGCTAGACGATGTCCACCCTGGTGGTTCAGGAACGCCATCTTTGGCTGGACCTGGCTGAGGTGAGGGATGTCGACAAAGTTCGCTTTGTCGACGCCCCCATTTCCCAGGCCGGCCTCTTCGGCGACACTGTCGAGGACTTCGCTCAGCAGTTCTCGGCAGTGCAGCAGCAGACTGAGGCCACTGGTCACATCCTGCCTCGGCGGGGTGTGGCTTGGGCCCCAGCCTGCTCGTCGCCGGGGGCGCCCCCCTGCGGCTGCACAGGCTTCGGGTGGATCGGAGAAATCCGGTCCCCCGCAAACCTCCCGCAGGAAGGTGGCGCAGCCCGTCCTGACCACTAAAGCTGCCAAAAAGAGGCAGCAAAAGCGGTCTTGAGATGGGTGGCCCAGAGGTGGTGGAGATTGCTCTATCTCAGGAGACGGTGAAGGCACCACTCCTTCCCCCCGGAGTGGGCCGGGGGGGTAAATCCTTCGTTCCCTGGTTCCGCCGCTGACCCCAGGGTCAGCGGTACCCACCTCAATAATAGAGCGATTTCCACTATCTCTGAGCCAAAAAGGGTCTGTGTTGTGAATGTGCGACGCACCGCTTCCTCATTCTCAACCACTCCCTCCTTCGCCACAAGCAGGTCACGGACGTGTTTGGGACGCACAGCCTCCCCGCGCCCGCCTGCTCTGTCCCTCACGGGACACACGGAGCCAAGTGAGTTCACATCACTCGCTGCCTCTACCTCGGGACGCACTGCCTCCCAGGTTGGGCCCCAGTGCTCCATGCTGCCCCCCCGCGGGTACTTCTGGTGTTCGGATGTTGCCACTCGTACGGTATCTGGGGGCCTGGCTAGGCCGTCCCAGCCCGTCCCGTTGGCTCATTCGAACAGTCAGACTCGGCTACACAATCCAGTTTGCCAGGCGTCCTCCCTGATTCAGTGGCGTCCTATCCACACCAGTGGTGGGCAGAGATGCCACTGTTTTGCGGGAGGAGATTGCAGTCCTGCTGGCGAAGGACGCAATAGAGCCGGTCCCACTAGCCGAGATGAAGTCAGGGTTTTACAGCCCGTACTTCATAGTACCCAAGAAAGGCGGAGGGTTACGGCCAATCTTGGACTTGCGTGTCTTGAATCGGGCCCTGTACAAGCTCCCGTTCAAGATGCTCACCGTGAAACGCATGCTCGCATGCGTTCGCGCACAAGATTGGTTTGCAGCAATCGACCTGAAGGACGCGTACTTCCATGTCTCGATCCTCCCTCGACACAGACCGTTTCTACGCTTTGCGTTCGAGGGTCGGGCATACCAGTACAAGGTCCTACCCTTCGGGCTGTCCCTGTCCCCCCGTGTCTTTACCAAAGTCGCGGAGGGGGCCCTTACCCCTCTCAGGGAAGTGGGCGTTCGCATCCTCAACTACCTCGACGACTGGCTCATCCTGGCCCAGTCCCGAGAACAGTTGTGCGAACACAGGGACCTGGTGCTCACGCACCTCAGCCGGTTGGGGCTTCGGGTCAACTGGGAAAAGAGCAAACTTTGTCCAGTACAGAGTATCTCTTTTCTCGGTGTGGAGCTGGACTCGGTCAACATGACAGCACGTCTCACCAACGAACGCGCACAGTCTGTGCTGAGCTGCCTGAACTCGTTCTCGCAGAAAACAGTGGTCCCACTGAAACAATTTCAGAGGCTCCTGGGGCATATGGCATCCGTAGCCGCGGTCACGCCGCTCGGATTACTCCATATGAGACCACTTCAGCACTGGCTACACGACCGAGTCCCGAGGTGGGCATGGCACCGTGGCACGCTCCGTGTGGGCATCACACCGAGCTGTCGCCAAACATTCAGCCTGGTCGGACCTTGCTTTCCTACGGGCCGGGGTGCCCCTAGGACAAGTGTCCAGGCATGTTGTTGTCACAACAGATGCCTCCACCACCGGCTGGGGTGCTGTGTGCAATGGGCATGCTGCGTCGGGCTCCTGGACAGGACCCCACCAGCATTGGCATATCAATTGCCTCGAGTTGCTAGCAGTACTGCTGGCCCTGCGCCGGTTTCGGCCGTTGCTGCAGGGCAAGCATGTACTGGTCCGGACGGACAACACATCGGCAGTAGCGTACATCAACCATCAGGGTGGTCTACGCTCACGCCGCATGTCGCAACTCGCCCGCCACCTTCTCCTCTGGAGTCAGCGGCGACTCAAGTCACTGCGTGCCATTTATATCCCGGGCGAGCTCAATCGTGCGGCCGACGTGCTCTCACGACAGCTCACGCTCCCGGGGGAATGGAGACTCCACCCCCAGGCGGTCCAGCTGATCTGGAGCAGATTCGGGGACGCACAGGTAGACCTGTTTGCCTCTCAGGAATCTGCTCACTGCCAGTTGTTTTATTCCCTGACCGAGGGGACCCTCGGCACGGATGCACTGGCACACAGCTGGCCCCGGGGCCTACGCAAGTATGCGTTTCCCCAGTGAGCCTTCTTGCGCAGCTACTGTGCAAAGTCAGGGAGGACGAGGAGCAGGTCTTGTTAGTTGCGCCGTACTGGCCCAACCGGACCTGGTTCCCAGAACTCATGCTCCTCGCGACAGTCCCTCCCTGGCGAGTTCCCCTGAGGAAGGACCTGCTTTCTCAGGGACGGGGCACCATATGGCACCCACGTCCCGACCTCTGGAACCTCCACGTGTGGTTCCTGGACGGGACGCGGAAGACTTAAGTGGCCTACCGCCCGCGGTAGTTGACACTATCACTTCGGCTAGAGCTCCCTCTACGAGGCGCGCCTATGCTTTGAAGTGGAGTCTCTTCGCTGATTGGTGTTCTTCCCGCCGGGAAGACCCCCGGAGATGCCTGATCAGTTCAGTGCTTTCCTTCCTTCAAAGTGGCTTGGAGCGGAGACTGTCCCCCTCCACCTTGAAGGTCTACGTGGCCGCCATCGCAGCACATCACGATGTGGTCGATGGCAAGTCACTAGGAAAGCACGATCTGATCATCAGGTTCCTGAGAGGTGCTAGGCGGCTAAACCCGCCTAGACCTCCCGTAATTCCCTCTTGGGACCTTTCTGTCGCCCTAGCTGGGCTACAGAAAGCTCCCTTCGAGCCCCTTGAGTCAGCTGAGCTGAAACACCTGTCTCTTAAGACAGTGCTCCTGACGGCGCTCGCTTCCTTTAAGAGGGTAGGGGACCTGCAAGCATTTTCGGTCAGCGAGGCGTGCCTGGAATTTGGGCCGGCTTTGTCTCACGTGATCTTGAGACCCCGGCCTGGATACGTGCCCAAGGTTCCCACCACTCCCCTTCGGGACCAGGTGGTGAACCTGCAAGCGCTGCCCCGGGAGGAGGCAGACCCAGCCCTTGCGTTGCTGTGTCCTGTTCGTGCTCTTCGCGCTTACGTGGACCGCACGCAGAGCTTGAGAAGCTCCGAGCAGCTCTTTGTTTGCTTTGGAGGACAGCAGAAAGGGAAGGCTGTCTCCAAACAGAGGTTGGCCCACTGGATAGTGGATGCCATCGCCTTGGCGTACCATTCCCAAGGCGAGCCGTGCCCCCTAGGGGTGAGAGCACACTCCACTCGGGGTGTTGCTTCCTCCTGGGCGTTGGCGTGCGGCGCCTCTCTGGCAGACATCTGCAGAGCTGCGGGCTGGGCGACACCGAACACATTCGCCAGGTTTTATAACCTCCGAGTGGACCCGGTGTCCTCTCGTGTGCTGTCTTCAAGATAGCCACGAGAGACCGCTTGCTGCGCCATTCTCCTTTCACGAGGAGATGCGAGCGCTTGTCTACTCCTCAGTTCAGTTCCCCAGTTGGTGAACCCTGTGGAGTTCCTCCTGCATCCTTTCGGCAGTCAGACGCGGCGGAGGCGTCAGACGCTAGGTCCAGTACTCGTGTACATGCCCCCAGCGGTCAGTCCTTGTACTGGGCTAGATGCCCATATGTTTGTGGTTCCCTGCGGGTAACCCCATATGTGTATGGTCCACGGTACGGTTTCCCCGATGGTAAACCCGTGTCTTCCCTGGGCGACCAGCCCCTGCCCCTGAGGCGTAGCGTTCCTCCCCAAGCCTGGGTAGGACCTTCCTCAGGGAGCTCTCCATATGCAGATACTGCCCCGCGGGTCAGTGCATATGTGCTCCACACGTTACCTCCCTTCGGGCAGGGTGTGGTCTCCGTGGCTTCCCTAAGAGGGACGCTTTCCTGGCGTTTTTGGTCAGCTGAGAAAAACGTGGGAATTGAGTCACCGAAGCACTCTTCCCCTGAGGTAAGGAACAACAGCTTCGACCACCTCCTGAGTAAGATCCTGTCCTCTCCATCCCGCTGGTATGGAAGACATTGTAGGGCTTGCTCCGGGCGCTGGAGGGTTACGACATTCGAGGTTGCACTTGCAGGTGGCACGCCTCGGCCTGCCAGCATCTGCTTCCCCGACGCTCGTAGCGTGGCTCGGTTGCTATGGCGTTTTCCACGGGATCCCATGACGTCAGTCCGACGTAACGTCGAACGTGACTGACTATAGGGAACGTCTAGGTTACTAATGTAACCCCCGTTCCCTGAAGGAGGGAACGGAGACGTTACGTCCCTTGCCATAGCACAGAGTCACCGCTGAGCGGCCGAGATCAGTTTCGGCTCCTCAGCAAAATATGAATGAAGTGAGTAATGCCGGCTCTATTTATACCCGGATGCCGGGGGAGGAGCCCGGCATGTAAATCTCACTAGCCAATTCTGATTGGCTTGTTTTTTACTATGCGGAGTTGATTGGGCTCCCAAGCGAGATCCCATGACGTCAGTCCGACGTAACGTCTCCGTTCCCTCCTTCAGGGAACGGGGGTTACATTAGTAACCTAGACGTTACATTTGAAATGGGTGGTAATCAGATTCCAGTTCCATCTGAAAAGTGTTTTAGATTACCAAAGTGATTACTTTGAGTTTTAATGTCATTTAAACAGCGATTGGTGATTCTCTGACTCTGACCGTCTGAAAAAGACGAGTTCAGTTTCATGTTTTCCACTGTTTTCATGTTTTGAGAGTCATTTTATAATTCACTCGTCACTGCGACTTTTACTCACTATTTGTTTTTTTCCCTCACAATTGTGAGTTTGTGTTTCACAATTCTGACTTTATAACTTGCAATTGTGAGAAAAAGAAGTCAGAATTGGGAGATGCAAACTTGCAATGCTGACTTTTTTCTTGAAATTGTGAATTTAGTATGTGAGTTTATATCTCATAATTCTGACTTTTCTCAAAATTGTGAGTTTATATCTCATAATTCTGACTTTTCTCAATATTGTGAGTTTTTATCTCATAATTCTGACTTTTCTCAATATTGTGAGTTTATATCTCATAATTCTGACTTTATAACTCACAATTGCAACTTTATATCACTCAATTCTGAGGGAAAAAGTCAGAATTGTGAGATAAAAACTCACAATGACCTTTTTTGTGTTTGTTTCACACTTATTAGTATTCCAAAGTATTCTAAAGTATTTAAGTGACTAAACTTGAGTAATGTAACGAAATACGTTACAAATGACTTTTTAAAGCATGTATTTTGTGATCTGTAGTGAAACACATTTTAAAAGTAACAGCCCTGTATATTTGTTTTAAAGCTTAAAAATTAAATATGTATTTCCCATGCATGTCATATAGAGGAGACCGGGGGAAGTTGTTATTTTTTCTGTATATAATCGCAGGATATTTTATTGATGTTTGTTTATTTATTTAAGAACTTTGCAAATAAAAAAAAAACTTTTCTTACCTGCATGTTATAGAGGAGACCTGGGCAAGTTGTCACAGTTATTTACTTCTAGTTATTTACTTTAGTTTGTTTGTTTAATCAATTATTTATTTATTTTAGAACTTTGTAAAAAAAAATACATGCATGGGGCTAGTTGTCACACTTTTCAAGATAAATCCATTTATTAAAATTAAACATCTGAACCCTCCAACTAATAATACCATGTAGAAATTTGACCTTGAAAACGGCAAAATTAAAACCCGCTCAACCATCGTTGCCGAGGAAAGAAGTTCTTTAACACGTCGAGTTTTACGGCGGGGCATGTTGTCACAATGGAAACCTGCTGTATTGAGAGCGATTTAAGAAGAATATCTTACTTTATATAAATAAATGAATAAAAATGAATGACTGACAAGCTGTTTAATTGACTAAAAAAAAAAAATAATAAATAATAATTGTATTAAATTCCAACATATAAAACGTGACCAAAAAAAAAAAAGTAATTTTGAAATACAAAGTTGCTCGAAGGAACAGAATATCATGGTATCATCAGCATGATTCACTGCAGTCTGTGGTGTTTGTGGTGTTCGGATGGAGTCATTCAAGGAAACAGCGTGTTTTAAACTCAACTGATTGTTCGGGTTGTTTGCCAAACTCTAAAAGTGATGATTTTTTTTTTTTGCGTAGCATAACGTCAAGCATCAAGAAAATAACAGGGTGGATTGTTCTGAATTGCCCAGTGATTGTCTAAAAGCCTCATTATCAGCAGGAAGATGTTAGAAGCTTAATTTCAGTTTTCCGACTTTATTTGGACCCGGTTTTCAGCCTTTTTCCACGTTTAAACAGCATCCTTACGCTCCATCTTCAGCCAGATCCAGTGAAAGGACCAACTGAAGCTCATCCAGTGGAAAAAGAGCCGGTCGGTGGGCGATGGAGGAATAAACACTGATCACTAAAGCGCTTTAGATAGTGTAAAAAAGAATTGCTGGTTTAACTTAAAAAATTAAGTTCAAATGAAAACAATGAAGGTGATTGGTTTAAAGGCACAATATGTAACTTTTATATTTAAAATATCCACTTGCACACCGTTATATAGTTCGCTCAGCTGTGTATTTACATTGTCCTGAATGTTTTCAAGAATTTGTAAATTCAGAGAAATTTTAAATAGTTATACTTGTCGCCTGTCAATGACATAAGATCCGCGATATCCCTGGTTTCTGCTTGTACTGCGTAGCAACAGACACGGACAGCTGCATAATATGTTGCTGTTGCGTTCAAACATTATGGACCGTGGCAAGCAAACTTTGGGACGTAAGGAGAAATAAAACGAGGATCAATATCGGCGTGGCGTTTCCGAGACAAACTTTGACTCGACGGAGACGCGCTTTCGCACGTTATTAGACAAGGTGAACAAATGTAGACTATATAAGACTAATCAAAGTTATACAGCTCAACACGATACAAACACAGTTTAGTATGATCGTGTGACGTCATGGATCACAGTTTAACTCCTCAGATAAACTGACCTGTATGAGGAGTATTTCAGCACTTGGGAGTAGTTCGGTAGAAGTAAATGTCCTCGTTTCTTTATATCCCGGGACTCTCGCGTATCTTCACACCACAGTCATGATAAAACATGCATTCACTCATCCATAAACATTATTTCCCCATAAATATTATCAGATCCATCGGCGTGACGACAAGTTCTGTGTTCCATATTCACTGCGTCGTCAATCCACGCCTTTATTGTTTTGAAGATTTTAGCGCCCCCTAGCGGCGAAAAAAATACATATTGTTCCTTTAATCAACATAAACTCAAAAACTGATGTCATCTGAGCCACAGTAATCACTAAAGTTGATTTGACAAAAGAAAAAACAATGTAAACAATCACAAAATTAATACTCACTCATCACAACTGTAGATAAAATTGTCTATATTGTATATTTGTATTTTTATTCTTTTATTCATCTGTGTCTTGTCTCGTCGCTGTCGCTTCTGTCACTACAAAAAAATTCCTAGTATGTGTGAACACACCTGGCAATAAAGCTCTTTCTGATTCTGATTCTGCGAAACACGTTCACTTTTGCCGTCTGCGATGCTTGAATCTACACAGGAATATTATCGCAAGCACTTCTAGACATGCAAAAGCCATTTTATGTCAATTTACAGTTCTTACGAACAAGTGCATTCTCAGTGTTGCCACCAGAGGCGCTATAACCGTCATGGATTGAGGACAATCTCAGAGCAATTTAAAGTCCATTAAACTGTTGTTTAATTATTCAGCTATCTAAATAACATTACAGTTATTACACACACACACACACTCGTGTCTGTGTTAGTGTAATTGCGCAAAGTGTTTCTATCACTAATGCTCTTGATATTGAAGCTCTACGGCAGCGGCATTATATATTCATATAGGCCTACGTTATCAATATTCCTGCTCGTATCTTGAGTTTGAACGTCTATAGAATTGCATTTACGCCTATGCATGTGATTTTGCATGTTCCTGTTCGATGGCTTAGTAAATGCATGAGCTGATGTAATGCATTCCTCGGAAGACCCTCGCAAAGATGCGTACGTTTATTTTTAGTTTGCGTTTGGTAATCGTTGCCACACGTGAAGAGAGATTTATGCTCGCGCTGTAATCCAATCCTTTAAACTGGACGGGACGACACTGGAGACCAGGAGCCGAGTGTAATAAATCACAGGATTTGTGACAGTTGGATGAAACGTCTGGCACTCTGAGCGGTGTGTTGTGCTTGACCTTTGACCCCTCCTCTTCTCGCTCATTTCTTCCTCCTCTACGAAGCGCACGCCAACAGGAACCACATCCGAATAGTGGAAGATGCACATTAGTCCTTCAGTAATGCAGGTTCTGATTGAACGCACACTCTATTATGTATGCGAACACTTTATTTCGATAATTAACATGTCAACTTCTTATACACTCAAAAAAATATTTCAGTCTAAACATACGTTTTATGTAATTTAATGACATAGCAATTTTCCATCCATTTGGATGACATAGTTTTAACATAAACAAACTAATAAACTTAATGTGATTCATATTTGTCAGTCATATGCAAATGAAATAGATTTATGTAATAGTGAGAGATTAAATGTCTTTTATCTTCAGTTGATTTCATCAGTTGTAGTTCTATAGTTGTGTCTGAAAGCGCTCCTTATCCACTATATATAGTGCACTATATCCGGTCATTTTGTAGTGCTGTCCGAATTCTGAGTGAACGACTTCATTCGTTCACTACTATTACCCACAATCCTCTCTGATTTTGAGCGTACGTTCGACGCGATCGAGCGCGAAAGAAAAATAAATACGGCGAACGGCAATACGGGAAGCGGCAACTTCTACAAACGTAAGTGTCATTTTTTTTATGAATTAGAACATCTTTGTAAAGATATTTTGAAGTGAAATGATACAGGTTTATACTTATTATCATATGATACACTGGTGTTTTTAACATTTTTGAAGTGTTTATATTGTATTTATTTACTGTTATATTTTTCATAAACAAATGTGACAGTGTAGAGTTATTTCTAAAAATAAATGGACTAAATAGCATGACACAGGTGTTTTTATTCTCTCTTTATTCTCAATAAACAGTAAAATACAATTCATGAAGCTAAACAGGACATATTACAGACGGATACAGGACGAAATCGTCTGCTATTAACGTCAGCGTCCGAATTCGCTCACTCGTTTTCGTTCACTCTATAGTGCGCTCAACTGCCGTGCACTATATAGGGGATAGTGAACGAGTGGGCGGCTTCGGACGCAGCTCTTGTGTTTCTCTGTCCTTCAGTGATTCTGCTTGTTAACAGCAGGCGTTCATCATTAATCATCACTTCATGATCTCATGAACTCTGACGCTGCTTCAACGGTACTTTAACTCAGTAGTGCGCACACACACGACCACTAAACAGTGTTCATTAACCTGTGAACTATTACATAAATCTGACCTATTTCATTTACGAATGACTGACAAATATGAATCACGTAAAGTTTATTAGTTTGTTTATGTTAAAACTATGTCATCCAAATGGATGGAAAATTGCTATGTCATTAAATTACATAATACTTATGAGTGCACTAACCCCAACCCTAACCTAACTGTCTACTAATACTCTGACGAGTTGCAGTGACTTATAGTTAGTAGAATGTCTAATACAGAGTAAGTGAATGTTGAAATGTTTTCTCATAAGTTGGTGATTGTCCAGATGCAGGCCACAGACTGACCCATCGGCGAACACACATATTCTTTCAATGGAAACACATTTGGTTTTGCCATGGTGCCCCACGGCCCACTTCAACCACATCCGAAAGACAAATGAGAATTGTTCTTGAAACTCCTGATCCGTCTTTGCTCCCCGGAGGAAGTGTGTGGTCTTATAATGGCGCGTTTCAATAGAAGCACTAATGTAAAAAGATGGAACCTGAATGGAACCGCTCTATGAGTCAAGACATGCTGCTATTTCTCTAAGATGTTGACGTGTTGTGTGAGAATCCTGCATGAGAGATGGAGATACGACTGCATATGTACAGACACACAACACTGGGAAACTAGGAACAGATTTGTCCTGTTGGGACCTCAAGATAAAGCTTATTCTAACACAAACATACATAAATATATTAAATAATGATGGTTATATAAATGATTATATAAATATTTGTTTTTAAATATTTTATTATTATATATATATGTATATATGAGAAAAAAATATATATATAATAACATATTGATATATAATTTTTTTATTATTATATAATAATTATATAATAATAAAATATTTAAAAAAAATAAAAAAACTAATTATAAATCCATTTAAAATAAAAAAGTATATATATATAAAATATTAAACAAATTTATATATATATATATATAACAAACATGTATATATAATAATTAAAAACTAATTATATAAAATAAAAATAGGTCATATAAAATATAAAAAGTAGCATATAACGTGTACAATTAATTAATTTATTAAAATTAATTAAAAATTTATACCAAATATAATAAACATTTTTTTAAAGCACATAACATGTAGGAAAAAAATATTTAAATATAAATTAAAATATTCATACACACACACACACACACACACACACACATATATATATATATTTATATATATCATTTATATTCATATATATATATATATATATATATATATATATATATATATGAACATAAATGATACTTGCCATGTGTGGGGCTTCATAAAAAATAAAATAAAATATTTAACAAGAATCATGCAAAATAAAAATAGATCTTATAAAAATGTAAAAATATTTACAAAAAAAAGTAGATAATATAAAATAAAAAAAATGTGAAAAATAAACAGTAAATGTTATAAAATACTAAAAAACAAAACAAAGTAAATACTATAAAATATATATAAAACACAATAAAATATAAACAAAGAAAAAAATTATTTATTAAATAATAGAGAACATAATGGGTTCTGTGGTACAGGGGTCATGTCGTGAGAAGAGCTGCAGCAGATCGCCGGCATGAAACTGGGGTCACGCTCACCGTCTGAACGCTTTCACAGCTTCCTTCTGGACACAGACATGACGGCGAGGAGCATCGGATCTCTGGCTTATATTAGCTCACTTTGACCTTTCACCCTGAAGCACCTCTGACCCGCTGGCGTTCAATGAGCCGTTCGCACGGGACGCTTCATGTGCTCAATAACCAGGATTAGGCTTCTTTAAAAAATCATTCTGAACAGTCAACTTGATGAAACCGTTATTTGAGACACTAAAGAATGACTGTTGAAAAAGTAACATTTCAATGCACGTTTATCTAGGCCTTAATTTAAGATGCATTTGCATTTATTTCTACACATTATTTTATAAATGTCTGATTTATTTATATTGCACATCACATTTGGATAACTCGTTTTCAGGGCTGGGCTGGTTACTTTTAAAATGTATTTCACTACAAATTACAAAATACATGCTTTAAAAAGTAATTTGTAACGTATTTCGTTACATTACTCAAGTTTAGTCACTTCATCTAAATACTTTAGAATACTTTGGAATACTAATAAGTGTGAAACAAACACAAAAAAGGTCATTGAGAGTTTTTATCTCACAATTCTGACTTTTTCCCTCAGAATTGCGTGATGTAAAGTTGCAAATGAGGAGCTATAAACTCGCAATATTGAGAAAAGTCAAAATTTGAGATATAAACTCACATACATTCACAATTGCAAGACAAAAAGTCAGTATTGCAAGTTTATATCTCCCGATTGCAAATGCAAACTCACAATTGTGAGGGGAAAAAAAACAAAAAACAAATAGTGAGAAAAAGTCGCAGTGACGAGTGAATTATAAAATGACTCCCAAAACATGAAAACAGTGGAAAACATGAAACTGAACTCGTCTTTTTCAGACGGTCAGAGTCAGAGAATCACCAATCGCTGTTTAAATGACATTAAAACTCAAAGTAATCCCTTTGGTAATCTAAAACACTTTTCAGATGGAACTGGAATCTGATTACCACCCATTTCAAATCAAACACTGTCACTCAAATCTTGTATTTCGTTACTCCCCAACCCTGCTCGTTTTTAACAAACAAAATAATAAAGCACAGAACGTGTCCTGAACTCTTAATCTCCGCTCTGCGTTCATTCACGAGCAGTAAAGCGCCCCTCGAATCGGTGTTTCATTTAACTGACCCCTGTTACGAGCTCCACGTCATTAGGGTAATATAAAAGTGAATGATGGCTTCCCAGATGCCCTGTGTGGTGGATTTCCACTCGCACACACACACACGTCAGGATCTGCAGTCACGCAAGCGCTGCCCTCAGCGCAGACCTCGGCACAACTGCAGGAAAACCAGACCCTCGAAAGAGTTTCACGAGTTACAGGGGAATAAATCATTTCAAGGACGTATGAGGAGTGTGTTTGTGAGGGGCCGAAAACACAGCAGAACTCGACGTGTGTTTAAGAGAGATTTTAAATTACAAATTTCACATGTGATTAAAGGATTTGTTTACTTCAGAATTAAAATATCCTGATAATTTACTCACCCCCCCGTGTCATCCACAACGTTTATGTCAATAAAGGAATAAAGAAATGAAGGTTTTTGAGGAAATCGTTCCAGGATTGTTCTCCATATAGTGGACTTCAATGGGGTTCAACAGTCCAAATGTCAGTTTCAGTGCAGCTTCAAAGATCTACATGATCCAGACGAGGAATAAGAGTCTGATCTAGAGAAACCGGCGCACATTTGATACAAAAATATCGTTTTTAACCACAAATAATCGTCTTGAACTGCTCTGATGCGCCACACATCACATCATCATGCTGGAAAGGTCACGTGACGTAGGATTGAAGTGTTTACAAAGCGAATGTGCAAAGACTAAATCAAACAGTAAAGTAAACAAGTGTCGGACAAGTTTGAAGTTGGAGGAGAAAATGAGATGGAGTTTTACACTACTTTTTCCTACGTCACATGACCTTTCCATCGTGATGACGTGATGTGTGGCGCATCAGAGCAGTGCAAGACCAGCATTTGTGGTTAAAAACGATATTTTGTGTATCAAATGTGCGACGGTTTCTCTAGATCACGACTCTTATCCTCGTCTGGATCATGGAGATCTTCGAAGCTGCACTGAAACCGGACCCGTTGAACCCCATTGAAGTCCACTATATGGAGAACAATCCTGGAATGAGTTCCTTCATTTCTTTTGACTGGAGAAAGAAAGACATGAACATCTCGAATGACATGAGGAGAGTAAATTATCAAGACATTTTAATTCTGAAGTGAACTAAAGTGTTTCTGTAGCTATTAAATTTGTGCAAAGAAAACTATCACAATTAACAGCTTTTTCATCAAACTCTAACTTTAATAATATTTTTGTTTGTTTTTGCAAATCTATGAAAAACTATTAATTACGCCCAGAATTCCCTCAATTTAATTAAATATTTTTTTTATTCGTCGCCATGTCTATGTAACTTCTATGTGTACATTTGTCGTTTTTTGCACCGCGCGGCTGCCGTAGAAACAAGCCGTTATTTTTTTTTAAACGATGCTGCACTCAAATTGCCGCGCAAAATTTAAAAAAGACGGCTAACTGAACATTAAAGGACGAATACAAACATAAAAGTGGGGTTTTAAAGAGGAATGAGAGGGTGGAGAAGTTCGTTCCGAAGCCGTGAATTAAAGGACATTGTACATGAAAGAAAGGACCGGAGAATACAAGCAAAATGAGTGAGTAGTTTTGTGTTTTTATATTTTGGGCCGCCGTGCCAAGATCATTTGTGTTTGTACTGAGTTATATGGTTATTTTAGACTGTTTTTTGTCGTGAAAAGTTGTTTGGTAGACTGTGTTTATTTGTGGTATTTTCTTGATAAGCTGCAGTGAACGTATTTGTAAATGTCGTCAAAATATTGCATTTGGTTCCTGTCATTTTTAGGCTCTTTGTATCACGCTGATGTTAGTTAAAGTGTTCGTTATTTAAATAACTTTGTTTTTAGTTAGTTACTTGACGCTATAAAAAGGCGGGGTTTGACGTCATGATTGACATTTTCAGTAGCCACTGAAGCACCGCCTCTTCAGGAGAAAATCGAAGCTTTAACATTAATTTATACATTTCCAGAAGTGTTTTTTTTCACACCGACATGATGTGTTGAGCAGTATTAACCGAATCTGGGGGAGTTTTGGCGGGATCTTGCTATCGTGGCTCACTACTGCGCAGACTCAAGATGCCCAGCGCCATATTGGACACTGGGCATGCGCACATCAATATTGCGTCATTTAATATTTATTAATTTAATTTAATAACTGTATTTTCAGTATTGTAAGGGGTAGATTTAGGGTTGGGGTAGATTTTAATAAAACACAATTTTATAAGTAGCACATTTAATTTCCTGTTATTTATCCTGAGGTTTATCCCTTCTTGACACAACCGACAAATCGAGTATATACGAATTATATTTATTTTAAATACGCGTAGCTTACTATATATAATACGTATGAAAACGCATTAATGCGTAATAAATAAATAATAGTAATAAATAGTTCTAAATAGTCTAATAGTAAGCATATTAAGTGAATAATTCAACGTCATTCATTTTTCTTATTTATAACTTAACTATTTGGACATATAACACTTCATTTAACTTAATTATATAAAAGATGATTGAGAATATGTAGAGTACATGCAAATGCTCAACTATCACAATTTGTCGCTTAAGTAGTCCGTCTTTTTTACACTCAGTGGTTCAGACTTTTGTGGAAATCGTGACATTTTATTTTTCAGGATTCATAGAGAGTTAAAAAAAAAACAGCATTTATTTGAAAATATAATCTTTTGTAACATTACAAATGTCTTTGCTAAAAGTCTAAAAGTCACATTTACTGATATAATCAGAGGTCGGATCTCATTTTTATTGTATTTAAATGTGTCGCATCATTCCAGGAGGAAGAAAGATGAACAAATTGACTGCGTCCGCAGGTTCAAAGGCCGTTCAAATTGGAATTTGAAGGCAAATTATGACTATCAAAGGCGGCCTTTTAAAAAATGAGATCAATTTTCCAGTTGTTTGGGAGGAACTAAGTACAAGTAGCAACACTCAGGCCTATAAATGAACTCGTCTAATGAGCATTTGAAGAAATGTGGACGCGTCTGCCAGCGCTGAGATGCTGTTTGGTCGTCCTCCAGACCACATTTGAGGCTGTGGAGAGTAACGGGCCCGTCAGGGGAACCCGCTCTATCAGTCCTGGCAACTATCATTTCATCACAAACTCTGCTATTTACAATTTGGAGCGAATCACAGTTTCATGTAGCCCTGTGCCAAAAGCGGGAAACCTAAAATCGGATGCGTTGTGAACAAAGTGTAACAAGAGTGATGAGTTTGAAACCAAAGTGCATCTAATGGAAATGCAGATGTCATTCTCATCTGGAAGAAACGAACACGTAAACCGGCTGCCAAAACCCATCAGAGCGAATGTCAAAAGTGCCCCAATAAAGAAAGACGGATGTCTGAAATAAGAGCAGGTAAGTGGCTCAAGTTAAATGCTGCTTTTGTTTTTTCTCACGTTACGTTACGTTTTGGCAATGCCGACGGACATTGTTGTTCGTGACGGATAACTTGGCAAAGGATATTCGTAGGCGAATGACCAAAGCAGTGGCTGGTTTCGCGTTTGGCATTGGTACCAACATCAACCGTTCTTCGTGAACCTCGCACATGCTAATTTGTGTTTTATTTTGGGCACTTTAGGTTTTTGCTTGCAAACTCTTTGCGGTTCGAGATTCTTTTGTTTTCGTTGCGAGCGACTAGACCTTCGACTGACTTTAGCCGGCGCTTCTTTCCTTTATTTACGAATGTGACGAATAACGGAAGTCTGACGATTGACCGCGACAGCTCTTTATTATTCGGCTAACTGTTTTTGTGATTTAGGGTAAGGCAAAAGCAAGAGTTGGAAGATGATTTTATCGTATAATGACTCTATCACAATTAAATGTGACGTTTCAGCTCAGATCATTTATTATCGCTCGTCAAATTCGCCTCTATTTGGGGCGTGAGCGAAAATGCGCCGTTTTTGCGCGCGTCCCTTTAAATGCAAATGAGCCGCTGCTCCAGAAGAGGGCGGAGCTTCAACGGCTCAACAACAACAAAGCTGGAGAATCTCACGCAGACGAAATGAGGAAAGTGTTCAAACGGATGGAGTCGTTTCTGAACGGTTCGTGGATAAATCGATGTCGTTGCTGTGGAGTTGATCATGTGTCGTCACGTTACTCTTTTTTCCTCCAATCCACCCTCGTCTGTGAAGCGTAAACTGACAACACTCGACGACAACAACTCTAAAG
Source organism: Opsariichthys bidens (assembly GCA_037194245.1). Classification (NCBI taxonomy): domain Eukaryota; kingdom Metazoa; phylum Chordata; class Actinopteri; order Cypriniformes; family Xenocyprididae; genus Opsariichthys; species Opsariichthys bidens. The sequence goes on along the minus strand of CM074286.1, from coordinate 1,136,432 downwards.
CAGCACAACATGGCCCCGCCCCCTTTGATGAGTGTTCTCGGGGGGGGGGTTTATGTAAATTTGGGGGTTTGTGATGTCACTAACTCAGGAAGAAGCTCGTTCTAGTCCTTAAACAGAAAATATCTCTCTCGTCATTGAACTTTGAGAGTCGTAACTTCGCAGATGTTGTTTCTGCTCAAACAGCAACATTACAAACTGAAGTTACAAAAGTCCAATCATCATCAACCACCCCTTTAATTTTGAACCAAAGTTACGTACATGTAAAAAGTACTTGCTACTTACTGTTTTATCAAACACATTGTGCTCTTGACAAAAGTTTATGGATGGCAGTAATTACCCACTTGCGGTTTGGCACCAGGAATAATTCAGACTATTAATCATCCGCAGATAAACAAACAGCCCTCATTCTGTGCGTGTCACTCCGACAGACTCCCGTTTAGTTCTCGACACCGAGGCCTTCAGCGGCGTTCAGACCGAATCCTGTCTCATATTAAAAAAATTCACTGCCTGTTGCTCAACAGACATGCCACGGACAATGTCTTTCACCAACTATTTCCTGATACTATTCCACTCCTGCCACATCAGACTGAAAATCTGATCCATGTAAACATTTCTGAGAGTCTCACCGACCGCAGTCCTTTTTCCTGGTCTTTGCCTGTCTCCAGCGAGATGATTTGGAGGAGAACTCAAGCCACACAGACAGAGTCCTGCCATATCTTGTCCGGGCAGATGAGCGTTGAGAATCTGAGGAAACAAACATCTCCGACCGGACGCTGTGGTCTCGCACTCATCAGTGTCAGGTTTTGTTGAATGCACGAAACTTCTGTTCTCAATGAATCTAAGAATCAACTGTTGTTTTTTGCCAGTAAACATCTAGGCTAACTGTCTGTCAGTGTAGTGTCAATTATTAAGAGTCCTCGGGGGCCGTTTGCACCAGTTGGACGTAAAAAAAAGTCGAGTGTAAGCTCTACAATGGACTTTCCGATCAATATTTACTCCTGTTGCACCATCGAAACTACGACTAGGCGCAGCTACGCTTAGTGTAGACGATGCGCGTACATGCTGATGTGTTCTGATGGTGTTCACGTTACTGTGATTACGAGCAGGGCTGGGTGGGTCACTTTTAAAATGTATTTCACTACAGATTACAAAATACATGCTTTAAAAAGTCATTTGTAACGTATTTCGTTACATTACTCAAGTTTAGTCTCTTCATCTAAATACTTTAGAATACTTTGGAATACTAATAAGTGTGAAACAAACACAAAAAAGGTTTTTATCTCACAATTCTGACTTTTTCCCTCAGAATTGTGTGATATAAAGTTGCAATTGTGAGTTATAAAGTCAGAATTATGAGATATAAACTCAAAATATTGAGAAAAGTCAGAATTATGAGATATAAACTGACAATATTGAGAAAAGTCAGAATTATGAGATATAAACTCACAATATTGAGAAAAGTCAGAATTATGAGATATAAACTCACATAATAAATTCACAATTGCAAGAAAAAAAGTCAGTATTGCAAGTTTAAATCTCCCAATTCCGACTTTATAACTTGCAATTGTGAGTTTAAATCTCACAATTCCGAGAAAAAGAAGTCAGAATTGTGAAACACAAACTCACAATAGTGAGAAAAAGTCACAGTGACGAGTGAATTATAAAATGACTCACAAAACATGAAAACATGAAACTGAACTCGTCTTTTTCAGACGGTCAGAGTCAGAGAATCACCAATCGCTGTTTAAATGACATTAAAACTCAAAGTAATCACTTTGGTAATCTAAAACACTTTTCAGATGGAACTGGAATCTGATTACCACACATTTAAAATGAAACTGTAGTGAAATACAGTATTTGAAATAAGTTACTTGTATCTTGTTACTCCACAACCCTGGTTACAAATGTGAATTTATTGGCTCCAACGAATATATGAATAATTACTGTCGAGCCGAAAAAAAAGATTAAATTACTCTGATTGTAAATCAAGAAAAATGATTGAGCTATTCATTAAGTCTATGCATATTTGCATAAGTATATGCAAGCAAAACATTTCAGTAACGAATAAAAAAACAAGACATCTGGCAAAAGATAACGTGGTGTACAAATTTATGGAGCAAGTTATATTTTAATAACGCATTCAACTTTTGCAGATAATCCCGACCCGGCTTTAGTACCGAGGACAGCCCTGAAAAACACGACGATATGATCGTGGAGCCTGTAAACCAGACGCACCATCATCTCAACGGTTTTATTCGTCTTTATTTTCACCATAGTCCAGACGTCTCACCTCACACCTACCGTTGACTACGCGTAAGATTTAGTCTCAGACGTGCGCTACGCCCAGATGGTGCAAAAGTTATTAATTCTACGCATTTTACGTTACGCTTAGTCTTACGACCGGGTGTACGTCCAGCTGGTGCAACCGGCTCCTGGTCTCTAGGGTCAGGGTTGGTAAGATTTTTTATTGTTTTTGAAAAAAAGTCTTTTTTTTTTTACTATAATACTACATTTATTTGATCAAAAAGACAGTAAAAACTGAAATATGATTAGAATTTAAAGACTTTTTAAATAATTGTAATATGTTCCTTAAGGATCATATATATGCAGAAAAACGGTCATTTACTGTCACAGAGAAAGCGGTTGTGATGAAGCTGCTGTCAGATCGAATACAGTTGCTGCTTCACGTTTCAACAAAAGTTTCTTTGCAGACTTTTCATTACACAACAAAATGCTCCGAACAAACATGTGATCCGGGACGCCATTCAAATGAACTATCCACCTGTTTTCAACACTGGCAATTCAAAACCGGTTTCAATTTCGAGACGATGATTTTATCGGTCGTTCTTGTGCTGCTGTCGACAAACTCAAGTGCGTGGGGTTTGTCAGAAACGCACATTTGTATTTTGTATTTGAACGCGCATTTGTATACTGTATCCAGTGTAGACAGCATCAGACATGATAATGAATTCAATTCGCTTTTGAGTTGAAGTGCCTAAAGTGCGACGATACATGACTATTCATTGATGTGTTGAAAATGAAAATGTATTTGATGTCACAAAACGAGCTGTTTTTGGAGCTTGATTAAATAAATGCTTTGTTGTATAATAATGAGGACGATTTAAACTATAGCAGGATGTTTAATGGCACAAAGAAGGCAAATTTGATTTTTCATGCCATGACCCCTTTAAAAAGAAAATGCCGTTTATTCCTGTGATCAAACACGCATGATCTAATCTACTGCTCAAGAAACATTTCTGATTATTATTGAATTATGCATATGCATTTTGCCAGGATTTTTTATGATCAGAAAGCTCAAAAGAACTGCATTTATTTACTGGAAGTGTCATTTAAAAACATGGCAAATTATTTGCTTTCCTCATTGAACATAAATAATATCCACACATTAAAGCTAATAAATGTGACGTGAACAGGTGAAATGCACGACTCGTTCAAAGTTTATTAGTCAGTGTGAATCACAAGTATTGAGTCAATAGCTGGTTTTCAATGATCTCATTCACATCTCCAACTCCAGCCTCAGACTCACTGTACAATCTCACAGCGCCCTCTAGTGTTACACAAGCGTCATTATCATAAATCACATCAAATACATAATTACTGCAAACTGACCTGCAATTAGACACACATATAGTAGCCCACCACTGATATATTTATATGTAGAAAGACTGAATCAAAATATTGAATATAATGTGCAAATTCATGCCATTATGAGAGTAAAAATTATCATTAATGCACTGTTTATGAGAAACAATATCACTTTTGTTTGGCTGTCAGAAATATGGCTTAAAGTTAAAGTGTAGAGGAAAACTGCATTATAATTATTTGACAGAAAACCATTTTTACTTCATCTTTACAACTAAGAAATAATGTTAACTACACAATTTAAACATTCAAAAGTCAGTCAAACAATATATATTTCATAACTAGTGTTACATTTACCCTCAACTTACAATACAATTTAACAGACGCTTTTATCCAAAATAGGAACAAACTCTAAGAACTTAAAGTGTATGTTATATTGTAAGATACTCTACCGTAACAGGAAATAAATGAACAGACCGACGGACAGAAAAAACATGGAGATGCCGCAGCCGATAGAAGTGATGAAGCTCAATGATTCCACATACGGTGCTGTGATGTTTCCATTCTCACCTGGAGGAAACTGACCGATCAGAGAAACACAACAGAAACAACCCTTTAAAAACCCTTTGTTTGTTAGCAAGAATCAGATCTTTACATTTTAAATGTATTTATTTCAGTTTCTTCAGTCATCTTTGAATGAAACTCTGAGAAGCTTCTCACCATCAGCACCGCAAAGAACGTCAGATGTGAACACGAGCACTTTATGGTGTTATTGTCGATTTTTACTGTCTCACAGCCGGACGTCGTCCATGTAAGATTTCCTTTGAAGAAAAGAGAGTGAGGATGTTATGAATCCTGTTCTGTTGTCCTCCATTCACCTGCCACTAGATGTCGCCCTCCCATTTCAGAACTCTATCATGGACTCCATACACCACACTACACTTCCCATAAGCCCCTGATGTTAATTACTCCCCAGCTGTAGCCAATCTAGCTCCCTGTTTAAGTCTGTTCTGTTTCTCTGGTTATTTGCGAAGTCTTGTTGATACTGTAACATTTCTGAGCGCCTCCCTTGTCTTGTTTTGCCTGTTTTCGAATCCTGCCTGTGTCATCGTCCTGTTGTTTATCAGCCTTTTGAGCTTAGCCTGGAGTATTTCCTACGAGTTTGCCTTTCCCCTGTTGATCCTGTTTGCTATTGAGTTGACCATTGCCTGTCTGACTACGTTTTGTAAATAAAGCTGCATTTGGATCAAATTCCCGCTGACTCCCCGTTACAGAGGAATGAAATGAACTATATAAAATAATTTAATGGGAACTGAATAAGAGAATTTACCTTTTCCATCCCAAGAACTGCAGGACGCCTCACCGACCTGTAAGAACATGTTTGATTTTTATTTTGCTTTCACAGCGTCTGATTATTATAACAAAATAAGTTTCACGACAAAATCTTCATTACCAAATTGTTCTGTTTAAAGAACATTTCTATATTGTTGGTAAGGTTGGAGATTTTGGCGCTCATCGTTATTCCATAAACCTCGTTGTTCAAAACCGTGTAATTTTTAGTTTCATTCTAAACAAGAAATAAAGCAAATCAAATATAAACATGTGAATAGATCAAAAACCATTTGTTGAAAGAATAGTTCACCCCAAAAATGTCTCGTAAACCGTTATATTTTTCACTGGAACACAAAAGTAGAATTTTTAACTCTTTTTCAAACAATTCATAGTTGCAAAGAGAATAAAAACATCATAATAGTAGCGAATATGACAACAGATTCACGTCACGATGAGAAGAACTTTATATCAATGTGAAAATGTTGCTCATCAAATAAAATAACGACTATTTTTTGATTTACTATCCAGTAAACAGTCCCTGAAATGTTCAAACATGTCATGTTTATTTTTTAATTGTAAGCACCTTTCCCATGTTTTTGAACCGCAGAACTCCAAGTAACGCACATCCATTGTTTTCCAGTCGTGATTTATTAAAGGCCTCGCTGGGAATCTTTACAAACCAGAGAAAGTCCGTCTTCAGGTCACTTTGACAATCAGCAAACTGTGAATAAAGAATTATCATGATATATGAGGACTCGAACTATGTTTTAAATATTGTTTCTCAAGTCTCACATCTATCCTGTTCGGCTCTGAAGAGTAACAAATGTCTTCAGTTTCTGTGTTATTGTCTTGAATGTGAAGAAGACCAATAACATCTCCTGTCACAATCTCTGCGGTGCTTGTTTTGTTGTCGTTCATCTGCTCCATTATAGGCTCTAGATTGTCCAAGGTGTCTCTGCAAAATTGATTGAATCACTCAGTATTCAGTAATATGGATTTAATTTAACAAGTCACTGGTAATCACACACTTACGATGCTTTTGAGGGAATAATAAATCCATCTTTGTCTTTTAGATCATCTGTAGGTACATTGATGCTCGGTCTCTTATCGCAGCTCACACACTTCCAGTTCGTCTCGTTGAAGCTCAGAATGTATTTGCTCATTTCTGTCCCTTCAACACCAAAATAAAGGATGCATTTTATTAATATATCCATGCGTTTGAATCTCAGATGAAGGCTCATTGGCTGCAACTCGTTGGTGTGCGGTTATATGTAAATGTTTTTAAAGTGTAATAGCCATGAATAAATAAAGACTCTTATATATAATATAATTAAATATTTTAAATATTCCTTTTCTAAGGCCCTGTTTACTCCAATGAGTTTTCGTTTTAAAACGCATAACGACTTGGTGGCATGGTTGCCCACGTTAGTTCTGCGTATCCTTGACGACCATGTAAACAATAACATCAAGACTGAACTGCAACCTTTGCTGGCTTTGTTGTCATTTTTTGTTTTTTATACTGCAGCTACCGACATCACAAGAGATGGTTTACACTTGTACGCTCATACCCAGCATGCGCTTTTGGTCGTGTAGTGTAGACAGTGAAATACACAAACACTCGTTACAATTAACAGTAAACAAATATAGACAGGCCTTATGCCTTTTCAGGAGGTGCTTAATAAACTGGGAAGCTTTATATCCGTAAATCACGTACTAAAATGAGTGCGTGCGCTCACTTTCATTACTGCCGTACACAGTAAAAACCCCAGAGTTTAATCAACTCTGCTCAGATAACATCTGGTCCCTCTCTAAATAGAGTTAAACTAACACTGAAGCAGAGTTAACGTTAATGAGACAATTAGGCAATTCATTAAGCGATGATTGAACATTAATGATGAACACCTGCTGTTAACAAGCAGAATCACTGAGAAAAGAGAAGAGAAACACAAGAATTACAACTGATGAAATCAACTGAAGATAAAAGACATTTGATTTCATCTAAGACTGTGGCTGAAGTCACTTGTAGTTCTTGTGTTTCTCTTTTCTTCAGTGATTCTGCTTGTTAACAGCAGGTGTTCATCATCTGGAGACTGTACGCTGGATCACGAGCAGTTGGTACTGATCCATTCTCGAGTAACAACTTTCTAGCAAAGCTTGTTTTGTATTGTCCGTTTGTACTGACATTCTTTCACAAAGCAGTCTGGTGTAAAATAATTCGCACAGATATAAATGAGTTATATGGAGGCGCATTGCCTTTAAAAGTAAAACGAATCCACTGGGTCTTCAGCGGCTCTGATGTCAGGATTATGTTCACTCTTACATCCAGTAACAAACACCTCAATCGCTTGAGAGACTCGGGGCGGAGTCTATGCTAATATGGCGGAGTCTGTCAGCAGTCGTGGGCGGGGCTTATACAAAGTGACGTCACTTTGCTCAGTATCTGCAAACGGCTTGTTCCGACACACCGCTTATGATTTATGGGAATTAAAAAAAAAAGAGGTTGGACTTTGATGTTCACACATTGACACCATGTAAACGTACATTATTAAGAGACAGACTTACCGCTGCATGAATCATATTTAGCTGTTTTACATGTCTTCTTTGGATCAACAGAGGGGATTTTCCGACAACCTCAAGAGACGATGACAATGCATAATTCAACATAATTATCAAATCATACTGTAACTAAATAAAGGGTTAGTTCTGTTTTAAATACGTTTTAGTATCTTTCTGTTCTTCTGAAAGTGTTCATTATCAATAGAGACTCGAACCATCGGATTTCATCAAAAATATCTTCATTTGTGTTCTGAAGATGAACGAAGATCTTACGGAGGAATTAATGACTGAAACTTCATTTTTGGGTGGACTAACCTTTTAAGCTGAAAGCAATAAACTTCTACACTGAAATAGTTCTCATCAGAAACAGTGGGATACAGTAGCGTGAGACAGGTGAACCTTATAATTGCTGCTTTTTTTGGTTTTTTTTTTTGGGATTTATTGCCAGAAGAATATAACACAGGAAAATAACGAAAAAATGCACATAGAAACAATATAGTATAGCAAAGGCTCTTTCTCATAGTGACCAGTTACAGACGTCTTGTTAAAGACGTTGACATACATTTACAATCACTGTGAAAGTGGACAAAATCTTACTTTGCTGCGAGTTTCCATTTGGTTTGCAGATGGGGGTGCAGACGGGGGTGGTGGTGGTTTCTAATACTCCAGCAGAAGGGAAGATGATTATTAACACTCACTAATTATAACTAGTCAAGCAGGCTCACTAATTATAACATTTAACATTATAACATTCAACTCACTAATTATAACATTCAAGCAGGCTCGAGTAACCCCACTGCTTAAAAAACCCACGCTAAACACATCACTCGTGGACAACTACAGACCTGTCTCTCTCCTACCATTCATATCAAAAACACTTGAACGAGTTGTTTTCAACCAGGTATCATCCTTCCTCACACAGAACAACCATCTGGACGTCAACCAATCTGGTTTCAAGAGCGGGCATTCCACAGAGACTGCGCTACTGTCCGTCACGGAATCCCTGCGAATTGCAAAGGCTGGTTCCAAATCATCTGTTCTCATTCTGCTGGATCTATCTGCTGCCTTTGACACCGTAAACCATCAAATTCTTCTGTCCACCCTCTCGTCACTGGGTATCTCAGGTTCTGCACTTCAGTGGTTTGAGTCCTATCTCACAGGTAGGTCTTTCAGAGTTGCCTGGGGAGGGGAGGTATCCAAACCTCATCAACTGATCACTGGGGTCCCTCAGGGTTCAGTTCTTGGTCCCCTCCTATTCTCCATTTATACAGGCACATGGTTTCTCCTACCACTGCTATGCTGATGACACACAACTCTACCTGTCCTTCCAACCAGATGATTCCACAGTAGCTGCACGGATCTCAAGCTGTCTGGCGGATATCTCCACCTGGATGGAAGAACACCACCTGCAGCTCAACCTGGCAAAGACTGAGCTTTTAGTCTTCCCTGCCACTCCTACCCTACAACACGACATCAACATACAGCTTGGTACAACCACCATCACCCCATCTAAGTCGGCCAGAAATCTTGGAGTTATCTTTGATGACCAACTGACCTTCAGAGACCACATCTCAAAGACGGCGCGGTCATGCAGATTTGCACTTCGCAACATCAGGAAAATCCGTCCCTTCCTGACTGAGCACGCAACACAACTGCTTGTCCAGACCCTGGTCATTTCAAGGCTTGATTACTGCAATGCTCTTCTGGCTGGTCTGCCGTCAAGTGCAATCAAACCTCTTCAAATGATCCAGAACGCTGCTGCTCGTCTTGTCTTCAACGAGCCTAAGAGAGCCCACGTCACGCCCCTCTTCATCTCTCTGCACTGGCTACCCCTCGCTGCTCGCATCAAGTTCAAAGCGCTGATGCTTGCTTACAGATCCACCACAGGCTCTGCACCTTCCTACCTCCACACACTGCTACAACGCTACGTGCCCACCAGAAGCCTGCGATCGCTAAAGGAGCGTAGGCTTGTGGTACCGTCACAGAGAGGCACAAAATCACTCTCCAGAACATTCTCCTTCACTGCTCCCTGCTGGTGGAATGATCTCCCTACTTTCATCAGGAGCGCAGAATCCCTGGCAATATTCAAGAGACAGCTGAAAACTCACCTCTTCTGTGAACACTTGATCCCCTCATAAAAAAAAAAAAACCCTTTCCTTCCCTTTTCCCTTCCTACTCTAGCTTATGGTACTGAGCAATGTATGAAACTTGTATTGTGAGCACTTCCTGTGATATTTGCCAATTCATGAAGAATCGCTTGTTTGTTTTCCTCACTTGTAAGTCGCTTTGGATAAAAGCGTCTGCTAAATGACTAAATGTAAATGTAAATGTAGTCAAACTCAGAAACACATTACAGTGCTCAGAAGAAAATGAACACAGACTCCATTCAAAGAGTTTGTCTTTCTGTTTTTCCTTTGCATTGATTGGCCGACAGTGACATCATCATCACTGACAGCATCGATCAATCAGTAAACATTGATTTGTGGAAGATCCCTTTGTACTCAGACCTGTGTGTGTTTAAATCTAATTCAATTTAGGACAACACGCACCTGAAACGCTGGGGTGTGATTGACATTTCCATTCATTTGGCAAAAACCACAGCTCTACGTCACCAGCCGTCTCGTTCATTCTTACTTCATATTTCCCTCCATAATTCGTTACGTTGAAACTGAATTGATCACATTGTCCTGGAAACCAGAGAGAACATTTTAGAAAAAACTTTCTAAAGAGTTTCTCAAGATCTCAAGAACTGATCAAATAAAAAAATACATGTTTTTACCTCGATAAGATGTGTTTATTTTGACATTCATTGTGCAAACTTTCGTTACTCCCGTAGGACAAGCTGATGGACATGTCAGATTAATATCTGAAATAAAAAGAAATCAATATGAGTTTGTAACTTGATCTGTCAGTCGTCACAAGAACATTCAGATAATAAATAAACAGTATTCCTACAGTCATGTTAGTGTGTATATTTCACATCTACCTGTGTTAAATGAGTCACAGCAACATGGAGATGTCAAATCGTCACCAATTAACACTATTTTTGAGCAGCCTGGACAAAGACAACAATAAAAATGTTATTTAATGATGTAGTATAATAATGTAAAACTCTATGTTAGATGTGTGTATGTGTGTGTATATAGTATTTGACCTTTTTCAAAATTTTTACTTTTTATTAACTGTTTATTTTATTTTTCAAACTATTATTTCTAATTCACACCAAATGACATGTAATAGACTTTCTATATAAGCTGATAAATTTATTGTTGAAATCTTCATACTTATCTGGCTTGAAGCACAGCAGACGATCATCAGCCACAGCAAAATCTGCTTTTTCCCACACATAATTCCCAAAAACATCCTGATAGAGACACAACAGTTGAATTTTGTTTTCTACAAATGTTAGAAATAAATCTTAAAGCATTTTCTAATTACATTCTTGAGATGAAAGTCCAAGAGGAGAGAGAGTTTAATCTGTTCTCAGATGAAGCCGTACGATTGTGATCTGCAGCTCAGAGACGCTGAAACAATGATGTACGGTTCATTTGCATACATGCAAATCATATTTATTTGGGCTCTTACTGTGAATTTCTTCAGGTCCAGTTCACACTTGTTCACAGAGAATAATATGAGAATAGCAAATAAATAATTATATTTATTAATAGCAACAAGATGCCAAAACCTTTATTAGTGTTATCACACAATATTTAGAGTTTTAAATTTTAGAGAAAAAACTGAATCTGATATATTTATAAAGTTTGTCTTTCATTCTTTTCAATAAATGGCACTTGCTGTGATTATTTTGTCACTTATTGAATGATATTCACGTTTATACGTTTGACTAATGTGAGTAAATGTTTTTGGAGCCACTGAAAGTCCATCATGATTAAGTAATTTTGTTCATTACAATCACAAGAGAGGCTTATAGAGATTCAACACATTAAATAACGTAGAAGTCATTCGCTGATCTTGACACCGTGTCTTCGTGTTTTGCATTTCCAGTAACTAAATATGTTGCACATCTGTGTGTTTGAATTTTGTTAAGCTGTTATATCAAGTGATCATGCAAATATCTGAATCCACAGATGTGTTGACATTTGTTTCTGTCACGGAGCCTGTCACTGATCCTACTGTGCCTTCTCAGCCAACTCCACCCACCCGTTCACTTTCTCCTGAAGACTAATCACGATCACCTGCTGCCCATTACCACCGCTTCCTATATACTCACCTGCCCCTCAGTTCAGTGTCTGGTCTCATCAAAACATGACTCACTTGTACTTGTCTTCTGTCTGCTTAGTCTGTGGATCCCGTCAACCTTCCAGTCCATCGTCCTGATTCCAACGAGTTCCTAGATCTTCCCGTTCATATCTACAAGACATGGAGAATACTATTTACTAGCCAGCTAAGTCATCTGTTTGATTCTTGGACTGTTTTCACTCACCATACCCGACCTGTTACCTGGTGTTTCTGTGATCTGCTCAATAAATACTTTAACCTATCCCTTTGCCTTTGTCTGTGTCTGACAGAAGAACAGACCACTAAAACGACGAAATGCAGACTACACCGAAACCCAGTGGAGAAAGATCTACAGATCTGTTTACCGAACTCGCTCAAGCAGTTCATCTCACACTTCCGGCAACTCCGTCTTCTTCTCCGGCCACACCAGCTTCCTCTGCTTGTCCCATGGCCGGACTAGCGACCTTCTCTGGTGAGGCGGAGGACTGCAATGGGTTCCTACTACAATGCTCATTGTATTTCGAGATGCAACCTCAGCAATTTGTCAACGATAAAGCACAGGTAGCTTTTATGATCAATTCACTGTCTAGTCGAGCTTTGCAGTGGGCCCAAGTACTGGATGTCTAATGCTGAGGTGATCACGTCTTTAACTGCCTTCACCAACCACTTCAAAGAGGTTTTCGACCAAACTACGTCTACACTCTCCATATCCGACCAACTGTTCAATTTACAACAAGGAACCGAGTCGGTAGGAAATTATGCTCTGCAGTTCTGCACATTGGCTGCCAGTAGTGGTTGGAATGAGTCCGCTTTGATTACTGCTTTCCGTAAAGGACTCATCCTGAACATCAGGCAGTTCATGATTGTGTATGATGACAGCATAGGCTTGGAATCCATCATCCAGAAAGCTATTCTTGTGTCACCGTGTTATTCTGCCTGCTCTCCCACTGCACCCGTCTGGCAGTTTCCGCCTCCTTGTAGTCCAGCTGTCCTTCCAGCACCAGAGCCCTTGAATGTCAATTCATACCGCCTTACCCCAGCGGAACGTCAACGTAGATTACTCCATCGTCTATGCCTGTACTGTGGAGGAGATGGTCATCTGATCGCCCTTTGCACCGTTAAACCGCCTAGACTCACAGTGAGTACAATTGAAGTCTATCCCAAGGTAGCTCACTTAATTCAAACTGCTGTATACCTCCATAACCGTGACACTTGTCATGCAACGCAAGCCCTTATCGACCCGGGGTCCGCTGGGAACTTCATCTCCTGTCAACTCCTCCGGACACTCCATCTAACCAGGGAGCGTTGCATTCAACCCATGAGGACACACACTATTCTGGGAAAACTTCTGGGTCAAGGTCAGGTTAACCACTTCTCCCCCACGTTAACTCTTCGCATTGGTTGTCTTCATCGGGAGGAGATTTCATTCATGGCGCTGGAAGGATCCACCGCGGACATCATCCTGGGGCGCCCATGGATGGCAGACCATAATCCCACAATCGACTGGAAGACCGGGGAGATTCTGAAATGGGGCAAGGACTGCTTCCAATCCTGTATTCCTACTGTCCAGAAAATTCCTAGCTCTTTTACGTCCCAGACTGTCCAATCAACCCTGTTACAGCTAAACTCTACCTTGGTGGAAAGCCCCGATGTCATCAGTGAGATACAAATCCCCTCGGAGTACCGGGTGTTCCAGGATGTGTTCAGCAAATGGCTGGCTACACGTCTACCACCTCACCGGCCATGGGACTGTGCAATCGACCTGCTACCTGGGGCGACCTTACCTAAAGGTAAAATATATCCCTTGTCCATCCCGGAACAGAAAGCCATGGAGGAGTATATAACTGAGGCACTCAAACAAGGATTTATCCGTCTGTCCAATTCCCCTGCAGCTTCCAGTTTCTTCTTTGTATCCTAAAAGGACGGAGGTTTGCGGCCATGTTTCGATTATAGAAAACTCAACTCCCAAACCGTGAAGTTCCGCTACCCTCTTCCTCTGGTCCCCGCAGCCCTGGAACAACTTCGACGAGCCCACATCTTCTCCAAATTGGATATACGAAGTGCTTACAATCTCATCTATATCCGAAGAGGAGATGAGTGAAAGACCGTCTTCATCATGCCCGCCGGCCACTACGAATATCTGGTTATGCCGTATGGCCTGGCTAACTCTCCATCTGTCAAAACTACATGAACGAGATCTTCAGAGATCTCCTCCATAAGTTTGTTATCGTCTACATAGACGATATTCTGATACTCCAGTTCCCTCCATGAACATCACTCCCATGTCCGCCAGGTTCTCCAACGTCTCAGAGATCACCAACTGTTCCTCAAACTTGAGAAATGTGAATTACACATCCCTGAAGTCCAGTTCCTCGGCCATCTCATCGACTGTAACGGCGTCAAGATGGACCAGAGGAAGATCTTAAACTGGCCGGTACCCAGCTAAATCAAGGAGCTCCTAAGATTTCTTGGTTTTGTCAACTTCTACCGTAAGTTTATCAAGAACTGCAGTCAAATCAGTGCCCCACTTACCTCTCAACTGTAACATCGGCCCAAGTCTCTATCCTGGACTCCCCAAGCAACCCAAGCCTTTCAGTATCTCAAAGAAGCCTTCAGCTCCGCGCCAGTGTTGAGCCATCCCAATCCCGAACTTCCTTTCATCGTGGAGGTTGATGAATTACAAACTGGCGTAGGAGCGATCCTCTCACAGCGGCAGGGTGACCCTCTCCGACTCCATCCATGTGCCTTCTTTTCCCGCAAGCTTTCCCCGGCGGAGCAGAAATATGATGTCCGAAACCGGGAATTGCTGGGTATCAAACTAGCTTTTGAGGAATGGAGACATTGGCTGGAGGGAGCCCAACATCAATTTGAGGATATTACAGATCATCGCAACCTCAAATATCTCCGAGAAGCCAAACGTCTCAACACCCGCCAAGCTAGATGGGCACTCTTCTTTACCCGATTCAACTTCATCATCGCCTATCGTTGAGGAGAAAAGAATGTGAAAGCGGATGCCCTCTCCCGCATCTACTCTCCTGAGCCTGATTCTATCCCTCCTGTAACCATCCTCCCTCCAGCCATGTTCGTCTGGCCCATCCAATGGGAATTTGATGACCAGATTTGTCTTGCCCTCGAGTCCGAACCTACTCTGCCGGGATGTCCAGAAGGGCTCATCTTTGTTCCCACCTCCCTACATCAGACCCTTCTGGACACAGCTAACACCTCCTGGGGCTCTGGTCACCCAGGTAGCCAGCGAACCCTCTCGCTCCTTCCTCAGCGCTACTGGTGGCCTACCATGACTCAGGATACCTCTCGATACATTCACGCATGTCCTACCTGTGCCATAACCAACACACCCAGACAACTCCCTGCAGGCGAACTGGTACCGTTACCTACTCCCCAACGACCCTGGACTCACATTGGAATAGATTTCATGACTGACCTGCCTCCATCTAACTCCCAAATATGTATCTTCGTTGTGGTAGATCGATTCTCCAAGATGTGTAAGTTTATCCCGCTGAAGGGATTACCCACTGCCTTCCAAGCAGTCGAACTCCTGTTCCAATACATCTTCCGTAACTTTGGCCTCCCTGAGGATATCGTTTCCGATCGAGGACCTCAATTCATATCCCGAGTCTGGCAATCGTTCTTCAAACTCCTGGGGGTCTCTATCAGTCTGTCATCTGGTTATCACCCTCAGACCAATGGCCAAACAGAACGGAAAATTCAAGAGATCGAGAGGTACCTGAGGTCCTACTGTTATCGAAACCGAAACAACTGGAGTCAATTCTTACCTTTGGCAGAATACCCATAAAACTCTCTCAGACAATCCACCACCGGTCTAACAACCTTTAAATGTGTATTTGGTCACCAACCCCGCCTGTTTACCTGGTCTGGAGAACCGTCCGAAGCCCCAGTAGTGCAAGAGTGGTTCCAACAGAGTAAGAGGGTATGGGACTCAGCTCACGTACACCTCCAACAGGCAGTGTGAAGACACAAGGACCAGGCAGGCAAGCGCCGAACGCTAGCTCCCACCTTCCTGGCCAGAAGATATGGCTCTCTATTAGAGACATCTGACTTTGCCTGCCTTGTCGAAAGCTGAGTTCCCGCTACATTTGTTCCTTTCACAGTGCAGAGGCAGCTGAATGAAGTCACCTACCGCCTTCACCTACCTCCTGAGTATCGTATTGCACCATCATTCCATGTATCATTGTTAAAGCCATACACTGAAACTATGTTTCCCCCCGCAGATCCTGACAACCCTGAAGTACCTCCTCCTCCTCCTGAAATCGCAGAAGAAGAGTCCATATATCAGGTCGATACCATCCTGGATTCCCGACGACGGTTATCACACCTTGAATATCTCATTGACTGGGAGGGATACGTTCCCGAGGAAAGATCCTGTGGTGGCTCGGGATATATCCTTGACCCCTCACTACTCACCCAGTTCCACAGTGATCATCCCAGTCGGCCTGCTCCCCGTGGTCGGGGACGTCCCCGTTGTCGTGTACGGTCATCAGGAGCCGCCCGTGGAGGGGGTACTGTCACTGATCCTACCATGCCTTCTAAGCCAACTCCACCCACCCGTTCACTTTTTCCTGAATACTAATCACGACCACCTGCTGCCCATTACCTCCACTTCCTATATACTCACCTGCCCCTCAGTTCAGTTTCTGGTCTCGTCAAAACATGACTTTACAGACTCACCTGCATTCCTTTACTGTCTTCTCTCTGCTTAGTCTGTGGATCCCGTCAACCTTCCAGTCCATCGTCCTGATTTCAAGGAGTTCCTAGATCTTCCCGTTCATATCTACAAGACTCGGAGAATACTATTTACTAGCCAGCTAAGTCATCTGTTTGATTCTTGGACTGTTTTCACTCACCATACCCGACCTGTTACCTGGTGTTTCTGTGATCTGCTCAAATACTTTAACTATCCCTTTGCCTTTGTCTGTGTCTGACAGTTTCATTCTGGAGATGTAAAAGAGGTTCAGTGTAGTTTGTGTCACTGATCCACATCTGCTCAAAAATGCGTTATTACACCCAGTAAATCTAACATCACTACTATTCAACACAATTCAGTCTTCTCACAATAACAGATGGTTTTAGTAATGATCGTCACGCATATTTGTCATTTATTTTGAGTGATTTCAGTAAATTTGGCCCTTTTTAGGATGGTAATTTTATGTACTTACACAGTGCCGTTGTCAGAGGGGAGAAAGACGGCGATGATTCTCAGGATCCCGCGATTTCAATCTCTTCAACTATGGCTGTGTGATGAATCGTAATGACTTTCGCCAAAGACCTTTCCCTTTAGTTACGGTTTAAAAGTTTTATTTGAAAAATACATCGCGGAGCAAAGAGGACACTGACAACGCGTCAACAGACAAGACAGAGCAGGTTACTTTTGATATGAAACGGTTTCATATTTAAAATCATGTAATTTTTTAAAGAAGTTTAATCTATAAATAGCGACTAGTGTGTCTTTAATGGGTCGTGACAGATCATTTCTTCATACTAGTTCATTTATAGCATCAAATAAACATGAATGAACATCAGAAGGAATGTTGTTCAAAGCACGGAAAGAAGAACCAGCATTTATTAGCAGTGTGAGTTTTACTGGAAGTGTCATTAAAAACATGGCAGGTTATTTGCTTTCCTCATTGAACATAAATAATATCCACAACATTAAAGCTAATAAATGTGACGTGAACAGGTGAAATGCACGACTCATTCAAAGTTTATTATTCAGTGTGAATCACAAGTATTGAGTCAATAGCTGGTTTTCAATGATCTCATTCACATCTCCAACTCCAGCCTCAGACTCACTGTACAATCTCACAGCGCCCTCTAGTGTTACACAAGCGTCATTATCATAAATCACATCAAATACATAATTACTGCAAACTGACCTGCAATAAGACACACATATAGTAGCCCACCACTGATATATTTATATGTAGAAAGACTGAATCAAAATATTGAATATAATGTGCAAATTCATGCAGTTATGAGAGTAAAAATGATCATTAATGCACTCTTTATGAGAAACAATATCATTTTTGTTTGGCTGTCAGAAATATGGCTTAAAGTTAAAGTGAAGAGGAAAACTGCATTATAATTATTTGACAGAAAACCATTTTTACTTCATCTTTACAACTAAGAAATAATGTTAACTACACAATTTAAACATTCAAAAGTCAGTCAAACAATATATATTTCATAACTAGTGTTACATTTACCCTCAACTTACAATACAAGGAAAAAAACGACTTGTAAAGAAGCTTCTAGTGATTTTTTTGTTTTGTTTAAAATGTCTTAAAAGCTCATGATCCCATTATGAGTTCTATCCCCTCACCGGACAGCATATTAGACAGATTATTATTGAATACACTTATTAAACTGTACAGCATATGAAACACGACTAGTATTCTGACACTGTTGACTATCAGCTGTCTGACAGACATCATGTGTTTCTGTCTTAATTAGGCGTGTTATTATAAACCGGTTCCACTGCATTAATTCTGGATTGAACGATGGTTGTGGTGGAGCTGGAGCTTTCTGGATCGTCAGAGAAACGACCGTCTACGTCATTGTGAATGTGGCAGTAATACAGGAAGAGGAAAAACCCTGAAAGAAATCAGACAATTATTTATGCTAATTCTAACTCCTATTATAACCTCTTATAATTCTAGATTTAAAAAATATTAGTGCAAAATAATAAAAAAATTATTAATGAATCACATAATCACACAAAATCACATAATATGCTGAAGTTGGTTGGAAAAAGAGAAGCAATCTATTAAAGCAAATATTCAGTCGTGCCAAAAGTTTTGAGAATTCCATAAATATTAGTTTTCACAAAGTTTGCTGCTAAACTGCTTTTAGATCTTTGTTTCAGTTGTTTCTGTGATGTACTGAAATATAATTACAAGCACTTCATACGTTTCAAAGGCTTTTATCGACAATGACATGACATTTATGCAAAGAGTCAGTATTTGCAGTGTTGGCCGTTCTTTTTCAGGACCTCTGCAATTCGACTGGGCATGCTCTCAATCAACTTCTGGCAAATCCTGACTGATAGCAACCCATTCCTTCATAATCACTTCTTGGAGTTTCTCAGAATTAGTGGGTTTTTGTTTGTCCACCCGCCTCTTGAGGATTGACCACAAGTTCTCAATGGGATTAAGATCTGGGGAGTTTCCAGGCCATGGACCCAAAATTTCAACGTTCTGGTCCCCGAGCCACTTAGTGATACTTTTGCCTTATGGCACGGTGCTCCATCGTGCTGGAAAATGCATTGTTCTTCACCAAACTTTTGTTGGATTGTCGGAGGGTGTTTTGGTACCATTCTTTATTCATGGCTGTGTTTTTGGGTAGAATTGTGAGTGAATCCACTCCCTTGGATGAGAAGCAACCCCACACATGAATGGTCTCAGAATGCTTTACTGTTGGCATGACACAGGACTGATGGTAGCGCTCACCTTTTCTTCTCCTGACAAGCCTTTTTCCAGATGCCCCAAACCATCGGAAAGGGGCTTCATCGGAGAATATGACTTTGCCCCAGTCCTCAGCAGTCCATTCACGATACTTTCTGCAGAAGATCAATCTGTCCCTGATGTTTTTTTTTGGAGAGAAGTGGCTTCTTTGCTGCCCTTCTTGACACCAGGCCATCTTCCAAATGCCTTGGCCTCACTGTGCGTGCAGATGCGCTCACACCTGCTGCCATTCCTGAGCAAGCTCTGCACTGGTGGCACTCCGATCCCGCAGCTGAATCCTCTTTACAAGAATTGAACCTCTTTCCTTGAAGTTGCTGATGATCCTATAAATTGTTTATTTAGGTGCAATCTTAGTAGCCACAATATCCTTGCCTGTGAAGCCATTTTTATGCAACGCAATGACGGCTGCACGTATTTCTTTGCAGGTCACCATGGTGAACAATGGAAGAACAATGAATTCAAGCATCACCCTCCTTTTAACATGTCAAGTCTGCCATTAACCCCAATCAGCCTGACATAATGATCTCCAGCCTTGTGCTCGTCAACATTCTCACCTGAGTTAACAAGACGATTACTGAAATGATCTCAGCAGGTCCTTTAATGACAGCAATGAAATGCCGTGGAAAGTTTTTTTTGGGATTAAGTTCATTTTCATGGCAAAGAAGGACTATGCAATTCATCTGATCACTCTTCATAACATTTTGGAGAATATGCAAATTGCTATTACAAAAACTTAAGCAGCAACTTTTCCAATTTCCAATATTTATGTAATTCTCAAAACATTTGGCCTCGACTGTACTATGTGATTGTTCCTCACCCTGAAAGGAGTTCAACACGGTGAAGATGTAATATGAGGGAATGAGCATCGCTCCATAACTGAAGAACGCCACAGCCCACGTCAGACCGAAGAGCAGGAACAAACTCAACACCATCATCAGCTGCTTTCTGAACGTCTTTCTCTTGCCGTCAGACGCTCTTATGTGTCGGGCTTGAACAATCTTAGTGACGATCATGATGAAGATTCCTGCCGTGAAGAGGAAGACTAAAGCGTAGTAGCCAATGTTCACTATGTAGTGAATTAAAGGATCTGTAATCCAGCACCTGTAATTAGAGGAGAGTGAAATATAATTAAGAACACAATCAGAAGACACTTAAAGTGGTTTGTAACTCATTTGCATAATGCCAGCCCATTGGCTGCCGGTGAACAGCGTCTCTTTGCCCCGCCCTCCTCTTTATCTGAGACAGGAAGAGTTTGGTTCGTGTCGTTCATGTCGAGAAGACGCTGCCAAAGAGATTGAGACGGTAAAACTGTTACTGTTCGAATCGCTGTGTGTCGAGAGCTGAGGAAAGAGCTGGAGTTCAGACATGGGAATGGGTGTTTGGTTTCTGACACGGGCTGTAAGTGGTCGACCAATCACAACACACTAAGCCGTATGACCAATCAGAGCAGAGCAGCTCTCAGAGAGGCGGGGTTTAGAGAGACTGAATCCTTGATGGAAGCGTTTCAGACACTGAGAGAAAAGAGCTGAAGCTGCAGTGGATATTATGAGGACATTACAGTGTTTTTTGACTTAGAATGAATGTAAACCTGTTGTTGAAGACTCGAAACAAAATTAGGAACTTTTAAAATAGAACATTAGGGACACTTTAAAACTTTATCAATTCATGCATTGCGACATCAGAACAACTTACATTCGAGGTGTTTTTCCAGATGTTGTGTTTATAATCATTGTTTTATATCCTCCTACAGAAACGATAGCGATGACTATAGGAGCAGGAAGTGCTGAAAACACAGAGACCAGAGTTCATTAAAACCAAAACCATTAACAGAAACATTTTCATTACTTGAAGTAAAATAAACTTTAGCTGAAATAAAATAAGTTGAAATTTCTTTATATTTTATTTTCTGTCGGTTCAGGCAATTTCTCAATTTCATTTAGTTTATCTTGATGTACTAAAATCAATAAAACTTGATATTAACCCTTTAAGCCCTAAAGAGATTTTTAGAGTTGTTTTTTTTTTTTCTGAGTGACGTACACAAAAGTAAAGACTCATCACTCAAACTATAGGAAGGAATGTAGGTATCATTTGATAGAAAACTTTTTTTAAAAATTTTTTAGAGAAAAAAACCCCATTTGGATTACATTTGGACAATCTCATGCTGAGGAAATACAATTGTTGTTTTTTTTTATTTGACATGCAATATCTCAGGAAGGAAATGAGGTAGGAGGACATTTTTTTGTGGTGAAGTTCCCCTGTGTCTGGATCAAATTTTGTGGTGAGATCATGAAGTAATCAAGCCTTTTTGTTGAAGTTTGTCAAGCCCTGGACACTCCCCTAATGAGCATTTTTGAAATCGTTCCTCCATGAGGAATATTTTGTGATCTACACAAGGGATGTGCCATTTTCCACGTTCAATTTCCACAATTGGATCATGTTTCACGAAGTTAAAAATGTGACACAAATGCATCATTCGTATATTATTTACATCTGGGTCTTGCAGGGTTTCTCGTACAAAAACTCACTCAAGTTTAGTCAAAGTCCAAAACAATTATGCTTGTGGTTCACAATGAAGGATCGACGCAGGTAATCGCACACGAGCTCTTTCACATTCACTGTTTGTTAAGGGTTAATTGCAAACCGACGGAGACTCTGTACAATGTTATCATTAATAATTTAGTTAATATTCAATACACATGCATGAAGTGTAAAACGAGAAGTACCGACAATACCGCGGTATTACTATATTGCGTACAAGCTCAGATGCTCTTAAAGAAACATTTAAAGTTAAAAGTTAGAGATGCACCAAATGTAATTTTTTACGCTTAATTTTAAACTATTATTATTATTATTTAATTTTTTCTGTCCGATCATGCGGAAAATCATCCGATTCCGGTCCCTGGCCGCTCGATCGGTGCATCTCTATTGAAAATACGACAATCGGCTGGTTTTTGTTTTAAACAGTTTTATCTTCTTCAGTGTTCACATAACTCACTCCAGCCGAACACGGTGATCTTCCTCATGTAGTTTGTGATGGAGACGTTCTGTCTGATGAGCCATAAGTACATATGAAGAGCTTGAATGAAGAACCAGGTGAATGTAGTCAGCATGGAGTAATGCATGAGCAGCGCTATGAAGACACACGCAGCCTCGACTTCTGCGTTGGCGACGCTCTCGTTTGACAAAAAGGATAAATCCAGGAGAAACAAAGCCACAAACATGTTCATCAAGATCTTCGTGGCTTGATTTGATTTGGCTTTCCTGTTCAAATATGAAAACAATCTGTATTTGTAACATGCGTTAATGCATTTAAAAGAGGAACAAACTCTAAGAACTTAAAGTGTATGTTATATTTTAAGATACTCTACCGTAACAGGAAATGCATGAACAGACCGACGGACAGAAAAAACATGGAGATGCCGCAGCCGATAGAAGTGATGAAGCTCAATGATTCCACATACGGTGCTGTGATGTTTCCATTCTCACCTGGAGGAGACTGACCGATCAGAGAAACACAACAGAAACAACCCTTTAAAAACCCTTTGTTTGTTAGCAAGAATCAGATCTTTACATTTTAAATGCATTTATTTCAGTTTCTTCAGTCATCTTTGAATGAAACTCTGAGAAGCTTCTCACCATCAGCACCGCAAAGAACGTCAGATGTGAACACGAGCACTTTATGGTGTTACTGTCGATTTTTACTGTCTTACAGCCGGACGTCGTCCATGTGAGATTTCCTTTGAAGAAAAGAGAGTGAGGATGTTATGAATCCTGTTCTGTTGTCCTCCATTCACCTGCCACTAGATGTCGCCCTCCCTTTTCAGAACTCTATCATGGACTCCATACACCACACTACACTTCCCATAATCCCCTGATGTTAATTACTCCCCAGCTGTAGCCAATCTAGCTCCCTGTTTAAGTCTGTTCTGTTTCCCTGGTTATTTGCGAAGTCTTGTTGATACTGTAACATTTCTGAGCGCCTCCCTTGTCTTGTTTTGCCTGTTTTCGAATCCTGCCTGTGTCATCGTCCTGTTGTTTATCAGCCTTTTGAGCTTAGCCTGGAGTATTTCCTACGAGTTTGCCTTTCCCCTGTTGATCCTGTTTGCTATTGAGTTGACCATTGCCTGTCTGACTACGTTTTGTAATAAAGCTGCATTTGGATCAAATTCCCGCTGACTCCCTGTTACAGAGGAATGAAATGAACTATATAAAATAATTTGATGGGAACTGAATAAGAGAATTTACCTTTTCCATCCCAAGAACTGCAGGACGCCTCACCGACCTGTAAGAACATGTTTGATTTTTATTTTGCTTTCACAGCGTCTGATTATTATAACAAAATAAGTTTCACGACAAAACCTTCATTACCAAATTGTTCTGTTTAAAGAACATTTCTATATTGTTGGTAAGGTTGGAGATTTTGGCGGCCATCGTTATTCCATAAACCTCGTTGTTCAAAACCGTGTAATTTTTAGTTTCATTCTAAACAAGAAATAAAGCAAATCAAATATAAACATGTGAATAGATCAAAAACCATTTGTTGAAAGAATAGTTCATCCCAAAAATGTCTCGTAAACCGTTATATTTTTCACTGGAACACAAAAGTAGAATTTTTAACTCTTTTTCAAACAATTCATAGTTGCAAAGAGAATAAAAACATCATAATAGTAGCGAAAATGACAACAGATTCACGTCACGATGAGAAGAACTTTATATCAATGTGAAAATGTTGCTCACCAAATAAAATAATGACTATTTTTTGATTTACTATCCAGTAAACAGTCCCTGAAATGTTCAAAGATGTCATTTTTATTTTTTAATTGTAAGCACCTTTCCCATGTTTTTGAACCGCAGAATTCCAAGTAACGCACATCCATTGTTTCCCAGTCTTGATTTATTAAAGGCCTCGCTGGGAATCTTTACAGACCAGAGAATGTTTGTCTTCAGGTCACTTTGACAATCAGCAAACTGTGAAAAAAGAATTATCATAATAAATGAGGATTCACACCATGTTTTAATGTACTGAGCAATGTATGAAACTTGTATTGTGAGCACTTTCTGTGTTATTAGCCAATTCATGAAGAATCGCTTGTTTGTTTTCCTCACTTGTAAGTCGCTTTGGATAAAAGCGTCTGCTAAATGACTAAATGTAAATGTATTGTTTCTCAAGTCTCACATCTATCCTGTTCGGATCTGAAGAGTAACAAATGTCTTCGGTTTCTGTGTTATTCTCTTGAATGTGAAGAAGACCAATAACATCTCCTGTCACAATCTCTGCGGTGCTTGTTTTGTTTTTGTCCATCTCTTCCATTATAGGCTCTATCTTGTCCAAGGTGTCCCTGCAAAATTGATTGAATCACTCAGTATTCAGTAATAGAGATTTAATTTAAGAAGTCACTGGTAATCACACACTTACGATGCTTTTGAGGGAATAATAAATCCATCTTTGTCTTTTAGATCATCTGTAGGTACATTGATGCTCGGTCTCTTATCGCAGGTCACACACTTCCAGTTCGTCTCGTTGAAACTCAGAATGTATTTGCTGCTTTCATCCCCTTCAGCGCACAGAAATAAAGAATAGGTTTTATTTATATATTTGTGCATATGAATATAAAAGATTAAAGTGATCCAATATATTGTTGTTTATGTACAAAAGTAACTTGACGTTTCAAATAAAGATGTTATCACATTGTTACACCAGTAGATGGCGACAAGTGAGTGTTAAAAAAATGTATTCTTTCAAAAAAGCTGATTCATCCAGTAATGAAGCAAGCATTACATTTACATTTACATTTAGTCATTTAGTAGATGCTTTTATCCAAAGCGACTTACAAGTGAGGAAAACAAACAAGCGATTCTTCATGAATTGGCAAATAACACAGGAAGTGCTCACAATACAAGTTAAATTCAAGCTAGAGTAGGAAGGGAAAAGGGAAGGATAGGGTTTTTTTTGTTTTTTTATGAGGGGATCAAGTGTTCACGGAAGAGATGAGTTTTCAGCCGTCTCTTGAATATTGCCAGGGATTCTGCGTTCATGATGAAAGTAGGGAGATCATTCCACCAGCAGGGAACAGAGAACAAGAAGGTTCTGGATTTCTGCGTTCCTGATGAAAGTAGGGAGATCATTCCACCGGCAGGGAACAGAGAACGAGAAGGTTCTGGATTTCTGCGTTCCTGATGAAAGTAGGGAGATCATTCCACCAGCAGGGAACAGAGAA
Source organism: Opsariichthys bidens (assembly GCA_037194245.1). Classification (NCBI taxonomy): domain Eukaryota; kingdom Metazoa; phylum Chordata; class Actinopteri; order Cypriniformes; family Xenocyprididae; genus Opsariichthys; species Opsariichthys bidens. The sequence continues at coordinate 1,110,985 of CM074286.1, read as the reverse complement.
CGAGAAGGTTCTGGATTTCTGCGTTCCTGATGAAAGTAGGGAGATCATTCCACCGGCAGGGAACAGAGAACGAGAAGGTTCTGGATTTCTGCGTTCCTGATGAAAGTAGGGAGATCATTCCACCGGCAGGGAACAGAGAACGAGAAGTTTCTGGAGAGGGATTTTGTGCCTCTCTGTGACGGTACCACAAGCCTTGGTCAATTTACTTGGTCAACAGTTGTATAGTTCTTTTCAACGTCGGACACACAGCGGTAATTCATATGATTAGCCTTTTGTTTGACTAAGTTAATTAATAGTTAATATTTTGCTAATGTTACACGACTTCCTTGTCATAGTTGATGAAAGCCCGACAGCACGTCGATATGATTGGTTACAAACTAGTTTGTGATGTCACAGACACCAGCGATTTCAAAACGTGTTTTTGAAAGTGTGTTTAGATCACTGCAGTTTTAAAGAGAAAATACTCAGCAATGGTGTTGACTTATGAATTTGCATATTGGAAACACCACACAGACATATAAACATTAAAAACTTGATTTTTACCACAGGGGGACTTTCAATTATTTGCAATATATTTCAGTATTTTCATGCCTGGCTCCAGTTGAGCAGTACTGTGGTGAATCCTAAGGCTTGTTTCACGCATGTATGTTGGATAAATGACTAGGTTTATAGTGTAATTTCACTTTATAATCAGTTGAGTTTGGCGTACCACATTTAGCAAATACAGACTCAGCTCAGGCGAGACCACCAGAAACAGAGACCGAGTGTGAGAGTAAAAGAACGACTGGCAACTGAAATAACTAATGAAAAATATCTTAATATAGACACAGACTTACCGCTACATGAAACAAGTGAAGCCTTGTTACATGCCGTTTTAGGTTTAACAGAAGGGATTTTCAGGCAACCTCAAGAGAGCATGACAACACATTATTCAGCATATTATTAGATCAATCTGTTATTATATGATTATATTTATTATGATTATATATGAATTCAGAGCAATAAAACTTCTGCACTAAATAGCTGTCATCAAAGAAAATGGCACACAGTACATCCTGATCACAGGTAACATTTCTATTCACTACTTTTCTTTTGTATTTATTGCCAAGGGAATTAAACACAGAAATATTATATAAATGTAAATCAAATAATACAAACACTAGATATAATATCAGCACCGGCTCATTCTCATAGTGTCCTGTTACAGTACGGTCTTGTTAAATAACCAACTGTCCTGCTCTGATTGAAGTGATGAACTGAAATTTATAAAACGCTGCAAAAGTAGACCGAATCTTACCTGTATCTTGGTGTTCATCATCTTTTTTGTCTTTTTTTTCGTCTTTTTTGCAGGCAGGGGTGCAGGTATTGGTGTTGCAAATTTTAATATGTTCTAAAGATTCTGCAGGAGGGAAGAGAATTATTATGTTCAAAATAGTCTGTAATTTTACTATAATCTGATCTTCCAAACTCAGAAACACATTACAGTGCTCAGAAGAAAATGAACACAGACTCCATTCAAAGAGTTTGTCTTTCTGTTTTTCCTTTGAAAAAACTGACCAACAGTGGTGACATCATCATTTTTGGATAAGACGCACCTAGATTTTCTTCTTCAATTGCAGACATTTTGATGCATTTGGCAAAATCCACAGCTCTATGTCACCAGCCGTCTCATTCATTCTGACTTCATATTTCCCTCCATAATTTTTTACGTTGAAACTGTGGCTTGTTCTGATTTACATTGTCCTGGAGACCAGAGAGAATATTTTAGAATTTTTGAAGCAAAAATGCTTTCTAAATAGTTTTGAATTCAAGAACAGTTTATAGATACAATATAGTTGTTTTTACCTTGATAAGATGGGTTTATTTTGACATTCATTGTGCAAACATTTGTTATTTCTGTAGGACAAGCTGATGGACATATTTGGTGATAATCTGGAATAAGAAGAACTCAGTGAGTTTGTAACTTGATCTGTCAGTCGTCACAAGAACATTCAGATAATAAATAAACAGTATTACTACAGTCATGTTAGTGTGTATATTTCACATCTACCTTTGTTACTCCTTTGGTCACAGAAACATGGAGATGTCAAATTGTCACCAATTAACACTATTTTTGAGCAGCCTGGACAAAGACAACAATAAAAATGTTATTTAATGATGTAGTGTGACATACTGATGAAAACTCTCTATTAGATGCCAAAATTTTGATTCACACATTTACAGTCATAATGTTGTTAAACTAAACATAGAATGCGATTTTTTTTTTTGTTTACCTTTTAATTTGTTTTCTATTGTTCACCGAACAACATTTTCATCTGCATTATAGACTTTCTACATAAGTTGATAAATTTATTGTTGAAATCTTCATACTTATCTGGCTTGAAGCACAGCAGACGATCATCAGCCACAGCAAATCCTGCTTTTTCCCACACATAATTCCCCAAAACATTCTGATAGAGACACAACAGTTGAATTTTGTTTTCTACAAATGTTAGAAATAAATCTTAAAGCATTTTCTAATTACATTCTTGAGATGAAAGTCCAAGAGTAGAGAGAGATTAATCCGTTCTCAGATGAAGCCGTACGATTGTGATCTGCAGCTCAGAGACTCTGAAACAATGATGTACGGTTCATTTGCATACATGCAAATCATGTTTATTTGGGCTCTTACTGTGAATTTCTTCAGGTCCAGTTTATCAAGTTCACACTTGTTCACAGAGAATAATATAAGTATAGCAAATAAATAATTATATTTAATTTAAATAGCAATAAGATGCCAAACCTTTATTAGTGTTATCACACAATATTTAGATTGTTTTGCTGCAGTTAAATTCAAGTCAGGTTTTAGAGAAAAAACTGAATCTGATATATTTATAAAGTTTGTCTTTCATTCTTTTCAATAAATGGCACTTGCTGTGATTATTTTGTCACTTATTGAATGATATTCACGTTTATACGTTTGACTAATGTGAGTAAATGTTTTTGGAGCCACTGAAAGTCCATCATGATTAAGTAATTTTGTTCATTACAATCACAAGAGAGACTTATAGAGATTCAACACATTAAATAACGCAGAAGTCATTTGCTGATCTCAACACCGTGTCTTCGTGTTTTGCATTTCCAGTAACTAAATATATTCCACATCCTTGTATGTGAATTTTGTTAAGCTGTTATATCAAATGATCATGCAAATATCTGAATCCACAGATGTGTTGACATTTGTTTCATTCTGGAGATGTAAAAGAGGTTCAGTGTAGTTTGTTTCACTGATCCACATCTGCTCAAAAATGCGTTATTACACCCAGTAAATCTAACATCACTATTATTCAACACAATTCAGTCCTCTCACTGTAACCGATGGTTTTAGTAATGATCATCACGCATATTTGTCATTTATTTTGAGTGATTTCAGTAAATTTGGCCCTTTTTAGGATGGTAATTTTATGTACTTACACAGTGCCGTTGTAACAACTCGTCTCTCGATTTAGGATCCATAAGCAGCTTTATTAAAAGGTAAACAGGGTCAGACAGGCAATAGTCAGATAACGGCAGACAGAACTGCAAAGGGTAGGCAGAATTGTAATCGGATAAACCGATACAGATCGGGGCAGGCAGAAAAGGGTCGTAAACAAAGTCCAGGCAAACAATATCAAAGGGGCAGGCAGCAAGAATCACAAACGGTAGTCCAACAGGTCGATGACAGATAGGCAAACACAGGGAAATATCGCTCAGTAATGCACCACTAGGAAACAAGACCTCGCGATGCATGAATGGTTACCAGTCTCTTAAATAGGCCACATAAGTGCCTACAGCTGCGATTAGTACCAAGGCACGGGGATTGTCGGAAATGTAGTGTGTGTACTGGTTGGAGATGGCGCCCTCCGATGGTCGGAGGAAGGAATCACAGTGTTCGCCTCTGTGACAGAGCCCTCTCCCTGCGAGCGACTTCTGGCGCCATTGGGCCGTTGACGCCGGGCTCTACCACGTGGTCGAGGGGCTGGTCTTTCAGGATGTGCTCTGTGGAACTCTTCCACGAGGTTGGGGTCCAGGATATCCTCCGCGTTGACCCAAGAGTGTTCCTCTGGATCATACCCCTCCCAGTCGACCAGATACTGTAGCACCCTTCCTCGGCTTCTTGAATCTAGGAGCTCGTGCACTCGGTACGCCTCCTCGCCTTCTACTACGATGGGTGGAGGACCCTGCTCACCAGGCCTCTCCTGCCCCTCCTCACTGGGGCCATCGTCAGGCTTTAACAGGGAGACATGAAAGGTGGGAGAAATGCTAAAATGGTTAGGCAGAGACAATCGAAATGAAACTGGTGTAATTTGACGTGCAATTTGGAAAGGGCCCACGTACCTTGGACCTTCTTACTGGGGAGTCGGAGTCGTAGGTCTCTTGTGGACTGCCAGACCCATTGGCCTGGCTGATACTCAGGGCTAGCTCTCCGAGGTCAGTCAGCTTGTTCCTGTTGGCGACGAACAGTGTACTGGAGGTGAACATGTGCCTGGTTCCAGACCTCCTCACTTCTCGTGAGCCAGTCATTGACAGCGGGTACATTTGTGGGTTCGCCAGACCAAGGAAAGAGTGGAGGCTGGTAACCAAGCACGCATCTGGGCATATTCAGCCCACATTAAGTATTGAGCCCAGTCGTCCCGATGTTGATTACAGTAAGACCTGAGGAAGCGAGTGAGTTCTTGATTCAGTCTCTCAACTTGCCCATTAGACTGTGGACCTCTGTCTGACAATATATCTTCAGGGAGGCCATACAAGCGAAAGACCCAGTTACAAAGGTGTTCAGTGGTTTGGAAGGCAGTGGGGAGTTTGGCCAATGGCAACAGATGACAAGCCTTAGAGAAGCGATCGATGATAGTCAGGATAGTGGTGCTGTGGTTCGAGGTGGGAAGATCTGTGATGAAGTCGATAGCGACTTGTGACCAGGGACGTTGTGGTATGGGTAGTGGTTGCAGAGTCCAGCTGGGAGTTGGTGTGAAGCTTTGTTCATGTTACGGACTTTACATTGTTTGACATACTGGGTAACATTGGTCTTTACTGAGGGCCACCAGAAACGGTTCTGTGTGAGTTGGAGGGTGGCTGTGATACCTGGATGACTAAACGCTGGCAGGCAATGGATCTGATCCATGAGACGAGTTCTGAGGGACACAGGGACAAACTCTTTGTCGTCTGGGCATTCTACTGGAACTAGGTTCTGAGTGTTAACTTGATTAATTTCTGTACTGATGTCCCATTGGATTGGGGAGACTACCAGACTGGATGGAATGACTGTTTCAGGGCTTTGAGGGAAGATATCAGTCTCTGATTGGCGGGATAGGGCGTCCGTCTTGAGGTTCTTGGAGCCTGGACGGTAGGTGACTGTGAATTGTAACCTGGAGAAGAAGAGGGACCATTGCGCCTGCCTGGGATTGAGTCTTTTAGCGGTTCTTAGATATTCTAGATTCTTATGATTGGTTAGTACAGTGAAATGGGTGTTTTGCTCCCTCTAGCCAGTGGTTCCATTCTTCGAAGGCTGTCTTCATAGCTAACAGTTCCCGATCGCCTACATCATAGTTCTGTTAAGCTGAGTTCAACTTTCGGAAGTTGTAAGCACAAGGATAGAGTTTAGGCGGTTGACCCTGACGCAGGGAGAGAATTGCCCCTACCCCGGAGCTGGAGACGTCCACTTCTACTGTGAAAGGTAGCTCTGGATTGGGGTGACGGAGAATTGGTGCCTGGGTGAATCGTTCTTTGAGTTGTTAAAAGGCTTGGCTGGCCACCGGGAACCAGGATAGATGATAGTTATTTTTCTTTACCATGGAAGTTAGGGGACTGGCTACGGAACTGCTACAGGCAGAAAAGGGTCGTGAACAAAGTCCAGGCAATCAATATCAAAGGTGCAGACAGCAAGAATCACAAACGATAGTCCAACAGGTCGAGAACAGATAGGCAAACACAGGGAAATATCGCTCAGTGATGCACCACTAGGAAACAAGACTTCGCGATGCATGAATGGTTACCAGTCTCTTAAATAGGCCACATAAGTGCCTACAGCTGGTGAAGCGATTAGTACCAAGGCACGGGGATTGTGGGAAATGTAGTGTGTGTACTGGTTGTGTGTGTAAGAGTCAGTATTCTGGAGATGGCGCCCTCCGACGGTCGGAGGAAGAGATCACGGAGTTCGCCTCTGTGACAGCCGTTGCCAGAGGGGAGAAAGACAGTGATGATTCTCAGGATCCAGCAATTTCAATCCCTCCACCTATGGCTGTAATTGACCTTTCGCCAAAGACCTTTCCCTTTAGTTGCTGTTGAAAAAGAGAATGTCCGCGCACATCCTAATAAACTTCTGTGAAATGCAAAACTGATTTTCGTTCGCTCGAAATATTTTCTTATTTGCGAGACGAAGATTTTCTCCTCAACTCAGTTCACGTGCGAAATGCCCTTTTGCTCATAATATGATCTTGTGCGCTCAAAAATTTGGCATAGATCCAATTCCACAGGTGGAACGCCATTTCGGTTCTGCAAAGGGAACAAAGGAGCGTTTTATTTTGCCTCTGTTTAAAGTATTCCCACACTTTTGATCATCGTGGTCTGGGTTTTCGTGATAGAACGGAACTTTCTCCGTTCCCAGGAGCAGAAGCCGCCGTTACGCCAGATGAATGTAAATAGTGTGACGTTGCAGCACTACCTCTTTCCCATGTCAGTTGCGAGGTCTTGTTATTTCCTGGTGTGTAACAGTTCTGAGCGTTCTTCCTGTCTTGTCTGTCTGGTTCCTGATCCTGCCTGTTTCCCGTTTTGTTGTTTATCTGCCCGCCTTTTGACCTATCGCCTGGATCATCACTACGAGTCTGCCTGTTCCCTGCCACTACTGTTTGCTGTTTATTGACCATTGCCTGTTTGACCACATTTTGTCATTAAAGCTCGCACTTGGATCTCATCCCGCTGACTCGTCATCACATAGAGTATCTCGACTTGGTGACATGATGAATAAAATTTTATTTTTAATTTTAAACAGTATAGATGTGCTAATGCGATATTTGTGAACACAATTGTGTATGTCAGGCCATAAATCCCCCAAAACTATGCATGGGACGCATGCCACACTTTGCCACCTTATAAATAATTTTCTATATCCGTCCCTTGTTGTATACAAATGTATTTGCATGTGTGATGTTGTGGTGGAAATTCACCCATGTGATTAAAGTCAGGCCACTCCAGAGTAAAATTATCAAAGCAACTTTACTGAAAATCGAAATTCAGGGCAGTGAACTCCACACAAAACAGAGTATTTATCCGGTCAAATCATACATATTCATTTTTCAGCCTAACAAAGACTTTCAAAATGGATTGGATAAACAAATGAGTAAATTATCATAAAGCCATCCTACTTCCTTTTACCATATAAGTACAAATTCCAATCCATCGACATTCCATAATAGTTAAACGCTTATAACTAGGGATGCACCGAATGTTCGGCAACCGAAATTATTCGGCCGAAAAAAGCCAAAAAAAGCACTTTCGGTATTCGGCCGAATAAGTAAAAAGGCCGAATAAATTTTGCCGAACAATGACGTTTTTAATGATGTTTTAACGTTCACATATCGCGTCTTTTCCGCGCGCATATTCTTTATATCCTATGTGGGCGCGCGGTAACCGCGCGCAAAACGGAAGGGACGCGCATGCGGTGCGGCGCGCTTGTTTTTTCCGGGCGCGCCTGTGCCGCGGCGAGATGAAAACATCTCAACTTTTCAGAATGCCGCGAGCGCACCGCAGGTCATGTGACAAGAACCAACCGATCATCTTCGACCTTTCCGTAACAAAACATGGAAATCTCAGCCGAACAGCTGATCATAGCTGTACAGGGGGGTTGTTATGTCTCATCTCCATAAATATATCTAGTATTGTCAGAAACCACAGTTCATGGTTGCATAGCAACGACAGACGCCACAGAAGCGCGAGCTCCCGAACGCTTGCAAAAGAAGGAGGAAGCGACGCGGCCGCGCTTTACACGCTTTATTAGGCGCGATATGTGAAGTAGGCTTATGTCTAGGACAGTTATTTATTTGTTGTGGGTTCATCCACATTTTTTTGCACTATTCAATGCACATTTGTTGTTGTAGACATACAGAGTTACATTCTTTCAGCAGTCAGTTATAGGCCTAACATAGGCTATTCAAGAAAGGGGGCTTCAAAGATGGCCAAATAATTTTTATTTTTTTTAATTTTACTAATTTATTCATTTTAAGTTACATTGTGCTTTGTTTGTATAATATTTGCTGGAATGTTAAAAAAATGTTCAGTGTTAAATATTTTGAAATTATATTTTTGTTATTTGATTTATTTCTCTGAAAAGCAACACAAAATAGTAAAAAGCAAATTTTTACTATTTAATTATTGTAATGGTGAAAAAATTGGCAAAATAAATGGAAAAGATGCGAAACACCGCATTCGGTATTCGGCCTTCGGCCAAGCATTTCATTATTATTCGGCTTCGGCTTCGGCCAAGAATTTCATTTCGGTGCATCCCTACTTATAACGTATGTAAATAATTATTAGTTAAAGGCACCTAAACCCCCTAACTTCTTCCCAACTAACTGACCTTAAAGAAGAGAAAAGTCATTATCCTTAAGTCATTGTTCGGAGAAACTATTTGTTACCCTTGCAACCTACGAGGTAAATGGTAACCCATTTCCTTAGCCATAAAACTAACAGATAACACACATCCCTTCAGGATCTGACCCCTACATATGTGGGTGAACCTCCACTGGGTACAAATCTTCAGCAAACCTTCTTCAACCTTCAATTCATCTCCTCACATTCTCAAAACATCAACACTCTTTTGAAAACATCATGAACAACAAAAAACAAAAACCTGTTTTCTATATGTGCAATATTTGCACACATATCTATATATCAACAATCAAATTTCATGAAAAGATCATATATGGAAATCCGTATAACTCATATAACATTAACAAAATTAATCATGTATGAGCCATAGCATTGATTGAACACACATAAGAAAATAATATTTCCCTTGCAATGTCACAAATTCTCCAATATAAAAATGAGTCATTTTTGGAGCTTGATTAAATATGAAGAGGATGTTTTAATGGTTAAAAGACCTCTTATATGTCAAAAGATCAAGGCAAATTTGATTTTTCATATCTTGACACCTTTATAATAGCTGTTTTGGGAATACATTATAAAATGTAAATGTTTGTTCTTGCGATCAAAGCTGAATTTTCAGCATCATTACTCCAGTCTTCACATGATCCTTCAGAAATCATTCTGATATGATGATTTGATGCTCATTATTATCAGTGTTGAAAACAGTTGTGCCGCTTCATATTTTTGCGTGCATCCAGGATTCCTTGGTGAATAGAACAGGTTAGGGAGTTATTGGCTTTCCTCATTGAACATAAATAATATCCACTAATAAATGTGACGTGAACAGGTGAAATGCACGACTCATTCAAAGTTTATTAGTCAGTGTGAATCACAAGTATTGAGTCAATAGCTGGTTTTCAATGATCTCATTCACATCTCCAACTCCAGCCTCAGACTCACTGTAGAATCTCACAGCGCCCTCTAGTGTTACACAAGCGTCATTATCATAAATCACATCAAATACATAATTACTGCAAACTGACCTGCAATAAGACACACATATAGTAGCCCACCACTGATATATTTATATGTAGAAAGACTGGATCAAAATATTGAATATAATGTGCAAATTCATGCCATTATGAGAGTAAAAATGATCATTAATGCACTCTTTATCAGAAACAATATCACTTTTGTTTGGCTGTCAGAAATATGGCTTAAAACAAAAGTCTTGAAGAGTCTTTACAAATAAAAGCCTACATCATGCAAACAATTTAAACATTCATAAGTCAAAAATATATATTTCATAACTAGGGTTGCAGTTACTTTGAACTACACGAAAGCAAAAAACTTGTAAAGTAGCTTTCAGTGATGATGTTCATGTACGTCAGAGGATGTTTTAAAATGAAGAGGCAAAATGCTCACATTTTTACATATCTATGTATGTGTGTGTGAAAAACAAAAACAAAGAGGCGTGATTTATCGTACAAACCAGTCGTATCCAATCATAACTGATCACATCCAATCTCAAAAATCCAATGGGATCAGGGAAGGCACAATAAACACGGCCTCTCGCTGTCACTTTATGAAAACAAGTTAACATTGTGTAATATTTGTGTTGTTTTATTCATGTAATATCGATTATTTTCTCATCCAGTTTTTTTGAGACTCTGCCTCTCTTGCCTCCTTAGAGGAAATGTGTTAAATGAACTATTGTTTAAAATTATCCCACGTATGATGCCATTATGAGTTATATCCCCTCACCGTACACAGATTATTATGAAACACACATTAAACATATTAAGCACAGATAGTTTTCTGACACTCCTGACTCCCTATCAGGCAGTGACTTGTAAGGCAGCATTTGTACACCAAATTGTATCAGATCAGATCTTCAGCAAAATAGCGCAAGCTTTGGTGAAAACTATACAGATATTTAATTCCTACAGTAGTAATTTCTTTCTAGAAAAGACATCAAAAGTTGAAAATGTTGGTCAAAAACCTACATTTACACACAAACTGACCAGCAACAGTTTTCGGACACAGCCAGTATTTCCCAACCACTGTGCCGTGGAAAATTACCAAATGACCAAAAATAAATAAAATAAAATAAATGCTATACAGTTAAGAACATATCATGGCTGTCAGGCGGAAACCTTGCATCTTTATATTTCATCTTTTTTTTTTTTTTTTTAAATAAATAAATAAATAAATGATATTTGTTAACCTTAACATCTGTATGTGGGTTTTTACCAATATTTAACCAATGAAAAGGATTTAAAAAAGCTTGTGACAAAACCTCGTACCGCCATTGGATCTGTCAGTCAAACCTCATAACTCCGCCCCGGAGTATTTTTTTAATACTAATTTTACTAAGAAAAAGCTTAGGAAACACTGGTCTAAGAGACAACTTTGGTTTCTGTCTTATTTATGCATAAACATTTTCCAGCACATTAATTCTGGATTGAACGATGGTTGTAGTGGAGCTGGACCTTTCTGGATCATCAGAGAAATGACCTTCTACGTCTTTGTGGATGTGGTAGTAATACAGGAAGAGGAAAAACCCTGAAAAGAAATCAGACAATTATTTATGCTAATTCTACCTCTTATAATTCTAGATTTAAAAAATATAAGTGCAAAATAATAATAAAAAATCATTAATGAATGAAGTCACATAATTTGCTGAAGTTGGTGGAAAAAGAGATGCATTCTATTAAAGCAAATGTAATGTACCATGTGATTGTTCCTCACCCTGAAACGAGTTCAACGCGGTGAAGATGTAATATGAGGGAATGAGCATCGCTCCATAACTGAAGAACGCCACAGACCACGTCAGACCGAAGAGCAGGAACAAACTCAACACCATCATCAGCTGCTTTCTGAACGTCTTTCTCTTGCCGTCAGACGCTCTTCTCTGTCGGGCTTGGACAATCCTGGTGAAGATAGTGATTAAGATTCCAGTTGTGAAGATGAAAACTAAAGCGTAGTAGCCAATGTTCACTATGTAGTGAATAAAAGGATCTGTAATCCAGCACCTGTAATTAGAGGAGAGAGAAATATAATTAAGCCCCTATTAAGCTTTTTCAGATATTACTGTTCACGTAGTGTGTGAAACGTAGCAGACAAAGACGATGGTGAAGAAAACCCAAGTGCAGTTTATTTACAATAGGGAAGAAACTGTGAAACAAAAAACTTAATCTTGACATGATAATAAACTATGAACTTTACTATAAACAACGGCCTATAAACAAATGGAGCTCAGAAGGATGGGAACATTATAACTGCAAGTCACTTCAACACATGAAACAAGTGAACCAATCAGAAGATTAGAGACTAGGGAAACACTAGGGAAAAGACAAGATCATATGAGGGCAAGGAATCACATGACACAAGCAGGGACCAAGACGATGAGAATATCAAAATAAAAGACATAAATAAAACACAACCCAAACCAATGTGACACATTCTCCCCCTCAAAAGGGTGGCTCTAGACACTAGCCTGTTGGAACACCCACCCCGAAATCAACAGTTTCTCCAGGAGAATGGTGGAGCGAAGGTGGTCCATGGGGAAGGGTGGAGGACCTGTATTGTGAAGGGGAATTGCGCCTGGATTGTGCAGTAGAGGCTGGCCTGGACTGTGGTGCAATGACTGAGACCATGAGATGTGGAGCAGTGGTCGGCCTGGACCATGAAGCAGTGGTTAGACCATAAGTGATGGAACAGTGGCGGGTCTGGATCATCCAGCAGTGACTAAGACCATGAGATGTGGAGCAGTGGTGGGCCTGCACTGTGGAGCAGTGGTGAGACCATGAGTGATGGAACAGCGGCAGGCCTGGATCGTTCAGCAGTGACTAAGACCATGAGATGTGGAGCAGTGGTGGGCCTGGACCATGGTGCTGTAGCTGAAACAATGACCTGTGGAGCAGTGGCAGGCTTGGACCGTGGAGCAGTGGCTGAAACAATGATGTGTGGATCAGTGGTGGGCCTGGATTGTAGAGCAGTGGCTGAAACAAAGGTGTGGAGCAGTGGCAGGTTTGGACTGTGGAGCAGTGGTTGAAACCATGAGATGTGGAGTAGTAGTGGGCCTGGACCATGGTGCTGTAGCTGAAACAATGAGGTGTGGAGCAGTGGCAGGCTTGGACCGTGGAGCAGTGGCTGAAACCATGAGATGTGGAGTAGTAGTGGTTAGACCATAAGTGATGGAACAGTGGCGGGCCTGGATCGTCCAGCAGTGACTGAGACCATGAGATGTGGAGTAGTAGTGGGCCTGGACCATGGTGCTGTAGCTGAAACAATGAGGTGTGGAGCAGTGGCAGGCTTGGACCGTGGAGCAGTGACTGAGACCATGAGATGTGGAGCAGTGGTGGGCCTGGACCATGAAGCAGTGGTTAGACCATAAGTGATGGAACAGTGGCGGGCCTGGATCGTCCAGCAGTGACTGAGACCATGAGACGTGGAGCAGTGGTGGGCCTGGACTGTGGAGGAGTGGTGAGACCATGAGTGATGGAACAGTGGCGGGCCTGGATCGTTCAGCAGTGACTAAGACCATGAGATGTGGAGGAGTGGTGGGCCTGGACCGTGGAGCAGTGGCTGAAACAATGAGGTGTGGATCAGTGGTGGGCCTGGACCGTAGAGCAGTGGCTGAAACAAAGGTGTGGAGCAGTGGCAGGCTTGGACCGTGGAGCAGTGGTTGAAACAATGAGGTGTGGATCAGTGGTGGGCCTGGACCGTAGAGCAGTGGCTGAAACAAAGGTGTGGAGCAGTGGCAGGCTTGGACCATGGAGGAGTGGTTGAAACAATGAGGTGTGGATCAGTGGTGGGCCTGGACCGTAGAGCAGTGGCTGAAACAAAGGTGTGGAGCAGTGGCAGGCTTGGACCGTGGAGCAGTGGTTGAAACAATGAGGTGTGGATCAGTGGTGGGCCTGGACCGTAGAGCAGTGGCTGAAACAAAGGTGTGGAGCAGTGGCAGGCTTGGACCATGGAGGAGTGGTTGAAACAATGAGGTGTGGATCAGTGGTGGGCCTGGACCGTAGAGCAGTGGCTGAAACAAAGGTGTGGAGCAGTGGCAGGCTTGGACCGTGGAGCAGTGGTTGAAACAATGAGGTGTGGATCAGTGGTGGGCCTGGACCATGGTGCAGTGGCTGAAACAAAGGTGTGGAGCAGTGGCAGGCTTGGACCATGGAGGAGTGGTTGAAACCATGAGATGTGGAGCAGTAGTGGGCCTGGACCATGATGCAGTGGCTGAGACCATACTGTTTGGAGCAATGGTGGGCCTGGTTGTGGCACAGCGGAATAGACCATGAGACGGCATCAAGTGCTGAGTAAGAGCTGAAATTCAGATATGCTAATTAAAGTTTGGCTTCCAACTAATCAAATCAGTCTGTGCCATCTGACCAATCAGAGCAGAGCAGGCTCTCAGAAAGGCGGGGTTTAGAGAGACAGAATCCTTGATCGATCCTTTTCAGAAAGTGTGAGAAAAGAAGTGATGCTGCAATAAATGTTATGAAAAAACTCAAGTGTTGTTTGACCATGGATGCATGTAAACCTGTTGTAGGAGACTCAAACGAAACTAAGAACCTTTAAAGTTCCATAATAGGGACAATTCAAGTTTCATTTATTCATATGTTTGCATCAACAGTAAAACTTACATTTTTGTGGTTTTTCCAGATGTTTTGTTTATAATCACTGCTTTATAACCTCCTATCGAAACAACAGCTACAACTATAGGAGCAGGAAACGCTAAAACACACACAGAGATCAGGGTTATCATAGTTCACGAACACCAAAACCATAAAATGAACATAAAAACCATTAAAAAAACATAAAAGTATCATGACAGTGGTTCATTATACTTATGCTCAATATATTTTCTTTTTTGGAAACCTCGAGTCTACAATCTACTGGATTTTGTTTTAAACAGTGTTTTTTCCTTAAGGCAACACTATAACAGGTGGTTCCATGAAACTCACTCCAGCCGAACGCGGTGATCTTCCTCGTGTAGTTTGTGATGGAGACGTTCTGTCTGATGAGCCATAAGTACATATGAAGAGCTTGAATGAAGAACCAGGTGAATGTAGTCAGCATGGAGTAATGCATGAGCAGCGCTATGAAGACACACGCAGCCTCGACTTCTGCGTTGGCGACGCTCTCGTTTGACAAAAAGGATAAATCCAGGAGAAACAAAGCCACAAACATGTTCATCAAGATCTTCGTGGCCTGATTTGATTTGGCTTTCCTGTTCAAATATGAAAACGATCTGTATTTGTAACATGCGTTAATGCATTTAAAAGAGGAACAAACTCTTAAGAACTTAAAGTGTATGTTATATTGTAAGATACTCTACCGTAACAGGAAATGCATGAACAGACCGACGGACAGAAAAAACATGGAGATGCCGCAGCCGATAGAAGTGATGAAGCTCAATGATTCCACATACGGTGCTGTGATGTTTCCATTCTCACCTGGAGGAGACTGACCGATCAGAGAAACACAACAGAAACAACCCTTTAAAAACCCTTTGATTGTTAGCAAGAATCAGATCTTTACATTTTAAATGCATTTATTTCAGTTTCTTCAGTCATCTTTGAATGAAACTCTGAGAAGCTTCTCACCATCAGCACCGCAAAGAACGTCAGATGTGAACACGAGCACTTTATGGTGTTATTGTTGATTTTTACTGTCTCACAGCCGGACGTCGTCCATGTAAGATTTCCTTCAATGAAGAGAGAGTGAGGAATTAAATATATTGTATAAAATAAATTAGGTTTGTTGACTGGAACTGACCAGAAGATCCATAAATTAATTTACCTTTTCCATCCCAAGAACTGCAGGATGCATTACCGGCCTGTATAATGAAACGTTTCATTATTATTTTGTTTCCGCAGTGTCTTGTCATTATAATAAAAATATATTTTGCAAATAAACCTTCCATTACCAGATCTCTCTGTGTAAAGAACATTTCTATATTGTTGGTAAGGTTGGAGATATTGGCCTTCATCGTTATTCCATAAACCTCGTTGTTCAAAACCGTGTAATTTTTAGTTTGATTCTAAATCAGAAAACATACATAAATCAAATCAAACATAAAAGTGTAAATGGGTCAGTGTCAATTCTGGTGTCCAAAATATATTCATAATAAAAATATGCACATTTTAGAATGCGCTCTTAATAACTCATGTGATTATTCATTATAAATAATTAATCTTTAAGGAACTATTGCACTTAAAAGTCCCAAAATGTCATACATGAACACAAATAGTAATTTTTAGGTGAGCTGCTCAAACAAAAATGTATTTACATTTTTAATTGCAAGTACCTTGTTTCCCATATTATTAAACCGTAGAACGCCAAGAAACCATTTTCCATTGTTTTCCAAACGTGATTTATTAAAGGCCTCCTGAGAAATCCTTACAGACCAGGAAGAGTTTCTATTCAGCAGTCTTTGACAATCAACAACCTGTGAGAAGAAGAATTAACAGTGATTGATGAAGAATCCCAGTCACGGTTGGACGTCGTAATCTTTTTCAGGCCGTACGTTAATAATGTTCGGATCTGAAGAGTAGCATTTGTCTTTGGTGTCTGTGTTCTTGTCTTGTATTTGGAGAACACCAATAGCCTTCCCTATGACGAGCCCTGTGTCCTTTGTGTTGTTTTTTTCCATCTGCACCATCACAGTGTCCAAATCCTCCAAGACGTCTCTGCAAAACCAGTTTAATCACTTTGCATTCTGTAATAGTTACTTGAAGTCACTGGCAACTGCACACTTACGATGCTTTCGAGGAATAAACGTCTCCATCCTCGTCTTCTAAATCATCTCTATCTATTGTAACCGTTTGCTCATGTTTTTGAAGATGGTCTTCTTCATTCTTTTCAGATGCATCACTGTTTTGACTGTTATTGCAGATCACACACGTCCAAACATTGCCTTGCAAATGCAGAATGTATTTGCTTCGTTCTCCGTCTTCGACACAGAAATAAATAAGGGATGGATTTCATTGAATCGTGCAATAATTGAGTCTAAAGCATTAAAGTGATTTCATTAATCAGATGTTGCTTATTTATAAAACTATTAACATCGTAGTTTCAGATGCATATTCATCATAGTTTGCAATTATATTCACATTTATTTACTACTAATAAAGACATATGCTCTCAGTTTACATGTTGTGGTTGTGCTATATTTATTTTGATTTTTAAATCAAACTTTGGGTGTGAAACTGAAAAGCAGTTTGTAAATCTTTAGACAGACTTACTGCTGCATTCGTTCTTGTCATATGTAGCATTTCCACAGCTCTGTCCAGGATCAACAGGAGGTTTCAAACAATCTAAATGAATGTATGATTTAAAGTGAAGACTTCTGCAGTTTTGCACTGAATAACTTATGACAGAAGAAGAAATGTAATAAAGAACAAAGAGGATTGAAGCATTAGTGTTAAAACTGATCATCTGACCACAGATCATTACTGTCTTCAGAATTAGTGTTTAGCCTTTTTCCACTGTAAAATATTACTGATAAATTCTTGTCTAAGATATCATATATCAATTTTCCCTGTTCATATTTAATCAGTCATGTCGTATGTTTTCCATCAGCCGTTCAGAATCTGATTCACAAATGAATCACTATTGATCTAATCAGTCAAACGAGTTTGAGGAAAGGTCCAAAAGTGATGCAGTAAATCGTTTGTGATTTGTGAGGCGGCTTTGAGTGTGAGCGCACCATCTTTAAACTTTAACTTCAACTTAAAATGATGTGCAAAATATACACTTTAGTGACACTGCCCTTCAATTGGCCCTTTGCAAAGCCCCGCCCCCTTTAGTTACTGTTGCCATGTGCTCTCGCGCCACACATCATGTTCTCACGCCGTGAAAAATACATAACGGAGCAAAGAGGACACTGATGACATATGAAACAGCTTCATATAATTTTTTAAGGAAGTTGAATCAATAAATAGCGTCTAGTGTGTGTTTAATGTGTCGATCATCTCTTCACACTAGTTCATTTATAGCATCAAATAAACATGAATGAACATCAGAAGGAATGTTGTTTCAAGCGCGGAAGTTCATCTACTCACTCCCCTGACCGCTTTGATGGACAAAATGCCGGATTCGGGGTTCTGATTGGTCAGATCGCCTGTCAATCAAACTGTTTGCGAAGGGTCACTTGATAATTCCGTGAACTGTTCAGCTCGCTTATAGCAAATCATAAACGCATATGGATGTGACCACTTGCACCTTTTAAATGAGAGAGAGTGTGCTGATTCACTTCTCAGAGATAGTTTTCAAATTGCTGATTTGACAATTTGGTAAAGATGAATTGCACTTCAACTTCAGCATTAAAATTATTTTACGAGCGGCGTCTGCAAGCACGTCAGGCCAAACCTTTCATGGCAGGTGCGTGACTTTTTTGATCGGCAAATTAAGATTTTCAGCCACAGTGGTGTTAGTGATGTTACACCTGTCCTGGTAAACAACAAACTGTCCTGCCCTAACTGATGATATAAATGGAAAGAGAAAACACTGTGAGAAAGGACAAAACCTTACCTGGAATGCTGCTGCCAATGTCACGGCAAATCACATCTAATGCCAGTGCTACAGAAGTGAAGTGATTAGAATGATTACAGCACTAAATATACTTGACAATTGTCTAAAATAGTTGGTTATTGTACAATGATCTGTCCCTCTAAGCGTAGAAACTCAATGCTCTCTCAAACACCATTTGAACAACTGAACATACAAACTTCATCCCAACTTTGTATTGTGGGTGTGTGAGGGTCAGGAAAAACACACATTTGTAAAATAACAAAACAAAACCAAAGTCTTCAACACTAACACTGTGTCTGATGTAGGACGACACACACCTGTTATGGATCCAAGCCCTGTCAGACAATTATTATTATTATCATTTTTGAATATCCACAGCTTTACGCCTGTAAACGTCTCATTCATTCTGACTTCATATTGATTGCTCTTGATTATGAAATTGTATGATTTGCACTGTCCTGAAACCAGAGAAAACAGGATACATTTGTTGAGAAAATACTCTTGAAAGAGCTTTGAACTCAAGAATAGTTTATAATTAAAATAAACACTGGTTTTACCCTGGGATGAGTTGCTTAGTGTGACATTCTTTAATTGAAAACTGTCATCAATTGTACCATAAGGTAATAGACATTCCTGATTTGGAGCTGGAAGAAAAACAGAAATTAACTTGGCACAAGTGATTTCAGACAGTGTAGATGTCATATTCATGTACCCATGTTACCAGTTTTACATTTACCTGCTGTTGTTGAGATACTTCTGTTCCAGAAACATGCGTCGGTCAAATTGACTTGGATTCCTAGAAAATCAGTATTTCCTGTACAGGCTGCACAATAACAACACAAAGCGATTATGTAATGATGTACATCGTGGTATAAAACTTAGACGTCAAAATTTAGATGCTCACATTCATCTTTTTTTAATCGTTTTGTAATTGTTCACATTTAAATTGTCTAATGTGCACCAAACAACATATTCACTGGCATTTATACCATAGTCTGTCTGAATACTTGATTCTGATTGGCTGGAAGTTGTGAAATAGAAAGCACACACACACACACACACACACTCACACACACACACACACACACACACACACACTCACACACACGTTACTCGGAGATCACGGTGCACACACAGAATCATTAAGGAGAAAGAAACTTCTCACTGCCCAGTGACTTTTGGTAATGAAAAAGGCTTCACTACTGAATCGCCACATTGTATTTTTTCAGCAACAGTTACATCGCTATTTTATGAAGTAATTAAACTCATAGCTTCACTGTTAATAGAGAGAGAAGCTGAACAGACCAAGGTAATTCACACTCTCTCTCTCTCTCTCTCTCCTCTCTCTCTCCTCTCTCTCTCTCTCTCCTCTCTCTCTCCTCTCTCTCTCTCTCTCTCTCTCTCTCTCTCTCTCTCTCTCCTCTCTCTCTCTCTCTCTCTCTCTCTCTCCTCTCTCTCTCTCTCCTCTCTCTCTCTCTCTCCTCTCTCTCTCTCTCCTCTCTCTCTCTCTCTCTCTCCTCTCTCTCTCTCTCTCCTCTCTCTCTCTCTCTCCTCTCTCTCTCCTCTCTCTCTCTCTCCTCTCTCTCTCTCTCTCTCTCTCTCTCTCTCTCTCTTCTCTCTCTCTCTCTCTCTCTCTCTCTCTCTGTCTCTCTCTCTCTCTCTCTCTCTCTCTCTCTCTCTCTCTCTCTCTCTCCTCTCTTCTCTCTCTCTCTCCTTTTTTTTTAATTTAGTAGTTTTGATCTGGACTGAGGTTGATTAATAGATGTAAGCAAAAAAATATTTATCTGATACATTTTTAAAGCAGTTAAAATCATAACGAAAGGGTCGTGAATTTGAACAATGCACAAGCGTTAATTTGATAATGCATTTAAAAAAAAAAAAAAGTCTTCATACTTATCTGGCTTGAAGCACAGCAGACGATCATCAGCCACAGCAAAATCTGCTTTTCCCCACACATAATTCCCCAAAACATCCTGATAGAGACACAACAGTTGAATTTTGTTTTCTACAAATGTTAGAAATAAATCTTAAAGCATTTTCTAATTACATTCTTGACATGAAAGTCCAAGAGGAGCGAGAGTTTCGTCCGTTCACGTAACAAGCCGTACGATTGTGACACAGAGACACTGGAAGAATGAAAAATGAGCTACAGTTCATTTGCATACATGAAAATCATGATGATTTGTGCTTTAGCTGTGAATTTCTGTGTTCGTTTACAGTCAGGTCCAGTTTAATGTGAGTGTACAATGATATTTAACAAGATTCTAATGAAAGTATAACTTTTATTAGTGATTTTTAGAGGATTCATGTTCCGTTACAGTTTTAACACGATTCATAGAAAAAAAAACAAAATGTATGTGCTGTTAAATGTTCGTCTTTATTTGCTTTCGATAAATGGCACTTGCTTTGGATATTTTTATGTCATAATGACTAACTTAAATAAATGTTTTTGGAGCCACTGAAAGTCCATCATTTTATTATTTTATTATCTTTAAACAGTATTTCAGTAGCTTCATTACAATCGTAATCTTTCATAGATTAAACACGTTAAATTATATCATTAGCTGACTTTGTTTTCATGTCTTGCATGTTCAGTAACCAGATATGCTCCACATTCATGTGCGTGATCAAGGAAACCCACAGGCGTGGGTTATTGTGAAGATGTAAATTTGTTTTCTAAAAGAGGTTCAGTATTGTTCGTCACTGACACGCATATGCTCAAACATGGATTATAACACTCAATAAACCTATAAGATAATAACCTTATTATGTGATCTGATAATGGCACGAAGGCTTTTCACGCTTTTGGCGCAAAACAACATTAGAAAAACACGTAATTGTGAGAAGTTCTCAAATGTTTTCGGCTCATGAGACTGTCGCAGCACAGGTTAGACTACGGCAGGGATATCAGTATAGATATTTATCGAAAAATTTATATTTTTAAAAACAATATTAAGAAACGTAAAAGATTCAGGCCTTAAAAAACAAAACAAACAAAAAAAAAACGAGTCGGTAAGGAATGGAACTGTTTGCATCCCGTCCGTCCTCACTTCAGTGAGGTTTTAGAAACAGTGGTGAACCAGGATATTTCCAAAACAAGAA
Source organism: Opsariichthys bidens (assembly GCA_037194245.1). Lineage (NCBI taxonomy): Eukaryota > Metazoa > Chordata > Actinopteri > Cypriniformes > Xenocyprididae > Opsariichthys > Opsariichthys bidens. The sequence continues at coordinate 1,089,742 of CM074286.1, read as the reverse complement.
CTACAGTCTGTCTTGACAAAAGGGGCCATAGAAAATATACCGTAATTTCCGGACCATTGAGCGCACCTGAATATAAGCCGCACCCACTGAATTTTAAAACAAATATTATTTTGAACACAAATAAGCCGCACACGTCTATAAGCCGCAGGTGTCTACAGGAACATTGAAACAAATGAACTTCACACAAGCTTTAATGAACCTCTAAAATCCTCAAACTGTTTTGGCTTTCAGTCGGATCTGCACAGCTGAAACATCTCGAATGTTCCTTCACATTCTGTGATGTGTCAGTTTTTTGGCGGCATGTTTAGATTGAATCGAGCGCGCTCAAACTTCCCATCATTCTGATTACGGTAGTCATTTTGTCGCCCTCATCATGAGGAAGACACGGAGAAATGCATATGATGCTGCTCTCCAGTTGATCTGGCTGTTGGAGAAGGAAATAGAGCTTCATGAGTCGATGAGAAGCGTGCAGCGTGAGGAATTGACTCGGCGCAAAAAGACGACTAAGGGGCCGTTCGCGTCTTTTGCGCGCGCCTACAAAGGAAATAATGAATATGCGCACGCAAAAGACGCGATATGCATCATATGCATTTCTCCGTGTCTTTGTCATGAGCGGGAAAAATCCATATATTAGCCGCGTCTTTGTTTAAGCCGCAAAGTTCAAAGCTTAGGAAAAAAGTTGCGGCTTATAGTCCGGAAAATACGGCACCTCTTTCTGAGAGAGAGGCAGGATTTGACAGACTCAGAGGTGCCGATTCATGTGTCAAAATGATCCTTCATGCTCTCTGAACCATTTTTAACCCTGATGAATATTGTCGTTGTCATCCTGGAATATGGCCGTGACGAAAATTACACACTCCAAAAGAATCGTTTCCAAACATAAAACATGCTAGAAACATAATAATCACTATAATAATGATCCAGTCATATGCTCTTAAGTTTTTGCCTACTAAAATCCAAACAGTGACTTTTTTTTTGGCCGGGCAGATGTTCCAAGTTTTATAAGATGTAAGTTTTCTAAAAGAGCCTCAGTGTAGTTTGTGTCTGTCTGACATCCATATGTTCAAACATCAGGACGATTATAACATTCAATAAATCTAATATCAATAATATTCAGCACAATTGACCCTTTGCAAAGCCCCGCCCCCTTTAGTTACTGTTGTCCGCTCTCGCGCCACACATCATGTTCTCACGCTGTAGAAATACATCAAGGACACTGACAACGTATGAAACAGTTTCAAGTAATGTTTTAAAGCAGTTGAATCAATCAATAGCATCTAGTGTGTGTTTAATGTGTCGATCATCTCTTCATACTAGTTCATTTATAGCATCAAATAAACATGAATGAACATCAGAAGGAATGTTGTTTCAAGCGCAGAAGTTAATCTACTAACTCCCTTGACCGCTTTGATGGACAAAATGACAGATCCGGGGTTCTGATTGGTCAGATCGCCTGTCAATCAAACTGTCGGTGGAGGGTCAATTCAATTTTCCCACAATAATGAACGGTTTCAGTAATGATCATCACAGATATTTGTCATTTATTGTGAGTGATTTCAGTAAAGTTGGCAATTTTACAGTCATAATTTTATCATTTTAAACCGTTTTCACTCATTCAGACGTGACATTTGGTTTTAGTGAAAATTGGATTCACAGTTTCCCTTTAAAAACTGTTCAGAAAGTGTCTTAGAAAGTCAAAGGAAACATTCATGCAAATTATATATATTTTCCACAGCATTTCAGTTTTTTTTTTAAATTTGCTTACACAAATTTACATGTATTTAACCTTCAGACCAAGTCTGCAAAACTGCAAACATTATTATCTGTTTTACACTCAGTTCCTAAGTATAAAACAAACAAAACTCTAAACACTTATCGACATTTGACATCACGCAGAACAGCTCGTGTTTCATTTGGGAAACACTGACATTTAAATGCCACAGTCATTTCCTGATTACCTACACCCAGCCGTCATGTGTGAAAACACTTATTCGCTCAATCAAAACTATTATGTTTTGAGGAATAAATAAATTACCCCCCTTCTCCCCCCTTGGCTTTCAAGCCAATATTGTCATTATTGAGCTCAAGCCAGTTCAGTGTTGATTCAGTTCAGTTACTGTAAAGTTCATCTACTGTATATACAGTGTGTTTGTGCTCATACACAAAGAACAAGTGAAGGACACAAGATAGATGTGTTTTACATGTTTCACATTTGTGTAGTTTGGCATCTTCAGGGCTAATTATTAGATGGTTTGAGTGTAGAGCTAAAATAGTCTTGGATGCTTTGGCCAGAGATGTGTGACGTTTTGTGTAGAGTTTAGAGAAAAGGAGCCATAGTTTCATACATTTTAACAAGCTGTAAAACTGTATTGAGCCATGATTGTGGTGGAGCTGGTGCTTTCTGGATCATCTGAGAAATTTCCCTCAACGTCATTGTGAATGTGGAAGTAATAAAGGAAGAGGAAAAACCCTGGAAAAGAAAACAAACAAACATTAGAGGAACATATTTAATCTAATTTAAATACATTCAAGATACCAATAAAGTCATTTGCATAATGTTTTAAAAATGTAACCAAAAATTATTTAGGCTTAATGCTTTAACACCAAACATTTGCATCGCACACAATCATCCATGTAGGACCCATGTGATTGTTCCTCACCTTGAAACGAGTTCAACACGGTGAAGATGTAATATGAGGGAATGAGCATCGCTCCATAACTGAAGAACGCCACAGCCCACGTCAGACCGAAGAGCAGGAACAAACTCAACACCATCATCAGCTGCTTTCTGAACGTCTTTCTCTTGCCGTCAGGCGCTTTAATGTGTCGGGCTTGGACAACCTTAGTGACGATCGTGATGAAGATTCCTGCCGTGAAGAGGAAGACTAAAGCGTAGTAGCCAATGTTCACTATGTAGTGAATTAAAGGTTCTGTAATCCAGCACCTGTAATTAGAGGAGAACAGACAATGACATGATGAAACTTTAAAACTTCATTAAAGAGGACCTATTGTGCCTTTTTACAGAGTCTTGTTTTTGGACTCTACTTGTAATGAATCCGCTCTGTCTTTCGTCCACTTGCCACTAGATGTCGAGTTATCAAATCATGTCTCGTAGGACGATTCTTTCTTTAAGCACTTGTTTCATCGGGGATTAAACAAACCTTTAATGACCCGCCTCCCCGACGCGGACTTTAATTGTAGTCTAATGGACTTTATAGATTATGCAGTAATTTTGTCTGGATCATCATTCACTGTGGAAGAAGCGGATTCTGAGTTGGCACAATCGCCAGTTCATTCAGCCTTGGAAATGCCTCACTCTGTGATTAGCGAACATTTCTGCTCTTTTGTTCCCACACCTGAGCCCAGTCGCAACATGGCGGTTACCACTAAGCTTGAGCACAAGATCGCCGCCGGTCCAGAGTCACAGCACGCCGCAGCTGTTCGTCCAGAGTCAAGTCAAGTCACCCTAGATCAGGGGTTCTCAACCTTTTGCAAGCTGGGCCCCCCCAAAGCTGGTTCATTGCAGTTGGGGCCCCAGTACCCACCCAGAGCCCCCCCCACCCCCACCCCCCCCGCGGCCACACCCCGCCACCTTAGATAGATAGCCCTAGGCTATTTTTATTAGGCCCACTTTATTGTTGTTGTTGTTGTTATTATTATCATTATTATTATTATTATTATTATTATTATCATCAGTAGGCATATTATCATTACTAGGCTATTGCTATAATTGGGAATTGGCACCAGACCTCTGATATTAATTTATGCTTTATTATTGTTAATATTACTAGGCCTAATAGTAGGCATCATCTGCTTTAAAATAGTTTAATATTTTTCAAAAGCTTTAACTGTAGCGTATATTCTGACTAGTTTATTTGTATATACAGGGAGTGCAGAATTATTAGGCAAATGAGTATTTTGACCACATCATCCTCGTTATGCATGTTGTCTTACTCCAAGCTGTATAGGCTGGAAAGCCTACTACCAATTAAGCATATTAGGTGATGTGCATCTCTGTAATGAGAAGGGGTGTGGTCTAATGACATCAACACCCTATATCAGGTGTGCATAATTATTAGGCAACTTCCTTTCCTTTGGCAAAATGGGTCAAAAGAAGGACTTGACAGTCAAAAATAGTGAGATATATTGCAAAGGGATGCAGAAGTCTTAAAATAGCCTTAAAAAGCTTCTGAAGTGTGATCATCGAACAATCAAGCGTTTCATTCAAAATAGTCAACAGGGTCGCAAGAAGCGTGTGGAAAAACCAAGGCGCAAAATAACTGCCCGTGAACTGAGAAAAGTCAAGCGTGCAGCTGCCAAGATGCCACTTGCCACCAGTTTGGCCATATTTCAGAGCTGCAACATCATTGGAGTGCCCAAAAGCACAAGGTGTGCAATACTCAGAGACATGGCCAAGGTAAGAAAGGCAGAAAGTCGACCACCACTGAACAAGACACACAAGCTGAAACGTCAAGACTGGGCCAAGAAATATCTCAAGACTGAGTCTTGATGGGCCAGATGGATGGGCCCGTGGCTGGATTGGTAAAGGGCAGAGAGCTCCAGTCCGACTCAGACGCCAGCAAGGTGGAGGTGGAGTACTGGTTTGGACTGGTATCATCAAAGATGATCTTGTGGGGCCTTTTCGGGTTGAGGATGGAGTCAAGCTCAACTCCCAGTCCTACTGCCAGTTTCTGGAAGACACCTTCTTCAAGCAGTGGTACAGGAAGAAGTCTACATCCTTCAAGAAAAACATGATTTTCATGCAGGACAATGCTCCATCACACGCGTCCAAGTACTCCACAGCATGGCTGGCAAGAAAGGGTATTAAAGAAGAAAATCTAATGAAGAAAATCTTCAAGACATTCAACGCACTCCTCTGTCCCCCTCCACCACCACCCACCACGTCTTTAACTGCTGATCAATTCACCAATTTCTTCACCGACAAGACATCTGCCATCAGGAGCCAGTTCTCTACACCACCCACACAGGAACTCATCCCCTCCTCATCCACTATTCTTCTCTCTTCCTTCTCCCTTCTCACGGAGGCGGAAGTATCAAAACTTCTCCTCTCCACTCATCCCACCACCTGCCCTCTAGACCCCATCCCCTCACACCTTCTACAAGCCATCTTTCCCACTCTCTTACCAGCACTTACACACATTATTAACTCGTCTCTCCACACAGGCACTTTTCCTACCACATTCAAGCAGGCTCGAGTAACCCCACTGCTTAAAAAACCCACGCTAAACACATCACTCGTGGACAACTACAGACCTGTCTCTCTCCTACCATTCATATCAAAAACACTTGAACGAGTTGTTTTCAACCAGGTATCATCCTTCCTCACACAGAACAACCATCTGGACGTCAACCAATCTGGTTTCAAGAGCGGGCATTCCACAGAGACTGCACTACTGTCCGTCACGGAATCCCTGCGAATTGCAAAGGCTGGTTCCAAATCATCTGTTCTCATTCTGCTGGATCTATCTGCTGCCTTCGACACCGTAAACCATCAAATTCTTCTGTCCACCCTCTCGTCACTGGGTATCTCAGGTTCTGCACTTCAGTGGTGTGAGTCCTATCTCACAGGTAGGTCTTTCAGAGTTGCCTGGGGAGGGGAGGTATCCAAACCTCATCAACTGATCACTGGGGTCCCTCAGGGTTCAGTTCTTGGTCCCCTCCTATTCTCCATTTATACTACATCACTGGGTCCCATCATACAGGCACATGGTTTCTCCTACCACTGCTATGCTGATGACACACAACTCTACCTGTCCTTCCAACCAGATGATTCCACAGTAGCTGCACGGATCTCAAGCTGTCTGGCGGATATCTCCACCTGGATGGAAGAACACCACCTGCAGCTCAACCTGGCAAAGACTGAGCTTTTAGTCTTCCCTGCCACTCCTACCCTACAACACGACATCAACATACAGCTTGGTACAACCACCATCACCCCATCTAAGTCGGCCAGAAATCTTGGAGTTATCTTTGATGACCAACTGACCTTCAGAGACCACATCTCAAAGACGGCGCGGTCATGCAGATTTGCACTTCGCAACATCAGGAAAATCCGTCCCTTCCTGACTGAGCACGCAACACAACTGCTTGTCCAGACCCTGGTCATTTCAAGGCTTGATTACTGCAATGCTCTTCTGGCTGGTCTGCCGTCAAGTGCAATCAAACCTCTTCAAATGATCCAGAACGCTGCTGCTCGTCTTGTCTTCAACGAGCCTAAGAGAGCCCACGTCACGCCCCTCTTCATCTCTCTGCACTGGCTACCCCTCGCTGCTCGCATCAAGTTCAAAGCGCTGATGCTTGCTTACAGATCCACCACAGGCTCTGCACCTTCCTACCTCCACACACTGCTACAACACTACGTCCCCACCAGAAGCCTGCGATCACTAAAGGAGCGTAGGCTTGTGGTACCGTCACAGAGAGGCACAAAATCACTCTCCAGAACATTCTCCTTCACTGCTCCCTGCTGGTGGAATAATCTCCCTACTTTCATCAGGAGCGCAGAATCCCTGGCAATATTCAAGAGACAGCTGAAAACTCACCTCTTCCGTGAACACTTGATCCCCTCATAAAAAAAAAATAAATAAAAAAAAAACCCTTTCCTTCCCTTTTCCCTTCCTACTCTAGCTTATGGTACTGAGCAATGTATGAAACTTGTATTGTGAGCACTTCCTGTGTTATTTGCCAATTCATGAAGAATCGCTTGTTTGTTTTCCTCACTTGTAAGTCGCTTTGGATAAAAGCGTCTGCTAAATGACTAAATGTAATGATATGGCCTCCTTGTTCACCTGATCTGAACCCCATTGAGAACCTGTGGTCCATCATCAAATGTGCGATTTACAAGGAGGGAAAACAGTACACCTCTCTGAACAGTGTCTGGGAGGCTGTGGTTGCTGCTGCACGCAATGTTGATGGTGAACAGATCAAAACACTGACAGAATCCATGGATGGCAGGCTTTTGAGTGTCCTTGCAAAGAAAGGTGGCTATACTGGTCACTGATTTGTTTTTGTTTGGTTTTTGAATGTCAGAAATGTATATTTGTGAATGTTGAGATGTTATATTGGTTTCACTGGTAAAAATAAATAATTGAAATGGGTATATATTAGTTTTTTGTTAAGGTGCCTAATAATTATGCACAGTAATAGTCACCTGCACACACAGATATCCCCCTAAAATAGCTAAAACTAAAAACTAAAACTTCCAAAAATATTCAGCTTTGATATTAATGAGTTTTTTGTGTTCATTGAGAACATGGTTGTTGTTCAATAATAAAATTAATCCTCAAAAATACAACTTGCCTAATAATTCTGCACTCCCTGTATGCATATATATATATATATATATATATATATATATATATATATATATATATATATAAACTTAATACGACCTCACGTTTTATACGTTTGCAGCCTCTGAAACTTCCGTCCGTCATAAAAATTAATTCGGATGGTTCGATTTTCTGCATTTTTCGCATCGGTAGAAAATATTTGAGGGGTGTTTTTGACAATTGAGAGCCAAAAAATGACGAATATGGAAAAACTAATACGACAGTTATACGACTAATACGACTCAGTCAGGGTGAAGGACCTTAAACTTTTGAGGCTTGCGCAGCTTCTCGAGGAGAAATTAAACAAATGAGCGCCGTTTTCTAAAGTCTATGAGCGCAGCACACACAAATAAACTAAATTGAAGTTAAATTAGTGCAGTTAAATTTCAAAATGTGGTGTTTTTATAATATTTATAACATTTGAATGCAGTTCAGCAACATACATCACACGACCTGACGACCAAGAGAGCTGACAATTCACTTCACATTCACATTCACTTAATTTACCATCAGCTCACGATTGAAAATGTGACACTGATTTCATGACAGTTCAACAAACAAGTTAATAATACTAAGTCACTTACATTTTAGACGAAATAATGACTGTCTTGGTTTATTTTAGCAGCGAAAATAGATGCAATGAATCCAAACAAAGATCACAGCATAGCGCATCTCACAGCAACACTCAATCGTGTTTTGAATGATTCAGTGTTTTGAACGAATCGGTTGAGTCAAAGATTCAATGACCCATGCACAAACATCTGTCTCATTCTTGATGAATCGGCCATTTGAACGAATCGTTTGAATAAACGAATCAATGACTCGCTTAATAAAAACCGCTTATCACCTGCATTTGCGCTCGCTATCGACAAAACCAATCTAATTTGTTCAAAACTTTTTTTTTAAATCAGTCCAAACACATTAAATTTTTTATTCAGGAGCAATGTTTATACAAAACTATAACTTTTTATGACAGTAGTTTAGTGATTAAAAAAAAAAAAAAAATCATTTTTTTTTCCACCCATCCTGTAGCCTGCTCGCGCCCCACCGGTTGAGAACCACTGCCCTAGATCATCCCAAGTCAAGTTAAGTCCCTGCAGATCACTGTGAACAAAGTCATGTCACCATCAAACATCTGCAACCCCGACGTAAGTGCAAGCCGTGCCGTAAGAAGGCCGCTCCAGCGATCCCATTCCCGTGCTTCCCGAGTCCACCGCAGCTTCAGTTCCCCACTCATCTGAGCCAATGGATCACGCCACGCCTGTCCAACGGCCTATGGTTCAAGCCACGTCAGCCCAGTAATCCACAGTTCAAACCATGCCTGCCAAAAAGCCTACTGTTCAGGCCACACCAGTCCAGCAACTCACAGTTCAAGCCACGTCTGCCCAGCATCAGACGGCTCACGTCACGCCTGTCCAGTCTCAGACGGCTCACATCACGCCTACTATGCCTGAGCTGTTAGAGGATGCAGCCCTGTCTGTGGTGACTATGGCCATACTATGTGTGTGGGCAACACACACATCAGTTCCATCCTTGAACCAGCCCCAGGAGAGCGCTCCCAAGTCAAGTCCTATGCCAGTCCCTGAAGCCCTGGAGGGCATTTCAGCAACTTCCAAACTAAGTACCTTGACAGTTCCTGAAGCCTTTGAGATCTCTAAATCCTTCATCCTTCCTGACAATACGGTGGTCACCCATGAGTTTCCTGTCTGTCCTGATATGACAAGGGAGGTCGTTCCTGAATTCCCTACCTATCCAGAGTTCACTACTGTAGAACCTCCAGAGGTGGCAGCAACTGCTGCAGAACCTCCAGAGGTGTCAGTGGTATCCAACAGGAATTCTCTTTTTGTCCTATCACTGCTATGGGTACCGCCAATTAACTTTTTATCCGTCCTGACACAGCAAGAAGGGCTGCCCCAGAACCTTCCGTCTGCTCCGACGCTACCACAAAGGTCAACCATGGGCTCTCTGTCTGTCTGGAAACGACCACGGAGGTCTAGCCTATAGCAGTCTGGCCTATAGCAATCACGGAGATTGTACCTGTGCCTATTTTCCGTCCTGAAGCGTTCACGGAGATCGTGCATGAACTATCTGTCAGCCCTGAACTGTCTGTTGACCCCGAACTGTCCAACCCCAAACTGTCTACCTGCCCCGAAATCTATCAGCCCTGAGATTACCACTAAGGTGGCTCCTAAGCTGTCTGCCCACATCCACGTGACCACTTCCCCCGATTTGTCATGCTGGTGGCTAGAGGGGCTACATCCGCCAGGGTGGTCGCCTACACAGCCGGTTCCGCCCTGGCCGTTTACACAGCCTGATCCGCCCTGGCAATCTGCTCAGCTTAATTCGTCCTGGCCGTCTGCTCAGTCCGATCTGCCCTGGTTATTTGCACAGCCTGAACCGCCCTGGCCATCTGCACAGCCCGATCTGCCCTGGTCATCCACTAAGCCCCCACTGTCTTACCAACCTCTGCTTCATGGACCCGGACCTCCATTTCTCCCTTTGGCCCACCTCTCCCTCCCGAGTTGTTCGTTTGGGGCATCTGGAAGCCACTCCTTAGGGGGTCTGTAATGAATCCGCTCTGTCTTTCGTCCACTTACCACTAGATGTCGCCCTCCCATTTCATGCACTATCCACAACACTACATTTCCATACGTAAGTCCCTTACCTTTATGTTGATTACTGCCCAGCTGTAGGCGATCTAGTTTACTATTTAAGTTTACTCTGTAGCCCATGTTATTTGCAAAGTCTTGTTAATCCTAGCGTTACAATTCCGAGCGTTATATCCCTGTCTTGTTTGCCTGCTTCCTGAGCCTACCTGTTTCTCTGTTTTTGATGTTTATCTGCCCGCCTTTTGACCTGCTTTGCCTGGATTTATACTACGAGCCTGCCTGTTCCCTGCCGCTACTGTTTGTTGTTTGATTGACCATTGCCTGTTTTGACCATGTTTTGTCAATACAGCTCGCACTTGGATCTCATCCCGTTGACTCGTCATTACACTACTAGAACAAGTTTTCATGCTTGAATGTTTATTATTCTCTATTGTTCAGCTCCTCTCTTCCAAGTCTGTCAGTAACGCTCCTGTCTCTATGAAGCCCCTCCTTCTGAAAAGCACAGTGTACTCTGATTGGTCGGATGAGCACTGTGTTGTGATTGGTCATTTGGGAAATGTCCTGCCCCTTACAACACACTACTAACTCAACCAGACCCCGCCCTTTATTCTGTGCATTAATTATTTAAATATTAGAACAAGTTTTCCTGACACTGATATAGAGAATAACTGAACGGATGTCGTGCTTTGGAAATTTGCAGAGTTTTTTCATGCTCTAAGAGCAACATTTCACACTAAAAAATGGACATGGAAAAAAGCGGAATAGGTCCTCTTTAATTCACGCATTGCGACATCAGAACAACTTACATTCGTGTTGTTTTTCCAGACGTTGTGTTTATAATCACTGTTTTATATCCTCCCGCACAAACTACAGCTATGACTATAGGAGATGGAAATACTGAAAAATGAAAAACACAGTTATTATACAGATGGCATTCAACCAGAATGTTTCACGAGAAGCAGTCAACTACGGCATATGGAGATTTTTTAAAAAAAAAAAGAAAAAAACGTTCATTATTATTTTTATGTTCATTATTGGTTTTAAAGATCATGTTCATATAACCAAATGTAGTAATCAAGCGTCATTGTAAGCCTTTTGCTGTTAACTAAAACCAATACCATAAAAAAACTGTTACTCTAAATAAGTACACGTTAACTGAACATAACATATAAAATCATACTTGTTTGTTTCAACTAGTAGTAGTAACTAGTATAAGATAACTAAAATAAAAATAAACTGTATAGAATTTTTTAAAATCCAAAAATCATTAAAAACGACAATAAAAAGATATTAAAACTTGTTAAATGAAAACAGAACATATAATACTAATTCAAAATATTAATAAAACTTGAATAAAATATTAAGTAACACTGATTGAGACAAACTGATTTTGAGTTTTTAGATGCTCTTGAAGGAACAGCTCAAGAAAAAGACATAAAACACCATAAAAGTTGTAAATATGGGACAATATATTTTCTTTTTCAGGTGAATTTAAGTTTGATTTGCAGATCTTTGCCGTTCTTAAGTGAACAGTAACAGGTGTTTGTTCACATAACTCACTCCAGCCGAACGCGGTGATCTTCCTCATGTAGTTTGTGATGGAGACGTTCTGTCTGATGAGCCATAAGTACATATGAAGAGCTTGAATGAAGAACCAGGTGAATGTAGTCAGCATGGAGTAATGCATGAGCAGCGCTATGAAGACACACGCAGCCTCGACTTCTGCGTTGGCGACGCTCTCGTTTGACAAAAAGGATAAATCCAGGAGAAACAAAGCCACAAACATGTTCATCAAGATCTTCGTGGCCTGATTTGATTTGGCTTTCCTGTTCAAATATGAAAACGATCTGTATTTGTAACGTGCGTTAATGCATTTAAAAGAGGAACAAACTCTAAGAACTTAAACTGTATGTTATATTGTAAGATACTCTACCGTAACAGGAAATGCATGAACAGACCGACGGACAGAAAAAACATGGAGATGCCGCAGCCGATAGAAGTGATGAAGCTCAATGATTCCACATACGGTGCTGTGATGTTTCCATTCTCACCTGGAGGAGACTGACCGATCAGAGAAACACAACAGAAACAACCCTTTAAAAACCCTTTGTTTGTTAGCAAGAATCAGATCTTTACATTTTAAATGCATTTATTTCAGTTTCTTCAGTCATCTTTGAATGAAACTCTGAGAAGCTTCTCACCATCAGCACCGCAAAGAACGTCAGATGTGAACACGAGCACTTTATGGTGTTACTGTCAATTTTTTCTGTCTCACAGCCGGACGTCGTCCATGTGAGATTTCCTTCAATGAAAAGAGAGCGAAATGAATTATATCAAATAATTTGATGGGAACTGAATAAGAGAATTTACCTTTTCCATCCCAAGAACTGCAGGACGCCTCACCGACCTGTAAGAACATGTTTGATTTTTATTTTGCTTTCACAGCGTCTGATTATTATAACAAAATAAGTTTCACGACAAAATCTTCATTACCAAATTGTTCTGTTTAAAGAACATTTCTATATTGTTGGTAAGGTTGGAGATTTTGGCGCTCATCGTTATTCCATAAACCTCGTTGTTCAAAACCGTGTAATTTTTAGTTTCATCCTAAATAAAAATAGAAAAAATCAAATATAAATGTGTGTATCAATAGATAAAAAAATGTTAAAAGAAAAGTTGTCCCAAACAAAAAAATCCAAAAATGTCTCTTATACTGTTTACTGGAACACAAAAATAGAATTTAAACACTTTTCAAATGAGAATGAGTTGCAAACAGGATAAAAACACCAATGCATCATAATAGTTGTGAATATGAGATGGTTTATTAATGTTCAAATCTTCTGAGCTCAAGAGGTTTGAGTCATGATGGAAAAGAGATTAATGGGAAAATTGGCTTTGCGTTTCACTGAACATAGAATACTGACAGAATTGTAATTTTTGGGTGAACTCTCTGATAAACACTCCTTAAAATGTTCAAACATGTCATGTTTATTTTTTAATCGTAAGCACCTTTCCCATGTTTTTGAACCGCAGAACTCCAAGTAACGCACATCCATTGTTTTCCAGTCGTGATTTATTAAAGGCCTCGCTGGGAATCTTTACAGACCAGGGAATGTCCATCTTCAGGTCACTTTGACAATCAGCAAACTGTGAATAAAAGAATTATAATTAATGAGGAATCATACCATCATCTTATTGATTCTTAAGTCTTACGTCTATGCTGTTTGGTTCTGAAGAGTAACACATGTCTCTGCTTTCTGTGTTATTGGTTTGAATGTGTAGAAGACCAATAACATCCCCCATGACAATCTGTGCGGTGCTTGTATTGTTTTTTCCCATCTGCTCCATTACAGACTCCAGATTGTCCAAGGTGTCTCTGCAAAATCGATTTAATCACTCAGTATTCAGTAATAGAGATTTAATTAATAATTAATATTTAGATTTAATTTAAAAAGTCACTGGTAACCACACACTTACGATGCTTTTGAGGGATTAATACTTCCATCGTTGTTTTGCAGATCATCTTTAGGTAGATTGTAAATTGTCCCAGTTGTTTGGAGAATGGTAGTTGGATTGTTAGTTGTCACAGATGATTTGAAACTGGTAGTTGGATTGTTAGTTTTCTCAGATGGTTTGAAACTGGTAGTTGGATTGTTTGTTGTCTCAGATGGTTTGAAACTGGTAGTTGGATTGTTAGTTTTCTCAGATGGTTTGAAACTGGTAGTTGGATTGTTAGTTTTCTCAGATGGTTTGAAACTGGTAGTTGGATTGTTAGTTTTCTCAGATGGTTTGAAACTGGTAGTTGGATTGTTAGTTGTCTCAGATGGTTCAAAACTGGTAGTTGGATTGTTAGTTGTCACAGTTGATTCAAAACTGGTAGTTGGATTGTTAGTTGTCTCAGGTGTTTTGAAACTGGTAGTTGGATTGTTAGTTGTCTCAGATGGTTCGAAATCGGTAGAGATATTGTTAGTTGTCTCAGATGGTTCGAAATCAGTAGAGATATTGTTAGTTGTCACAGATGGTTCGAAATCAGTAGAGATATTGTTATTTGTCTCAGATGGTTCGAAATCGGTAGAGATATTGTTAGTTGTCTCAGATGGTTCGAAATCGGTAGAGATATTGTTAGTTGTCTCAGATGGTTCAAAATCGGTAGAGATATTGTTAGTTGTCTGAGATAGTTCAAAATCGGTAGAGAAATTGTTAGTTGTCTGAGATGGTTCGAAATCGGTAGAGATATTGTTAGTTGTCACAGATGGTTCGAAATCGGTAGAGATATTGTTAGTTGTCACAGATGGTTCGAAATCGGTAGAGATATTGTTAGTTGTCTGAGATGGTTCGAAATCGGTAGAGATATTGTTAGTTGTCACAGATGGTTCAAAATCGGTAGAGATATTGTTAGTTGTCACAGATGGTTCGAAATCGGTAGAGATATTGTTAGTTGTCTGAGATGGTTCGAAATCGGTAGAGATATTGTTAGTTGTCTGAGATGGTTCGAAATCGGTAGAGATATTGTTAGTTGTCACAGATTGTTCGAAATCGGTAGAGATATTGTTAGTTGTCACACATGGTTCGAAATCGGTAGGGATATTGTTAGTTGTCTGAGATGGTTCGAAATCAGTAGAGATATTGTTAGTTGTCACAGATGGTTCGAAATCGGTAGAGATATTGTTAGTTGTCTCAGATGGTTCGAAATCGTTAGAGATATTGTTAGTTGTCTGAGATGGTTCGAAATTGGTAGAGATATTGTTAGTTGTCACAGATGGTTCAAAACTGGTAGTTGGATTGTTTGTTGTCACAGATGGTTCGAAATCGGTAGAGAAATTGTTAGTTGTCTGAGATGGTTCGAAATCGGTAGAGATATTGTTAGTTGTCACAGATGGTTCGAAATCGGTAGAGATATTGTTAGTTGTCACAGATGGTTCGAAATCGGTAGAGATATTGTTAGTTGTCACAGATGGTTCAAAATCGGTAGAGATATTGTTAGTTGTCTGAGATGGTTCAAAATCGGTAGAGATATTGTTAGTCGTCTCAGATGGTTCGAAATCAGTAGAGATATTGTTAGTTGTCTGAGATGGTTCGAAATCGGTAGAGATATTGTTAGTTGTCTCAGATGGTTCGAAATCGGTAGAGATATTGTTAGTTGTCACAGATGGTTCGAAATCGGTAGAGATATTGTTAGTTGTCTGAGATGGTTCGAAATCGGTAGAGATATTGTTAGTTGTCACAGATGGTTCAAAATCGGTAGAGATATTGTTAGTTGTCTGAGATGGTTCGAAATCGGTAGAGATATTGTTAGTTGTCACAGATGGTTCAAAATCGGTAGAGATATTGTTAGTTGTCACAGATGGTTCAAAATCGGTAGAGATATTGTTAGTTGTCACAGATGGTTCAAAATCGGTAGAGATATTGTTAGTTGTCACAGATGGTTCGAAATCGGTAGAGATATTGTTAGTTGTCTGAGATGGTTCGAAATCGTTAGAGATATTGTTAGTTGTCACAGATGGTTCGAAATCGGTAGAGATATTGTTAGTTGTCACAGATGGTTCGAAATCGGTAGAGATATTGTTAGTTGTCTGAGATGGTTCGAAATCGGTAGAGATATTGTTAGTTGTCACAGATGGTTCAAAATCGGTAGAGATATTGTTAGTTGTCACAGATGGTTCGAAATCGGTAGAGATATTGTTAGTTGTCTGAGATGGTTCGAAATCGGTAGAGATATTGTTAGTTGTCTGAGATGGTTCGAAATCGGTAGAGATATTGTTAGTTGTCACAGATTGTTCGAAATCGGTAGAGATATTGTTAGTTGTCACACATGGTTCGAAATCGGTAGGGATATTGTTAGTTGTCTGAGATGGTTCGAAATCAGTAGAGATATTGTTAGTTGTCACAGATGGTTCGAAATCGGTAGAGATATTGTTAGTTGTCTCAGATGGTTCGAAATCGTTAGAGATATTGTTAGTTGTCTGAGATGGTTCGAAATTGGTAGAGATATTGTTAGTTGTCACAGATGGTTCAAAACTGGTAGTTGGATTGTTTGTTGTCACAGATGGTTCGAAATCGGTAGAGAAATTGTTAGTTGTCTGAGATGGTTCGAAATCGGTAGAGATATTGTTAGTTGTCACAGATGGTTCGAAATCGGTAGAGATATTGTTAGTTGTCACAGATGGTTCGAAATCGGTAGAGATATTGTTAGTTGTCACAGATGGTTCAAAATCGGTAGAGATATTGTTAGTTGTCTGAGATGGTTCAAAATCGGTAGAGATATTGTTAGTCGTCTCAGATGGTTCGAAATCAGTAGAGATATTGTTAGTTGTCTGAGATGGTTCGAAATCGGTAGAGATATTGTTAGTTGTCTCAGATGGTTCGAAATCAGTAGAGATATTGTTAGTTGTCTCAGATGGTTCGAAATCAGTAGAGATATTGTTAGTTGTCTGAGATGGTTCGAAATCGGTAGAGATATTGTTAGTTGTCTCAGATGGTTCGAAATCGGTAGAGATATTGTTAGTTGTCTGAGATGGTTCAAAATCGGTAGAGAAATTGTTAGTTGTCTGAGATGGTTCGAAATCGGTAGAGATATTGTTAGTTGTCACAGATGGTTCGAAATCGGTAGAGATATTGTTAGTTGTCTGAGATGGTTCGAAATCGGTAGAGATATTGTTAGTTGTCACAGATGGTTCGAAATCGGTAGAGATATTGTTAGTTGTCACAGATGGTTCGAAATCGGTAGAGATATTGTTAGTTGTCACAGATGGTTCAAAATCGGTAGAGAAATTGTTAGTTGTCTGAGATGGTTCGAAATCGGTAGAGATATTGTTAGTTGTCACAGATGGTTCGAAATCGGTAGAGATATTGTTAGTTGTCACAGATGGTTCGAAATCGGTAGAGATATTGTTAGTTGTCACAGATGGTTCAAAATCGGTAGAGATATTGTTAGTTGTCTGAGATGGTTCGAAATCGGTAGAGATATTGTTAGTTGTCACAGATGGTTCAAAATCGGTAGAGATATTGTTAGTTGTCTCAGATGGTTCGAAATCAGTAGAGATATTGTTAGTTGTCTCAGATGGTTCGAAATCGGTAGAGATATTGTTAGTTGTCTGAGATGGTTCGAAATCGGTAGAGATATTGTTAGTTGTCTGAGATGGTTCGAAATCGGTAGAGATATTGTTAGTTGTCTCAGATGGTTCGAAATCGGTAAAGATATTGTTAGTTGTCTCAGATGGTTCGAAATCGGTAGAGATATTGTTAGTTGTCACAGATGGTTCAAAATCGGTAGAGATATTGTTAGTTGTCTGAGATGGTTCGAAATCGGTAGAGATATTGTTAGTTGTCACAGATGGTTCAAAATCGGTAGAGATATTGTTAGTTGTCTCAGATGGTTCGAAATCGGTAGAGATATTGTTAGTTGTCTCAGATGGTTCGAAATCGGTAGAGATATTGTTAGTTGTCTGAGATGGTTCGAAATCGGTAGAGATATTGTTAGTTGTCTCAGATGGTTCGAAATCAGTAGAGATATTGTTAGTTGTCACAGATGGTTCGAAATCGGTAGAGATATTGTTAGTTGTCTCAGATGGTTCGAAATCGGTAGAGATATTGTTAGTTTTCTCAGATGGTTCGAAATCAGTAGAGATATTGTTAGTTGTCACAGATGGTTCGAAATCGGTAGAGATATTGTTAGTTGTCTCAGATGGTTCGAAATCGGTAGAGATATTGTTAGTTGTCTCAGATGGTTCAAAATCGGTAGAGATATTGTTAGTTGTCACAGATGGTTCGAAATCGGTAGAGATATTGTTAGTTGTCTGAGATAGTTCAAAATCGGTAGAGAAATTGTTAGTTGTCTGAGATGGTTCGAAATCGGTAGAGATATTGTTAGTTGTCACAGATGGTTCGAAATCGGTAGAGATATTGTTAGTTGTCTCAGATGGTTCGAAATCGGTAGAGATATTGTTAGTTGTCTGAGATGGTTCGAAATCGGTAGAGATATTGTTAGTTGTCTCAGATGGTTCGAAATGGGTAGAGATATTGTTAGTCGTCTGAGATGGTTCGAAATCGGTAGAGATATTGTTAGTCGTCTCAGATGGTTCGAAATCGGTAGAGATATTGTTAGTTGTCTGAGATGGTTCGAAATCGGTAGAGATATTGTTAGTTGTCTCAGATGGTTCGAAATCGGTAGAGATATTGTTAGTTGTCACAGATGGTTCGAAATCGGTAGAGATATTGTTAGTTGTCTGAGATAGTTCAAAATCGGAAGAGAAATTGTTAGTTGTCTGAGATGGTTCGAAATCGGTAGAGATATTGTTAGTTGTCTCAGATCGTTCGAAATCGGTAGAGATTTTGTTAGTTGTCTCAGATGGTTCGAAATCGGTAGAGATATTGTTAGTTGTCTCAGATGGTTCGAAATCGGTAGAGATATTGTTAGTTGTCTCAGATGGTTCGAAATGGGTAGAGATATTGTTAGTCGTCTGAGATGGTTCGAAATCGGTAGAGATATTGTTAGTTGTCTCAGATGGTTCGAAATCGGTAGAGATATTGTTAGTTGTCTCAGATGGTTCGAAATCAGTAGAGATATTGTTAGTTGTCTGAGATGGTTCGAAATCAGTAGAGATATTGTTAGTTGTCTCAGATGGTTCGAAATCGGTAGAGATATTGTTAGTTGTCACAGATGGTTCGAAATTGGTAGAGATATTGTTAGTTGTCTCATATGGTTCGAAATTGGTAGAAATATTGTTAGTTGTCTGAGATGGTTCGAAATCGGTAGAGATATTGTTAGTTGTCTGAGATGGTTCGAAATCGGTAGAGATATTGTTAGTTGTCACAGATGGTTCGAAATTGGTAGAGATATTGTTAGTTGTCACAGATGGTTCGAAATCAGTAGAGATATTGTTAGTTGTCTCAGATGGTTCGAAATCAGTAGAGATATTGTTAGTTGTCTGAGATGGTTCGAAATCGGTAGAGATATTGTTAGTTGTCTGAGATAGTTCAAAATCGGTAGAGAAATTGTTAGTTGTCTGAGATGGTTCGAAATCGGTAGAGATATTGTTAGTTGTCACAGATGGTTCGAAATCGGTAGAGATATTGTTAGTTGTCTCAGATGGTTCGAAATCGGTAGAGATATTGTTAGTTGTCTGAGATGGTTCGAAATCGGTAGAGATATTGTTAGTTGTCTCAGATGGTTCGAAATGGGTAGAGATATTGTTAGTCGTCTGAGATGGTTCGAAATCGGTAGAGATATTGTTAGTCGTCTCAGATGGTTCGAAATCGGTAGAGATATTGTTAGTTGTCTGAGATGGTTCGAAATCGGTAGAGATATTGTTAGTTGTCTCAGATGGTTCGAAATCGGTAGAGATATTGTTAGTTGTCACAGATGGTTCGAAATCGGTAGAGATATTGTTAGTTGTCTGAGATAGTTCAAAATCGGAAGAGAAATTGTTAGTTGTCTGAGATGGTTCGAAATCGGTAGAGATATTGTTAGTTGTCTCAGATCGTTCGAAATCGGTAGAGATTTTGTTAGTTGTCTCAGATGGTTCGAAATCGGTAGAGATATTGTTAGTTGTCTCAGATGGTTCGAAATCGGTAGAGATATTGTTAGTTGTCTCAGATGGTTCGAAATGGGTAGAGATATTGTTAGTCGTCTGAGATGGTTCGAAATCGGTAGAGATATTGTTAGTTGTCTCAGATGGTTCGAAATCGGTAGAGATATTGTTAGTTGTCTCAGATGGTTCGAAATCAGTAGAGATATTGTTAGTTGTCTGAGATGGTTCGAAATCAGTAGAGATATTGTTAGTTGTCTCAGATGGTTCGAAATCGGTAGAGATATTGTTAGTTGTCACAGATGGTTCGAAATTGGTAGAGATATTGTTAGTTGTCTCATATGGTTCGAAATTGGTAGAAATATTGTTAGTTGTCTGAGATGGTTCGAAATCGGTAGAGATATTGTTAGTTGTCTGAGATGGTTCGAAATCGGTAGAGATATTGTTAGTTGTCACAGATGGTTCGAAATTGGTAGAGATATTGTTAGTTGTCACAGATGGTTCGAAATCAGTAGAGATATTGTTAGTTGTCTCAGATGGTTCGAAATCAGTAGAGATATTGTTAGTTGTCTCAGATGGTTCGAAATCGGTAGAGATATTGTTAGTTGTCACAGATGGTTCAAAATTGGTAGAGATATTGTTAGTTGTCTCATATGGTTCGAAATTGGTAGAGATATTGTTAGTTGTCTGAGATGGTTCGAAATCGGTAGAGATATTGTTAGTTGTCACAGATGGTTCGAAATCGGTAGAGATATTGTTAGTTGTCACAGATGGTTCGAAATCGGTAGAGATATTGTTAGTTGTCTCAGATGGTTCGAAATGGGTAGAGATATTGTTAGTCGTCTGAGATGGTTCGAAATCGGTAGAGATATTGTTAGTTGTCTCAGATGGTTCGAAATCGGTAGAGATATTGTTAGTTGTCTCAGATGGTTCGAAATCAGTAGAGATATTGTTAGTTGTCTGAGATGGTTCGAAATCAGTAGAGATA
This sequence comes from Opsariichthys bidens, assembly GCA_037194245.1. Classification (NCBI taxonomy): domain Eukaryota; kingdom Metazoa; phylum Chordata; class Actinopteri; order Cypriniformes; family Xenocyprididae; genus Opsariichthys; species Opsariichthys bidens. The sequence continues at coordinate 1,069,269 of CM074286.1, read as the reverse complement.
TTGTTAGTTGTCTCAGATGGTTCGAAATCGGTAGAGATATTGTTAGTTGTCACAGATGGTTCGAAATTGGTAGAGATATTGTTAGTTGTCTCATATGGTTCGAAATTGGTAGAAATATTGTTAGTTGTCTGAGATGGTTCGAAATCGGTAGAGATATTGTTAGTTGTCTGAGATGGTTCGAAATCGGTAGAGATATTGTTAGTTGTCACAGATGGTTCGAAATTGGTAGAGATATTGTTAGTTGTCACAGATGGTTCGAAATCAGTAGAGATATTGTTAGTTGTCTCAGATGGTTCGAAATCAGTAGAGATATTGTTAGTTGTCTCAGATGGTTCGAAATCGGTAGAGATATTGTTAGTTGTCACAGATGGTTCAAAATTGGTAGAGATATTGTTAGTTGTCTCATATGGTTCGAAATTGGTAGAGATATTGTTAGTTGTCTGAGATGGTTCGAAATCGGTAGAGATATTGTTAGTTGTCACAGATGGTTCGAAATCGGTAGAGATATTGTTAGTTGTCACAGATGGTTCGAAATCGGTAGAGATATTGTTAGTTGTCACAGATGGTTCAAAAGTGGTAGTTGGATTGTTTGTTTTCTCAGATGGTTCAAAATCGGTAGAGATATTGTTAGTTGTCACAGATGGTTCGAAATCGGTAGAGATATTGTTAGTTGTCACAGATGGTTCGAAATCGGTAGAGATATTGTTAGTTGTCACAGATGGTTCGAAATCGGTAGAGATATTGTTAGTTGTCTGAGATGGTTCGAAATCGGTAGAGATATTGTTAGTTGTCACAGATGGTTCGAAATCGGTAGAGATATTGTTAGTTGTCTGAGATGGTTCGAAATCGGTAGAGATATTGTTAGTTGTCTGAGATGGTTCGAAATCGGTAGAGATATTGTTAGTTGTCTGAGATGGTTCGAAATCGGTAGAGATATTGTTTGTTGTCTGAGATGGTTCGAAATCGGTAGAGATATTGTTAGTTGTCACAGATGGTTCGAAATCGGTAGAGATATTGTTAGTTGTCTGAGATGGTTCGAAATCGGTAGAGATATTGTTAGTTGTCTCAGATCGTTCGAAATTGGTAGAGATATTGTTAGTTGTCTGAGATGGTTCGAAATCGGTAGAGATATTGTTAGTTGTCTGAGATGGTTCGAAATCGGTAGAGATATTGTTAGTTGTCTCAGATCGTTCGAAATTGGTAGAGATATTGTTAGTTGTCTGAGATGGTTCGAAATCGGTAGAGATATTGTTAGTTGTCTGAGATGGTTCGAAATCGGTAGAGATATTGTTAGTTGTCTCAGATCGTTCGAAATTGGTAGAGATATTGTTAGTTGTCTGAGATGGTTCGAAATCGGTAGAGATATTGTTAGTTGTCTGAGATGGTTCGAAATCGTTAGAGATATTGTTAGTTGTCTCAGATGGTTCGAAATCGGTAGAGATATTGTTAGTTGTCTGAGATGGTTCGAAATCGGTAGAGATATTGTTAGTTGTCTCAGATGGTTCAAAATCGGTAGAGATATTGCTAGTTGTCAGAGATGGTTCGAAATCGGTAGAGATATTGTTAGCTGTCAGAGATGGTTCGAAATCGGTAGAGATATTGTTAGTTGTCTGAGATGGTTCGAAATCGGTAGAGATATTGTTAGTTGTCTGAGATGGTTCGAAATCGGTAGAGATATTGTTAGTTGTCTGAGATGGTTCGAAATCGGTAGAGATATTGTTAGTTGTCTCAGATGGTTCGAAATCGGTAGAGATATTGTTAGTTGTCTGAGATGGTTCGAAATCGGTAGAGATATTGTTAGTTGTCTCAGATGGTTCGAAATCGGTAGAGATATTGTTAGTTGTCTCAGATGGTTCGAAATCGGTAGAGATATTGTTAATTGTCACATTTGATTCAAAACTGGTAGTTGGATTGTTAGTTGTCACAGATGATTCAAAACTGGTAGTTGGATTGTTAGTTGTCACAGATGGTTCAAAACTGGTAGTTTGATTGTTAGTTGTCACAGATGGTTCGAAATCGGTAGAGATATTGTTAATTGTCACATTTGATTCAAAACTGGTAGTTGGATTGTTAGTTGTCACAGATGCTTCAAAACTGGTAGTTGGATTGTTAGTTGTCACAGATGATTCAAAACTGGTAGTTGGATTGTTAGTTGTCACAGATGGTTCAAAACTGGTAGTTTGATTGTTAGTTGTCTCAGATGGTTCGAAATCGGTAGAGATATTGTTAATTGTCACATTTGATTCAAAACTGGTAGTTGGATTGTTAGTTGTCACAGATGCTTCAAAACTGGTAGTTGGATTGTTAGTTGTCACAGATGATTCAAAACTGGTAGTTGGATTGTTAGTTGTCACAGATGATTCAAAACTGGTAGTTGGATTGCTAGTTGTCACAGATGATTCAAAATTGGTAGTTGGATTGTTAGTTGTCACAGTTGATTCAAAACTGGTAGTTGGATTGTTAGTTGTCACAGGTGATTCAAAACTGGTAGTTGGATTGTTAGTTGTCACAGGTGATTCAAAACTGGTAGTTGGATTGTTAGTTGTCACAGTTGATTCAAAACTGGTAGTTGGATTGTTAGTTGTCACAGGTGATTCAAAACTGGTAGTTGGATTGTTAGTTGTCACAGGTGATTCAAAACTGGTAGTTGGATTGTTAGTTGTCACAGGTGATTCAAAACTGGTAGTTGGTTTGTTAGTTGTCACAGGTGATTCATAACTGGTAGTTGGATTGTTAGTTGTCACAGTTGATTCAAAACTGGCAGTTGGATTGTTAGTTGTCACAGATGGTTCAAAACTGGTAGTTGGATTGTTAGTTGTCACAGATGGTTCAAAACTGGTAGTTGGATTGTTAGTTGTCACAGATGATTCAAAACTGGTAGTTGGATTGTTAGTTGTCGCAGATGATTCAAAACTGGTATTTGGATTGTTAGTTGTCACAGATGCTTCAAAACTGGTAGTTGGATTGTTAGTTGTCACAGATGATTCAAAACTGGTATTTGGATTGTTAGTTGTCACAGATGCTTCAAAACTGGTAGTTGGATTGTTAGTTGTCACAGATGCTTCAAAACTGGTAGTTGGATTGTTAGTTGTCGCAGATGCTTCAAAACTGGTAGTTGGATTGTTAGTTGTCGCAGATGGTTCAAAACTGGTTGTTGGATTGTTAGTTGTCACAGTTGATTCAAAACTGATAGTTGGATTGTTAGTGGTGGTCTGTGACAGTGGTGTGACAGTAGTTGATCTTTTATCAAAACAGATGATACACATCCCTACACTCGCAATAATTTCGTGAACTTTTTTGCCTGCTTCATATTCTTAAACAAAAAGAAATAAATAAGAGATGGATTTTAGTTACATATCTCTGTAATTGATTCTCATCGTTTGAAGTGATCTAATATATTGTTATTTATAAATTCATAAATGTATAGTAATTTCACCATGCATGTTTATCTCATTTCACATTTTCATTATTAACATTATTAAAACTACAATAAAGATTGAAAGGGATAAGCAGATTTGTGTTCACCAGCCTATTTATTTGGTCAAAAAATAACAATACAAAACATGTGAGATTATAAGTGTACGTTAAGTGAGAACAAGCAGGAACAAAATCATTTTAAGCAAGAGCTTGTGAACATGAAAAATGAAAATGGACTACATTTCTCTCATTTTTACACTTTACACATTTACAGTTGTGTTCAAAATTATTCAACCCCCCAATTCTGTAAATGGTTTTAGAGAATTTAGAGTACATTTGTAATTGAATTCAGAATGAAATCCTACAAGGACTTCTTAAAGAAGCATATGCAACTAAAATGACATCAATTGGTTTTGTAATACAGTAGTAAATGTTTCTTTTGTGAATTCTTCATTGACACAATTATTCAACCCCTTAAAGACTACCACTCTGAAGAACAGAGGTCCATTGAAGTGTTTTCAATCAGGTATTGAAAGCACCTGTGGATGTCAGGGAGCAGCAATAAAGCCTAATAAGCACCAATTAGGCAGCTTTAAAATGACTGTGATACTCAGCTCCTTCTAGACATTTACTGGTGTGGTTACAAACATGGTGAAGTCAAGAGAATGGTCCAGGAAGACAAGAGAAGAGGTGATTACTCTTCACAGGAAGGGCAATGGCTATAAGAAGATTGCAAAGATGTTAAACATACCAAGAGACACCATAGGAAGCATCATTCGCAAATTCAAGGCAAAGGGCACTGTTGAAACGCTACCTGGTCGTGGCAGAAAGAAGATGCTGACTTCGACTGCTGTGCGCTACCTGAAGCGTAGAGTGGAGAAAAGTCCCCGTGTGACTGCTGAGGAACTGAGAAAAGATTTGTCAGATGTAGGTACTGAAGTTTCTGCTCAGACAATACGGCGCACCCTGCGTAATGAAGGCCTCCATGCCAGAACTCCCAGGCGCACCCCCTTGCTGTCTCCAAAGAATAAGAAGAGTCGACTGCAGTATGCCAAAAGTCATGTGGACAAACCACAGAAGTTTTGGGATAGTGTTCTGTGGACTGATGAAACAAAATTAGAACTGTTTGGGCCCATGGATCAACGCTATGTTTGGAGGAGGAAGAACAAGGCCTATGAAGAAAAGAACACCTTGCCTACTGTGAAGCATGGCGGGGGGTCAATCATGCTTTGGGGCTGTTTTGCTTCTGCAGGTACTGGGAAGCTTCAGCGTGTGCAAGGTACCATGAATTCTCTTCAGTACCAGGAGATATTGGAGGACAATGTGATGCAGTCCGTCACAAACCTGAGGCTTGGGAGACGTTGGACCTTTCAACAGGACAATGATCCCAAGCATACCTCCAAGTCCACTAGAGCATGGTTGCAGATTAAAGGCTGGAACATTTTGAAATGGCCATCGCAGTCACCAGACTTAAATCCGATTGAGAACCTCTGGTGGGACTTAAAGAAAGCAGTTGCAGTGCGCAAGCCTAAGAATGTGACTGAACTGGAGGCTTTTGCCCATGATGAATGGGCGAAGATACCCGTAGCTCGCTGCAAGACACTTGTGTCAAGCTATGCTTCACGTTTAAAAGCTGTTATAACTGTAAAAGGATGTTGTACTAAGTATTAAGATTGAATGTCACTTGGGGGTTGAATAAAACTGATAATGATGTGAGCAGAGAAAAGACATTTGTGGTTATTTCATTATAAATGTTATGTTATATTTGTCTGACCTACACGTGCCTCTTTGATTTAATTGTAAGCAGGATGACTGAATGATCAAAATCAATGTCAAACCGGCCAAAACAATCAATTTCAGTGGGGGTTGAATAATTTTGAACACAACTGTATAACCAAATATGACTAATTATGTTGTGAGATAATTATCTTGATTTTAAAATCGGAGTTTGGTGGGTGTGAAACAGACAACGGAAACAACTGATGCATTTTAAGAGAACTTACCTCTGCATTTTAAATATTCAGCATTCGGACATATATCTCCAGGGGTAACAAGAGTGATATTCAGACAACCTCAAGAGACCAAGACAACACACAATTCAACATAATTGTCAAACCACACAGTATCAGCCTTATTTTAATGTAAGATCTGTGCGACCATTTGTAACTTGAATATGTGTAATTAGATAAATGTTACAAATAAGTAATAGTTCTTTAAGTTCTATCAAACCTACATTGATCTAAGAGTGGTTTGCAACACTCCAGAGTTCCTGTTGATGCACCTGTCGAAATAATAATAAAAAATGGAATGTTACAGGGACATCAGTGATTAATGCTAGACGCTGGATAGGATAGTCTGTCAGTCACGTTGCACTCTGACAGAGAGAAGCTACTGACTAAAGTCTTTCTTGGATTTGTAAGTTACAGGTGCGGCCAAATATATGTAGAGGAAGACTAAAAGATAGACATCATTCAAGCACAAGCCTTGCGAGTAGGTTGATGGTGCTTTTCACACACAAAAAGAATTTAAAGTCATCAATTTAGTTCCAGTGCCATACAAAAGATGGAAAATATGTACACTGATAATTTCAGGGAAAGAAAAAGATAAAAAAGCTCAATTAGCAAACAAAAAAATCTCATGGGACTCTCATTAAAATCAATCCTTTGTCCTAAGAATAAAAAGAGAAAAGTTACAAATTGAAACAACTTGGAGAGAAGCGTGTAAAAAATGCTAAATTAATAATTTAATTAATTAATTAACTAAACTATTAGAAAAGTCTATATGTTATCATGCACTTTACTTAGAAAAGAGAAAGAAAGAACCTTGAGACTTTGCAAAACTACGGGGAGACAAAGTGACGAATGAGTTTAAGTTTACTCAAGGGACTTGACATTTACTCGTCTTCTGTTAACAGTATCCTGAACCTACGGTTCTTGTGATTTCTGGCAAAGATATCCACAAACTCAGTGATTTTGCTCTTTTACATTCTATGCTCAAAATGCAACATCGGAATATTATGCAAATCTCTATTAATTAAATGTTAAATAACACATTTAATATACCCCCCCCCCGTTTCACAGAACAGGTTTAAGATATGCATTGAAAATGCATTTTTCATCTGTTTTAACTGAAAGCAACTTGCACTGACATATCTTATAATGTGTCCAGTGCCATTGTTTTGACTCGAGATAATAGTACAAGGTACATTTATAAATGCTACTGAAATGTTCTAAGGCTATCATGATGTACAAAATACCATTCCACAGAGTTTAAATGATATTCTACTGATTCTTAACAAATCTATGGTTTTAGTGCTGTTAGATTTGAGTACAGCGTTGGACACGATTGACCGCTCTGTTCTGATCTTTCGTTTTGGGTGGGTATTTGGAGGAATTCCTTTAATAGTTTAAATCGTCAGCATTGCTGAATTTACTTGGGATGCAGCTCCTCTCACGTGTGGAGTCCCTCAAGGTTCTATTCTTGCTCCAGTTTTATTCTCCTTTTATATGCTGCCCCTGAGGTCAGTTTTTAAGAAACACGGCATCTCCTTTCATTGTTACGCTGACGATACCCAAATCTATCTGCCCCTGCGATCAAATAACATGCATCTGGAAACTCTGTTGGCTTGCATAGCGGATGTAAAGCACTGGATGCCTCTAAATTTTTTTCCCACCTCAACGAAGGCAAAACTAAGATGAACCTTCTAGTTCTTCTTGCTTAAATTTTGGACCTCTGTCGTCATGTGTGAAACCACTAGTGAAGAATTTGGACATGTTTTTTTAATAATAACAGATTAATGCAGTAGTCAAAAGGTTTTTTTTTTTTCATCTTTGAGTCCTTGCCAAAGTAAAATCATTTCTTTCTTTTAAGGACTTTGAAAGGTGATCCACGCTTTTATTTCAACAAGGCTTGACTATTGTAATTCCCTTTATGTGGGAATCAACCAGGCATCTCTTAACCGTCTACAGATGGTTCAAAATGCAGCTGCTAGGCTCTTTATTAACAAGAGCACATTAGTCCAGTTCTGTAATCCCCTACATTGGCTTCCAATTAGCAACAGAATTGATTTTAACCCTTATGTGCCGTTCGGGATGTTTTCATCCACTATGGGGAATTTTTGAGTCTTAATTTGGCCGTAACTTTCTCCATGTTTCAGCAAATGGAATGATTTTTGGTGACAAATCTTATTTTGACACATATTTTGGGAAAATGCTTTGAAAATTTTCAAAAACTCAACAGAACTCTGTGGGCAAATTCACCCCCCTGAAAACAGCCACGATTTTAACTGCTTTAAAAATGTATCAGATAAATTTTTTTTCAAATTTATTTGCTTAAATCTATTAATCAACCTCAGTCCTGATCAAAACTACTAAATTCTACTAGATTTTAACTCTTTAATTGCCAAATTCATAAATGATGTCACTGATTTGGGAAAAAACGTGTCAAAGATTAGAAACAACATTGTTAGTTTTTGTGCAGCATCAGATTTTAACGTTTTAAAGAGTTAAAATCCTGAATTTTTTTTATATTTAGTAGTTTTGATCAGGACTGAGGTTGATTAAGAGATTTATGCAAAAAAAATTGAAAAAAATATTTATCTGATACATTTTTAAAGCAGTTAAAATCGTGGCTGTTTTCAGCCTCGAACATAACGAAAGGGTCGTGAATTTGAACAATGCACAAGGGTTAATAATTTATTGCTAGTTTTTAAATACTTAAATGGATCAGCTTCTATATATATGTAATGAATCCGCTCTGTCTTCCGTCCACTTGCCACTAGATGTCGCCCTCCCATTTCATGCACTATCCACAACACTACATTTCCATACGTAAGTCCCTTACCTTTATGTTGATTACTGCCCAGCTGTAGGTGATCTAGTTCACTATTTAAGTTTACTCTGTAGCCCATGTTATTTGCGAAGTCTTGTTAATCCTAGCATTACATTTCCGAGCGTTATAACCCTGTCTTGTTTGCCTGCTTCCTGATCCTACCTGTTTCTCTGTTTTTGTTGTTTATCTGCCCGCCTTTTGACCTATCGCCTGGATTTATACTACGATCCTGCCTGTTCCCTGCCGCTACTGTTTGCTGTTTGATTGACCATTGCCTGTTTTGACCACGTTTTGTCAATACAGCTCGCACTTGGATCTCATCCCGTTGACTCGTCATTACAGTGTACATCTCTGATTTACTATCCATTCGCAATCCTGGACGGTCTCTTACGTCATCCAACCTGCTAAACGTTCCTCGAGCTTGATTAAAATTGAGAGGAGACATTTTTCCGTTGGAACAGCCTCCGTTTCCATTAGAACTGCCTCAACACTGGACGATTTTAAAACGAAACTCAAAATCCATCTTTTTTCTTTGGCCTATAATTGTATCTGCTCTGTGTTGTGTCTGGTCTGGTCTGTTTTGTGTTCAAAATTTGTGTTGTACATGTTGCTAAATGTTGATAATACTTGATATAATGTGCAGCTCTTTGGTCAACAATTGTAGTTTTCAGTGGTGCTATACAAATAAAGTTGAGGCCTTTCTATTTAATCTCATTTTATTAACCACCGTCGTTGCTGCTGACGTTCAATGATCCAATTCAGCCATACTAATAAGCAAAAATGACTTTTGATAAGCATTCACATTTTGTTTTTATTGCTGAAGTAAGTGTGTTGACCTTTCTCCTGCATCTGTTTGAGCTGTGCCCTTTACTGTGAATTTGTATTTGTTTCCGCCTCAGACTTATTCATTTCACTTTGGGTTGGGAAGGGCCTTTACATTTGCCAAAAATAGAACTTTTGTTTTTAAAAACAAACCAGCAAACGCAGCCCAGGTGAGAAAAAGGAACGCAAAAGTAGCAAAGTTAAAAATATGATACTTTTTAAGGGAGGAACGATATTTTGTAGCACATTACTTTTAAAAGTAACGGTAACACTTTATTTTACAGTGTCATTGTTACATATGTTTCATGTATTTACTATAGTAATAACTAGAAATTATGCATAATTACATGCATTTAGTTCTAAACCAAACCTCATCCTAACCCTAACCCTAGAGTAAGTACATGTAGTTAATTGTTATTACTCAGTAATTAAATGTATAATTACACTGTAATATTGACACCTTAAAATAAAGTGTAACCAAAGTAACTTTCTTTAACACTGTAATAATTTAACTTTAGCAGCTAATGACTCACTCCACACAAACAACAAAAAAACCTTCAATATTTTCACCGTCCTGAAACCAGAGAACATTTTACATATGTTGACCAAATATTTTTTGAAGAGCTTTGAACTCATAAATAAATAAATAAAATTTCGTAAATAAAATAATGTAAGTTTTTTGTTTAGATTTAAATTCTTCAAAGCAACATACTTATCTGGTGTGAAGCACAACAGACGATCAGACACCACAGCAAATTCAGCTTTTGTTGAGACATTATTCCCAAAGACGTCCTGATAGTTGAATTCTCTTTTCAACAGAAATTGGTAAAAGCATTTTCTTATTACATTCTTGAGACGAAAGTCCACAGTCCAAGACGAGCGAGAGTTTAATCCGTTCTCATATGAAGCCGTACGATTATGATTCGCAGCTCGGAGACTCTGAAACACTGACACAGGGTTCATTTGCATACACGCAAATCATGTTTATTTGTGCTGTAACTGTGAATTCTTTTATGTTCAGGTCAGTTTATCAAGTTCACACTTGATTTAACTATATAAATATAGCAAATAAATAATTATACTGAATAAAAATGCCAATGAAAGCATAACCTAGTCTTTATTAGACATTATTTAGATTATTTTACAATATATAGATTCCCATACAGATTCATATCTTCTTCTTTCTTCTTTCAATGAATGACATTCACATGTTTGACATTTTTATCAGCTTCATTACAGTCACAAGAGGGGCTCTAAATAAAATTAAAGTCATGTTAAATAACGCAGAAGTCGATTTAGATACTGTGTTTTCATGTTTTACATTTCCAGTAACTTAATATGTGCGTGATCAAACAAATATCTGAATCCACAGGCGTGTGACTTTGTTCTGGAGATGCAAATTTGTTTTCTAAAAGAGGTTCAGTTTTGTTTGTCACTGACACACACATGCTCAAACATGGATTATAACACTCAACAAATCTAATATCTCTAATATTCAACACAAATCATTCTTCTCACAATAACAGACGGTTCCAGTAACGATCATCACAGATGTTTGACATTTATTTTGAGTGATTTCAATCAATTTTGCCCTTTTTAAGGTCATAATTTTATCATTTTACACAGTCTCACTCATTCAGAGGTGACATTTGTCTTTATGCTGTTCTCATTTTGGTGAAAATTTAATTTAGATTCTTTGATTTTGACAAAAATACAGTTTCCCCTTAAAAACAACTGTACAAATCTGTTCAGGAAGTCCTTCTATTTTCCTTTTCGTTTATTATGCAAACAAAAGATGTGACTATTCACATGTGACAAATACAAAATAACCTTTGAGTCTGTGTGAGTGTATCTGAGTGTCGGGGGTAGAGGCATATAAATTCAAGAATCTGTAGAAATAAATCTGTAAAATCAGGGTTATTCCAAAATTTGTGTTTTTAGAGAGTGTTTGTGATTTTTGATTGTAAAATCTGAAATCTCCTTACAAATTGTTTGGGTTACACTTTATTTTACAGTGCCGTAGTTACATTGTAATTACTCAAATAAGTACTGAGTACTATTAATTGACTACATGTACTTACTTTAGAGTTACAGTTAGGGTTTGGTTACTTGTAATTATGCATAATTTACTGTTATTACTATAGTAAGTACATATATGTCACGTGTATGTCTTGTCATGGTTAACTTCACCTTGTCTATTAGTTTAATTATCATCACCTGTTTCCGTTCAACCCTCGTCATCTGTATGTATTTAAGTTCCTCCCCTTGTCTCTTTCAGTTGTCTGTAATTGTTTGTGCGTAGCACACTGTCGCGTGTCTGTTTCCTGTTCATCTTAAGAATAAACCTGTCTGTTTATTATATCCTTCGTCTCCTGCCTTCTGAGCGTTACAATATAGTAACATGTAACTAAGACGCTGTAAAATGAAGTGTTACCATTGTTTGTTCAACATCTAACCATATGTTTTCTGATGGAATGAGGATGAGTCCATTTTGATGGGCGGAAAGTCGTGGTAAAAATGTGGCGCTTTGTTTTTGGTTTCTGTAGGTACCGTAATTTCCGGATTATTGAGCGCACCTGAATATAAGCCGCACCCACTGAATTTAAAAAAATATATTATTTAGAACATAAATAAGCCACACACGTCTATAAGCCGCAGGTGTCTACAGGTACATTGAAACAAATGAACCTCTAAAATCCTCAAACTTCATCGCAGTGGCGATTGTTTTGGCTTTCAGTCGGATCTGCCGCGAATGTTCGTTCACATTCTGTGACGTGCGCAGTTTTTTGGCGGCATGTTTACTGTTTAGATTGAATCGAGTGCGCTCAAACTTCCCGTCATTCTGATTACGGTGGTCATTTTGTCGCCCTCATCATGACAAAGACACGGAGAAATGCATATGATGCTGCTCTGGAGTTGAAGGCGATTGATCTGGCTGTCGGAAAAGAAAATAGAGCTTCCTCACGGGAGCTTGGTCTTCATGAGTCGATGAGAAGACGCTGGAAACAGCAGCGTGAGGAATTGACTCGGCGCAAAAAGACGACTAAGTTCGCGTCTTTTGCGTGCGCTTGCCGCGCGCCTACATAGGAAATAATGAATATGCATTTCTCCGTGTCTTTGTCATGAGCGGGAAAAATCCATATATTAGCCGCGTCTTTGTTTAAGCCGCAAGGTTCAAAGCTTGGGAAAAAAGTTGCGGCTTATAGTCCGGAAAATACGGTAGTCAATTTAATTGTTTAATTGATGCTAACTGAGTTGTGGTTGAGAAATCTTCTGATTCGGGTCCTTCTCTGATGAGTATAATTTACTATAAAAACTTCCGGTTGGTGGACTTCCCTGTTGGGTCCGTAATAACTGGGATTGTTGATGTTTGATTTTTCAGAAAAGATGTATTAAAGCACTATCTGCTAACGGGTTTATGTGCACTTGTTCTATTCCATTTTAATGTTATCGGGGCATGGTCACTAATGACTAATGGTGAATCTTTGATTTACATTTGAAATGATAGAATTACTGGTGAGAAAGAAATCAATGTGGGAATTTGAGTGGTGAACTGGTGTTCTTTAGCCTCCGGATGCTGTAGTAAACTGCACCCAACTATAGGCAAGACCAAAATCACTCATGAATTGTTTTATGGTTTCTGTGGCCAATTGTGTTTATTGCTTGAAATTTTAGATCTATCGATCGCTGGGCTGAAAACTGTGTTGAAGTCGCCTGCTACTATAACTGGACTGGGTTTGAAATGGAGGGAAAAAAGGTCTGGAAAAAAAGATGAGTCATCTGTGTTTGGGCCATGGAGATTACTATTTGTAATTAGGCTAATTGAAATGTTAACGGTAGTGGAGGGTTCATAAACGCCAGGGGATAATGTCCTTATAATTGTCCATCTATATATAATTTGTCCACTGCAATGGTTGGCTTCTCTCCTTCGTTTATCATCTGTTTTGGGATTGGAAAGAGCTGTTTTCTATGTGCTTTGGGCATTGTCCTTTCAATCACTTAATTTTTAATAAACGCCGGGGCATTTGACAATTGAACTATTTTCACTGGTTGCACTAAAGGCATGAGCGGAGTAAGGGAATCATTCACAACAATCCCGGTCTCTACGACTTTATCAACATTGTTCAAAAACATCACTATTGTGCTAGTCATTCTAGAGGCAAAAAGAATGCAATCATGACCAACAACGGCAGAAACGGCATTGACACGGTTGATCCTCAACTGAGCAACACTTTGCGGGCACGACCTTGACACCATGCTGTCGCAATAAACTTTCCAAACTCACTTGCTGAGACTCTGCCATAGCGATGACTGCACACTGACTGAAGCGCCTCACAGTCACCCACAAGCTATTCCTCTATTTACCTAACAACAAAACAACTAAAAGACGAATAAAAAGATAGAAAACTCACTCACAACACCCACTCCACACTCTGTCCACTCACTCACTTGCAACATGAACGAGAGAGAAGAAATAAAAGATAGTTGAATCTTGATCGTTTACAGTCTCGCAGCCAGGAGCCGCCATCTTGGATCACATACCGGGTCTCGTTAGGTCTCGCATCACGCAGCCATCAATCATCCTGTAGTGACGGGAGACAGCAGGATGGGATCCAAATGCAGGCTTTATTGAGCAATGTGGTCAAACAGGCAATGGTCAAATCAACAGCAAACAGAAATGTAAGAGCAACGGCAGAATCGTAATCAATAGAAAGGCAAAGTAGAACGAGGTTGGCAGCAAACAATCAACAGTCCAATAATCCAAGGCAGGGAACGATCAGAAAACAGGGAAACAGGACAGTGAACAGTCGCTGGCGGCTGGACAGGCGTGAGCGAGCCATCTGAGGCTGGAAAGATATGACTTGAACTGTTGGCTGCTGTGTAGGTGTGGCTTGAACCGTGGACTGATGGGCAGGTGTGGTCTGAGCTGCTGACTGCTGGGCAGGCGTGACTTGAACCGTAGGCTGCTGGCAAGGCGGTGGAGGGTCTGGAACTGCAGCGAATTCGGGAAGCGTGGAAGCGGGCTCATGGATCACTGGAGCGGGCTTCTTGCGGCGTGGCTTGCGCTTGCGTCGAGGCTGGGGATGCTCCACAGTGACTTGGCTTGGTTCACAATGATGAATTGTGACTTGACTTGGTTCACAATGATCTACGATGACTTGATTCGGTTCACGATGATCTACGATGACTTGACTTGGTTCACGATGATCTACGATGACTTGACTTGCCTCTGGCCGATCAGCTGAGACTTGCTATGGCTCTGGACTGGTGGCCATTTTGTGACTGGGCTCATGTGTGGAAATCACAGGGCAGAAATATTTATAAATTACAGGGCTTGGCAAGATTAAAGCTGATTCAGCTGGTGATGGTGAAGAGTCATATTCTACCTCTTCCACAGTAAATGAAGAGCCACACAAGATGAGAGCATAGTCTATAAAGTCTCTTAAACTGCAGTCAAAGTCTTCATTGGGGAGGCAGGTTTTCAGAGGCTTGTTTAGTTCTCGACGAAACAAAAGTTTAAACAAAGACTAATCATATGTGACATGATCAGATACTTCAAAGAATTATTGCATGTATTCTTCAATAGTTGATTTCCCTTGCCGAAGTTGCAGGAGTTGACCGAAGTAATCCATGGTGACCGGACCGCTGATGAAAGCCGCTGGATCGTGTTTGTGGCGAGGTCTTCTGTAATGACGAGTCAGCGGGATGAGATCCAAGTGCGAGCTTTAATGACAAAATGTAGTCAAACAGGCAATGGTCAATAAACAGCAAACAGTAGTGGCAGGGAACAGGCAGACTTGTAGTGATAATCCAGGCAAAAATGTCAGAGGGCAGGCAGATAAACAACAAAATGGGAAAACAGGCAGGATCAGGAACCAGACAGATGAGACAGGAAGAACGCTCAGAACTGTTACACTCTAGGAAATAACAAGACCTCGCAACTGACATGGGAAAGAGGGTTAACTTAAATAGTCCAACAAATTGACTGCAGCTGAAATGCAATCAACATCAAGGTATGGGACTTATGGGAAATATAGTGTGGTTGAGAGAGTCCATGAAACGGGAGGGCGACATCTGGTGGCAAGTGGACGGAAAACAGACCGGATTCATTACACATCCCTTACAGCTCATCTCAGCCGAGAAGAAATCAGACTAAGAGACAACAACACCTTAAACCTTAATTATGCTAATTATAAATATTTTCCACAGCTTGAATTCTGGTTTGAACGATGGTTGTGGTGGAACTGGAACTCTCCGGATCATCGTAAAAATTTCCCGCAACATCATTGTGAATGTGGTAGTAATAAAGGAAGAGGAAAAACCCTGTAAAAGAAAACAAATCAAACATTAGAGGAACATTAAGTCTAAATGCTTTAACCAAACATTTGCATCGCACACAATCATCCATGTAGGACCCATGTGATTGTTCCTCACCTTGAAACGAGTTCAACACGGTGAAGATGTAATATGAGGGAATGAGCATCGCTCCATAACTGAAGAACGCCACAGCCCACGTCAGACCGAAGAGCAGGAACAAACTCAACACCATCATCAGCTGCTTTCCGAACGTCTTTCTCTTGCCGTCAGGCGCTCTTATGTGTCGGGCTTGAACAATCTTAGTGACGATCATGATGAAGATTCCTGCCGTGAAGAGGAAGACTAAAGCGTAGTAGCCAATGTTCACTATGAAGTGAATTAAAGGGTCTGTAATCCAGCACCTGTAATTAGAGGAGAACAGACAATGACATGATGAAACTTTAAAACTTCATTAAAGAGGACCTATTGTGCCTTTTTACAGAGTCTTGATGTTTTTACGCTCTATTAGAACAAGTTCCCTTTCAAGGGAAGCTCGCGCTGCGTCGAGAGTTTGACGCAATGGGAATGCTTCCCATGAGAGCGTGTGCTGAAGCACGTGTAAAATCAGTCCAATGGTGTGATGGGACGTTGGGACCAAGTTCGGCTTCTACTCATCGCCCCGCGGTGGCCAGGCAGAGTTTGGTTCGCCGATATCGTGGCTCTTCTAGACGGTTCTCTCTGGGAGATTCCGGTCAGGAGAGACCTTTTGTCCCAGGCGGGTGGCTTGATTGTCCATCCCCGCCAAGAACTGTGGAATCTGTGGGCTTGGCCTCTGAGGGGGCCCAGCTCATAGCCGTTGGTCTCTCGACTGAGGTCGTGAGTACCATCCTCCACTCCAGAGCTCCTTCCATGAGGAAACTGTATGTCTTGATGTGGAGAATTTTCACTTCTTGGTGCAGTGACCACCAGCTTAACCCAGTTAACTGCCAGGTTGGTACAGCACTGGAGTTCTTGCAGGATCGGTTCACTGCAGGGTTATCCCCGTCCACATTGAAGGTCTATGTGGTCGCCCTAGCTGCTTACCACAAGCCTTTTATTGGATGATCTTTAGGGAGAAAGTTAGTTACGCGTTAGTTACCGCTAGTTACACGTTTCCTTCGTGGCACCCTGAGGCTGAGGCCTGCTGTGCGCACACGGCTGCCGGCATGGGACTTGTCCTTGGTTCTCCAAGACCTCGTCCTAGCACCTTTTGAGCCGCTTAAGGAGGTGCCAGTCAAGTCTCTAACACTTAAGACTGTGTTCATCCTGGCTATTACGTCTTTGAAGAGGGTAGGAGACTTACAGGCTCTGTCGGTTGTACTGGCCTCGTAGTGCTGGGACTTTTTTCTCACACTACAGCCATTGGTTATTATGGCGGCTTGGGCATTCTTGTTCCTATTGCGTCAAACTCTCGACACAGCACGGGCTTCCCTTGAAGGGAACGTCCCGGTTACGACTGTAACCTTAGTTCCCTGAAGAGGGAATGAGACGCTGCGTCGTTCTGCCATACTTCCATACTTCCGGCATGCCTTTCAGCTACTACTTCACACTTTTCGAAGATAATGTGGTTCTGTTTGCGCGTGCCTTTTATTTCCTGGTCGTGACGTCACTGCCTCTGACGTCCCGTCACACCATTGGACTGATTTTACATGTGCTTCAACACGCGAAGCGTTCCCATTGCGTCAAACTCTCGACGCAGCGTTTCGTTCCCTCTTCAGGGAACTAAGGTTACAGTCGTTTTCCTGACACGATATAGAGAACAACTGAAGAGACGTTGCGCTTTGGAAATTTACAGAGCTTTTTCATGTTCTAAGAGCAACATTACACACTAAATAATGGACATGGAAAAAAGCGTAATAGGTCCTCTTTAATTCATGCATTTGTGACATTAGAACAACTTACATTCGTGCTGTTTTTCCAGACGTTGTGTTTATAATCACTGTTTTATATCCTCCTGCACAAACCACAGCTATGACTATAGGAGATGGAAGTGCTGAAAACACACAGAGACCAGAGTTATTGTGGTTCACTAACACCAAAACCATAAAAAGTTGTTACTACAAATAAATGTTAACATAACATATAAACAACAAACTTATTTGGTTTCAACTAGTTACCAAGGCAACAGGTAACTAAAACTAAAATAAAAATTAATAAACTTTATAGAGATTTTTAAAAAATAAAACAAATCAAAGATTTATTAAAATTAAAAATATAAAAATAAAACTGATTTAAAATATTAATAAAAACCAGAATAAAATATTAAATAATACTGATCAAGACAAACTTATTTTGTTGAGTTTTTAGTTGCTCTCAAAGAATCAGCTCAAGAAAAGGACAAAAATACCATAAAAGTTGACAATATGGGGCAATATATTTTCTTTTTCAGGTGAGCTCGAGTCTGACTGCTGTCTTTTGCCGTTTCTTAGTGAAACGTAACAGGGTGTTTGTTCACATAACTCACTCCAGCCGAACGCGGTGATCTTCCTCATGTAGTTTGTGATGGAGACGTTCTGTCTGATGAGCCATAAGTACATATGAAGAGCTTGAATGAAGAACCAGGTGAATGTAGTCAGCATGGAGTAATGCATGAGCAGCGCTATGAAGACACACGCAGCCTCGACTTCTGCGTTGGCGACGCTCTCGTTTGACAAAAAGGATAAATCCAGGAGAAACAAAGCCACAAACATGTTCATCAAGATCTTCGTGGCCTGATTTGATTTGGCTTTCCTGTTCAAATATGAAAACGATCTGTATTTGTAACGTGCGTTAATGCATTTAAAAGAGGAACAAACTCTAAGAACTTAAAGTGTATGTTATATTTTAAGATACTCTACCGTAACAGGAAATGCATGAACAGACCGACGGACAGAAAAAACATGGAGATGCCGCAGCCGATAGAAGTGATGAAGCTCAATGATTCCACATACGGTGCTGTGATGTTTCCATTCTCACCTGGAGGAAACTGACCGATCAGAGAAACACAACAGAAACAACCCTTTAAAAACCCTTTGTTTGTTAGCAAGAATCAGATCTTTACATTTTAAATGCATTTATTTCAGTTTCTTCAGTCATCTTTGAATGAAACTCTGAGAAGCTTCTCACCATCAGCACCGCAAAGAACGTCAGATGTGAACATGAGCACTTTATGGTGTTATTGTCGATTTTTACTGTCTCACAGCCGGACGTCGTCCATGTAAGAGTTCCTTTGAAGAAAAGAAAGTGAGGATGTTATAAATCCTGTTCTGTTGTCCTCCATTCACCTGCCACTAGATGTCGCCCTCCCATTTCAGAACTCTATCATGGACTCCATACACCACACTACACTTCCCATAAGCCCCTGATGTTAATTACTGCCCAGCTGTAGCCAATCTAGCTCCCTGTTTAAGTCTGTTCTGTTTCTCTGGTTATTTGCGAAGTCTTGTTGATACTGTAACATTTCTGAGCGCCTCCCTTGTCTTGTTTTGCCTGTTTTCGAATCCTGCCTGTGTCATCGTCCTGTTGTTTATCAGCCTTTTGAGCTTAGCCTGGAGTATTTCCTACGAGTTTGCCTTTCCCCTGTTGATCCTGTTTGCTATTGAGTTGACCATTGCCTGTCTGACTACGTTTTGTAAATAAAGCTGCATTTGGATCAAATTCCCGCTGACTCCCCGTTACAGAGGAATGAAATGAATTATATAAAATAATTTGACGGGAACTGAATAAGAGAATTTACCTTTTCCATCCCAAGAACTGCAGGACGCCTCACCGACCTGTAAGAACATGTTTGATTTTTATTTTGCTTTCACAGCGTCTGATTATTATAACAAAATTAGTTTCACGACAAAACCTTCATTACCGGATCTTTCTGTTTAAAGAACATTTCTATTTTGTTGGTAAGGTTGGAGATTTTGGCGGCCATCGTTATTCCATAAACCTCGTTGTTCAAAACCGTGTAATTTTTAGTTTCACCCTAAAAATGAAACCATACAAGAATAGAGCAAATCAAACATAAATTTGTGAAAACAATAGATCAGAGAAAAAAAAAATTAAAGAAAAGTTCACCCAAAAATATATTTTATGCTGTTATATTTTCACTGGAACACAAAAGTACAATTTTTAACTCTTTAACTCAAACAAAAATTCAAAGTTCCAAAGAGAATAAAAACATCATAACAGTTGTGAATATGACATGGTGAACTAATGTCCAGCTCTTCTGAGCTCGAGATTTGTGTCATGATGGAAAACAGAATAGCGTGAATGCATTTCTAAACATGTGGCTTCGCTGAATATAATACTGACAGAATTGTAATTTTTAGGTGAACTCACTGGTAAACACTCCTTAAAATGTTCAAACTTGGAATATTTTTATTTTATTTATTTATTTAATTTTTTTAATTGTAAGCACCTTTCCCATGTTTTTGAACCGCAGAACTCCAAGTAACGCCCTGCCATTGTTTTCCAGTCGTGATTTATTAAAGGCCTCGCTGGGAATCTTTACAGACCAGAGAATGTCCGTCTTCAGGTCACTTTGACAATCAATAACCTGTGAAAAAAAAAAGAATTATAATTAATGAGGAATCATACCAGTTTATTTTTTCTCAAGTCTTACATTTATGCTGCTTGGCTCTGAAGAGTAACACATGTCTTCGGTTTCTGTGTTATTGGTTTGAATGTGTAGAAGACCAATAACATCTCCCATGACAATCCTTGCGATGCTTATATTGTTTTTGTCCATCTCTTCCATTTTAGTCTTCAAATTGTCCAAGATGTCTCTGCAAAATTGATTTAATCACTTTGTATTCTGTAAATTTACTTGGAAGTCACTAGTAATCAAACACTCACGATGCTTTTGGAGGATCAATCAATCCATCTGTTTGATTGTAAGTTATCTCAGTTTTTTGGAGAATGGTAGTTGGATTGTTAGTTGTCTCAGATGGTTCGAAACTGGTAGTTGGTTTGTTAGTTGTCTCAGATGGTTCGAAACTGGTAGTTGGTTTGTTAGTTGTCTCAGATGGTTCGAAACTGGTAGTTGGATTGTTAGTTGTCTCAGATGGTTCGAAACTGGTAGTTGGTTTGTTAGTTGTCTCAGATGATTCAAAACTGGTAGTTGGTTTGTTAGTTGTCTCAGATGATTCAAAACTGGTAGTTGGATTGTTAGTTGTCACAGATGATTCAAAACTGGTAGTTGGATTGTTAGTTGTCACAGATGATTCAAAACTGGTAGTTGGTTTGTTAGTTGTCTCAGATGATTCAAAACTGGTAGTTGGATTGTTAGTTGTCACAGTTGATTCAAAACTGGTAGTTGGATTGTTAGTTGTCACAGATGATTCAAAACTGGTAGCTGGATTGTTAGTTGTCACAGATGATTCAAAACTGGTAGTTGGATTGTTAGTTGTCACAGATGATTCAAAACTGGTAGCTGGATTGTTAGTTGTCACAGATGATTCAAAACTGGTAGTTGGATTGTTAGTTGTCACAGATGATTCAAAACTGGTAGTTGGATTGTTAGTTGTCACAGATGATTCAAAACTGGTAGTTGGATTGTTAGTTGTCACAGATGATTCAAAACTGGTAGTTGGATTGTTAGTTGTCACAGGTGATTCAAAACTGGTTGTTGGATTGTTAGTTGTCACAGATGATTCAAAACTGGTAGTTGGATTGTTAGTTGTCACAGATGATTCAAAACTGGTAGTTGGATTGTTAGTTGTCACAGATGATTCAAAACTGGTAGTTTGATTGTTAGTTGTCTCAGATGGTTCAAAACTGGTCGTTGGATTGTTAGTTGTCTCAGATGATTCAAAACTGGTAGTTTGATTGTTAGTTGTCTCAGATGATTCAAAATTGGTCGTTGGATTGTTAGCTGTCACAGATGGTTCAAAACTGGTAGTTGGATTGTTAGTTGTCTCAGATGATTCAAAACTGGTAGCTGGATTGTTAGTTGTCACAGATGATTCAAAACTGGTAGTTGGATTGTTAGTTGTCACAGATGGTTCAAAACTGGTAGTTGGATTGTTAGTTGTCTCAGATGATTCAAAACTGGTAGTTGGATTGTTAGTTGTCTCAGGTGATTCAAAACTGGTAGTTGGATTGTTAGTTGTCTCAGATGATTCAAAATTGGTCGTTGGATTGTTAGTTGTCACAGATGGTTCAAAACTGGTAGTTGGATTGTTAGTTGTCACAGATGATTCAAAACTGGTAGTTGTATTGTTAGTTGTCACAGATGATTCAAAACTGGTAGTTGGATTGTTAGTTGTCACAGATGATTCAAAACTGGTAGTTGGATTGTTAGTTGTCACAGATGATTCAAAACTGGTAGTTTGATTGTTAGTTGTCACAGGTGATTCAAAACTGGTTGTTGGATTGTTAGTTGTCACAGATGATTCAAAAACTGGTAGTTGGATTGTTAGTTGTCACAGATGATTCAAAACTGGTAGTTGGATTGTTAGTTGTCACAGATGATTCAAAACTGGTAGTTTGATTGTTAGTTGTCTCAGATGGTTCAAAACTGGTCGTTGGATTGTTAGTTGTCTCAGATGATTCAAAACTGGTAGTTTGATTGTTAGTTGTCTCAGATGATTCAAAATTGGTCGTTGGATTGTTAGCTGTCACAGATGGTTCAAAACTGGTAGTTGGATTGTTAGTTGTCTCAGATGATTCAAAACTGGTAGCTGGATTGTTAGTTGTCACAGATGATTCAAAACTGGTAGTTGGATTGTTAGTTGTCACAGATGGTTCAAAACTGGTAGTTGGATTGTTAGTTGTCTCAGATGATTCAAAACTGGTAGTTGGATTGTTAGTTGTCTCAGGTGATTCAAAACTGGTAGTTGGATTGTTAGTTGTCTCAGATGATTCAAAATTGGTCGTTGGATTGTTAGTTGTCACAGGTGATTCAAAACTGGTAGTTGGATTGTTAGTTGTCTCAGATGATTCAAAACTGGTTGTTGGATTGTTAGTTGTCTCAGATGGTTCAAAACTGGTAGCTGGATTGTTAGCTGTCACAGATGATTCAAAACTGGTAGTTGGATTGTTAGTTGTCACAGATGGTTCAAAACTGGTAGTTTGATTGTTAGTTGTCACAGATGGTTCAAAACTGGTAGTTGGATTGTTAGTTGTCTCAGATGATTCAAAATTGGTCGTTGGATTGTTAGTTGTCACAGATGGTTCAAAACTGGTAGTTGGATTGTTAGTTGTCACAGATGATTCAAAACTGGTAGTTGGATTGTTAGTTGTCTCAGGTGATTCAAAACTGGTAGTTGGATTGTTAGTTGTCTCAGATGATTCAAAATTGCTCGTTGGATTGTTAGTTGTCACAGATGGTTCAAAACTGGTAGTTGGATTTTTAGTTGTCTCAGATGATTCAAAACTGGTTGTTGGATTGTTAGTTGTCTCAGATGATTCAAAACTGGAAGTTGGATTGACAGCAGTGTGTCTTTCATCAACACAGTTGACACACACCCATTCACTCCCATTAAAATGGAGCACATATTTGCTTCCTTCTTTCCCTTTAACACAAAGAAATAATCAAGAGAGAGGCTAGATTTTAGTTATATGTCTGTGCAATTGACTCTCAAAGATTAAATTGACCTAATTAGTTGTTTATTTGGAAACTTAGAAATGTATTGTAATTTCAGCATGCATGTTCATGTTTCACATATTTATTCCTCCAGGATTATCAGATGGAGTGCCCATCACAGCCTCTAGAGGGCAATCCACCTTGGACTTTCTCACACACACACACATGCACTTTCTCTCCCGGACTTCACTACATTTCCCAGAGTCCCCGTACCTGTCATTGATAACTGCACCAGCTGAGACTCATTATACACCATATTTAAGGCCTATGCGCACACACACTCAGGTGCTAAGTCTTGTTATTTCCAAGTGTGTAACATTTCTGAGCGTTATTACCCGTGTCTTGTTTTCTGGTTCTTTTTCCGCCTGTCTATCTTTTTTTATTGATTGTTTTCTGCCAGCCTTGTTGAACTCTGCATTGGATTATCGGACATTTGTCTGCCTGCTGCCTGCCTACGATCTACCCGCCTGTTTAACGTTTATGATTCTGCCTGCTCTCCGACATCTTTGTTTGCTACCACCTGACCCAGCCTGTATGACTATTCTGTTCTTCAATAAAAGCCTGCTGTTGGATCTCATCCGCGTTCACCCCTCATTACAGAAGACCTAGCCACAACTAAGATCCAGCAACTTTTCACAGGTATGGAGATAGCAAGATGTTTATTAGCCCTCGAGCAGGGAGAGCGATTGTTCGAGGAATACATCCAGCAACCGCCGCTGTTCGTTTAGAGGCAAGTCCAGTCATTCTAAATCTATGAAAATCAAGTCAAGCCGTCCTAGATCATCGTGAGTCAAGTCAGGTCGTCTTAGATCATCGTGAGTCAAGTCAGGTCGACCTAGATCATCGTGAATCACGTAAGGTCATTTTAGTTCAATGTGAACCAAGTCAGGTCGTCCTAGACCAATGTGAGTCAGATCAAGTCACCCTAAATCTGCTTGAGTCAAGTCAAATCATCGCAGAATCAAGCCAGGTCATCGCAGATCACTGTGAGTCAAGCCAAGTCATCATTATTCTACTCCAGCCTCGGCGTAAACGCAAGCCGCGCTGAAAGAAGGTCGCTCCAGCGCTCCACGCGCTCGCTCCAGCGATTCAGGAACCAGTGCCCCTATCACCTGATCCAATGGTTCACGCAACATCTGTCCAACAGCCTACAAGTCAAACCACACCAAACCACTACCCACAGTTCAAGTCTCGCCTGCCCAGCAGCCAAAGATTCAAGCCACGTCTGCTCAGCCGCCAAAGGTTCAAGCTACGCCTGCCCATCCTCAGCCGACTCGTGTCATGCCTGTTCTCTCTGTCATCCCTGAACTCTCTGTCAGCCCCGAACCGTCTGAGTGCCTTGTCTACCTTGTTATGGTCCTAGCGCTCTCCACTAACTGTTCTTTACCTTATGTTACAGTTTTTTTTTTTTCCTGAGGGATCTAGAAATCCGCCCCGGCCGCCTGCACAGCCTGGCCCTCCACTCCGGCCCTTAGTCTGTCTCCGCTTCATCTATCTCCTGGACTTAAGCTACTTGAGTTTATTGATTGTTTTCTGCCAGCCTTGTTGAACTCTCTGCATTGGATTACCGGACTTTTGCCTGCCTGCCTGCCTGTTTAACGTTTATGATTCTGCCTGCTCTCCGACATCTTTGTTTGCTACCACCTGACCCAGCCTGTATGACTATTCCGTTCTTCAATAAAAGCTTGCAGTTGGATCTCATCCGCGTTCGACCCTCATTGCAGAAACAGGCAACTGAAACAACTGATAAATCTTAAGATAGACTTACCATTGCATGCATGTTTGTCATATGTTGCATTTCTACATCTCTCTCCAAGATCAACTGGAGGGATTTTCAGACAACCTCAAGAGACCAAGACAACACAATTATCAAGCCATACAGTATCAGCCTTATTTTTAATGTAAGATCGGTTTGACAATAGGTATCCTGAATATGTTTAATGAGATAAATATTACAAATGAATAATAGTTCAAGTTAAATCTTAGATTAATCTGAGGGCAGTTGGCAACACTAGACTGTGAATGGAGCAATTGATGGAAAGAAGTGACGTAGATTCTGGAAGTGATCCAGACATGGAGGGTGAAATGTTTTTTATTGGGATAAGGAGTCCTGCTTTGGGTACGGAGTACAGCAGCTCTAGAAGAAAGTCATTGTGCAGCAAAGTTAAGTAAGTTCAGAATTGATTCATTTCCATTGTAAAAATCATTAGTTCTATCAGTTTGGTTACATTGGTGTCAATGCAGGCAGATCGGAAGAGGTTGGAAGAGGTTTTTTTTTTAAAGTAGGAAGATATCTAGAATATATAGAGTAAATCTATCATATCCAACATGAAACAAACATGAATATGTTAATTATAATAAGCATGGTTTACCAAAGCCTGAGGAATATGTGCACCCAAGGCATTTACTCATCTCACGTGTACAAAAACCGATTTATTAAAAAAATTAATAAAAACTGTGTTACAATTTAATTTGGTGGTCCAGTTTAGACAATCTGTTGACTATAAGTAACGTCGCACCTATATGTCAATTAACTCTCATTAGAGTATTAGTTGAGTATTAGTCGAATTTAGGGGGTAGGGTTAGTAGAATAAGTTGGCATGCAAAGTCACTTATAGTCAGTAATGTCTGTTGGAGGAGCATCAAAATAAAGTTTTAGCAGATATTAAGCAGTCTACTATGCAAGGCAAGTACATTCATATAGCACATTTAATTCAAAATGGTATTTCAGGCTGCGTTCACACTTGTAGTTCGGTTGGTTTGGTTCGTTTGGTCCGGACCAAAAAATACAAACAAAACATATAGTCCTGGTCCTCTTAGCGTCCACACTGGCATTTTTAACAGCGAACCTAAAGTCGGAGGAAGGTCTGGGAGCGCAGGCTCTGGCATGTCTGGGAGCGTAGGCTCTGGGAGGTCTGGAGGGTCTGCGAGCACCGGAGACAGCTCTGGGGTAGCGAACACTGGAGACGGCTCTGGGGACGAGAGCACTGGAGACGGCTCTGGGGACGAAAGCACTGGAGACGGCTCTGGGGACCAGAGCAATGGAGACGGCTCAGGGGACCAGAGCACTGGAGACGGCTCAGGGGACCAGAGCACTGGAGACGGCTCAGGGGACCAGAGCACTGGAGACGGCTCAGGAGACCAGAGCACTGGAGACGGCTCAGGGACCAGAGCACTGGAGACGGCTCAGGGGACCAGAGCACTGGAGACGGCTCAGGGGACCAGAGCACTGGAGACGACTCAGGGGACCAGAGCACTGGAGACGGCTCAGGGACGAGAGCACTGGAGACGGCTCAGGGGATTCAGGCACAGTCCAAAAGTCTATAAGCCACTCCCCAATGGCCGGCGGATCTATCGCGGCCTTTTGGGGGCGTGGCTTGTGTGCGGCGGCCACTTTGGGTGGCGGCTCACGTAGTGGCTCGTGTGATGCAGGCAATTTGGGCAGAGGATCGCTACAGGAATGGACGAACCTATTGGGATGGTATGTGGAGGATTCGGGTCTCAGGTGAGCTGGCGATCCCCCATGCTTCCGGGTAGGGACTGGCTGATCGTTTGTAATGTCCTCAACTAAGAAATCGGAATTCTCGAGATTGAGGACATAATTTATAAAGTCTACGACAGACATAAAACAATCACCAGGGGAGATGGAATGATACAAACGATCATCCAGTCCCATCCGGAAGCATGCATTAATCATTGAATCTTTCCACCTCACCTGATGGGAAAGACCTAAAAACTCCTCCACATATCGCTCAAACGGCCGTCCATTCTGCAGGATGTTAAGCAGCCGATCCTCTGCCTCAGCCTGCATCTTTCGGTTAGGGTCCGTTCTTCTGTTACGGAATGTGTATTCCAATAATCGCACAAAGATGAAGGAATGAACAGAATGTCTCTTTAATGAGGAAAACCAGGAACATACGGACAGTATACACATTCATACACGAACGCACAATAAACGAGAACGGACCAGGAGTGAGGGAAACACAGGGATTATATACAGACACTAATGAAGAGGACACAGGTGAAAGATATAACTAAAAATGACAGACAGTTGACAGGAATTAACTAATGATGAAACAAGGATGAACTGAGACTCAAAACAAAGAGCATGTGACAAATGACAGGACTAAAACTCAAAACAAGGAACGCGTTACTGAAGACAGGACTGGGGAAACAAATACACAGAACATGAAACCCTTACATATGTATTTAATCTCATTTTATTAACCACTGTCTTTGGTGCTGTCTTTTAATGATCCAATTTTACCATACTAATAAGCAAAAATGACTTTAGACAACATCTCAGTTGTTTTTGTTTTTTTTTTTATTTTATTGCTTTCATTTGTTTGAAAGGTTTGTTTGAGCTGAGCCCTCTTCTGTTCATTTCACTTTTGGAACGTAGAACTTTTTTTGTGATTAATGAAGCCCAGCCCAGGTGAGAAAAGTAATGCAAATCTTTAGCAAAACGTAAAAGTATAAAAGTAACTTAAGTTACATTTAGTTACTTTTTAAGGGCGTAGCGAAAAATTGCGTCGTCCCCAACACTGTAATTATTTAACCATAGCAGCTAATGACTCGCTCACATTTTCAAAGACAAGAGCTTACTCCTGCGTTGCAAAATAAGGTGGATATGAAAGAAATAAAACTTCTGGATTGAATAGTAATAAAATGAATAATATGTTACACCTGTCCTGTTAAATTACCAACTGCCCTGCCCTGATTAAAGACATAAACTGAATATAATACTAAAAGTAAAAGGATCAGGACAATTAATATTCACACTCAGCAGTGATCAATCATAGTGGACAGTGAAACACTAATTTGTGGACCAAAAAACTCTTCAACACTCCATCTACTGTAGGACAACACGTACCTGCTGCTGGTGTAGCACTAACATCTACTGATAACCAGAGATTTATGCCTGCAAACGTCTCATTCCTGCTGACTTCACAATTCCCCTCATGGTTTGCATCGTTGTATTCTGAAACCAGACACAACATGTTACATTTGTTGCAAAAATTCTTTTTCAAAAGCTTTGATATTTTTTTCTGCTCATATATTTTTTCAAAGCATCATACTTATCTGGCTTGAAGCACAACTGACGATCATCAGCCACAGCAAATTCTGCTTTTGCAGAGACATGATTCCCAAAAACATATAAATCTTAAAACATTTTCTTATTCCATTCCTGAGATGAAAGTCCACAGTCCAAGAGGAGAGAGAGTTTAATCCGTTCCCATATGAATCCGTACGATTATGATTCGCAGCGCAGAGACTCTGAAACACTGATGTAGGGTTCATTTGCATACATGAAAATCGTGTTATTTGGGCTCTTACTGTAAATTTCCGTAGCTTCAGTGTTTTCAGTAACCAAATGTATTCTACATCCGTGTGCGTGATCAAGCAGTTCCACTCAGGCGTGTGTATTGAGTTTCATCCTGAAGATGTAAATTTGAGAGTGTGTGATTGTGTGTACATGTTTTTCTATCACTGTGGGGACCTTAATCGAGGACAAAAGCATATAAATCATACAGAATGAGTTTTGTTGAAAATGTAAAAATGTAGGACGTTTTCTGTGATGGGTAGGTTTAGTACATTTACATTTAGTAGACGCTTTTATCCAAAGCGACTTACAAGTGAGGAAAACAAATGAATTTGCAAATAGGCACAGGAAGTGCTCACAATACAAGCTTCATACATTGCTCAGTACCATAAGATAGAGTAGGAATTAAGGTGGGATTAAATGTTCACGGAAGAGATGAGTTTTCAGCCGTGTCTTGAATATTGCCGGGGATTCTGCGTTCCTGATGAAGGTAGGGAGATCATTCCACCAGCAGGGAACAGAGAATGAGAAGGTTCTGGACAGTGATTTTGTGCCTCTCTGTGACGGTACCACAAGCCTTCGTTCCTTCAGTGATCGCAGGCTTCTGGTGGGGACGTAGTGTTGTAGCAGTGTGTGGAGGTAGGAGGTGCAGAGCCTGTGGTGGATCTGTAAGCAAGCATCAGCGCTTTGAACTTGATGCGAGCAGCGAGGGGTAGCCAGTGCAGAGAGATGAAGAGGGGTGTGACGTGGGCTCTCTTAGCCTCGTTGAAGACCAGACGTGCAGCAGCGTTCTGGATCATTTGAAGAGGTTTGATTGGACTTGACGGCAGACCAGCCAGAAGAGCATTGCAGTAATCAAGCCTTGAAATGACCAGGGCCTGGACAAGCAGTTGTTATGCATGCTCAGTCAGGAAGGGACGGATTTTCCTGATGTTGCGAAGTGCAAATCTGCATGACCGCGGCGTCTTTGAGATGTGGTCTCTGAAGGTCAGTTGGTCATCGAAGATAACTCCAAGATTTCTGGCTGACTTTGATGGGGTAATGGTGGTTGTACCAAGCTGTATGTTGATGTCGTGTTGTAGAGTAGGAGTGACAGGGAAGACTAAAAGCTCAGTCTTTGCCAGGTCGAGCTGCAGGTGGTGTTCTTCCATCCACGTGGAGATATCCGTCAGACAGCTTGAGATCCGTGCAGCTACTGTGGAATCATCTGCTTGGAAGGACAGGTAGAGTTGTGCAGTGGTAGGAGAAACCATGAACCTGTATGATGGGACCCAGTGATGTAGTATAAATGGAGAATAGGAGGGGACCAAGAACTGAACCCTGAGGAACCCCAGTTATCAGTTCATGAGGTTTGGATACCTCCCCTCCCCTGGTGATTCATGTGTAGTCATGTGTAGTATGTTTGCCAACTATGGATTACCTAAGGTAATTGTTTCAGATAATGGAAATTAATGGGGTAAAACATGGCGTGCCATCCTGCCTCAAATGGTTTAGTACACAGACTGGTTCAAACCTCTAAACAGTATTTGGAGCAACAAAAAGAGTTGGGCATCACGCTTCAGCATTGCATTGACAGAGTTTTATTCAGTTACAGAAGTGTTACAGAAAAATTAGAACGAGGTTGTCTCAGATACGACTTACAAAAAACAAAGTTAGTACTTGTGAAACAGTTCAGGAGACGGGGGGAAGAGAATTGGAAGTTAGAAGAAATCAAAAGACTGTTAGGTCCAGTTACTTATCTGGTCTGTATTAAGGGAAAGGTGTACAAAAAAGCATGCAGATCAGTTAAGAGAAAAATAATGACTACTGAACAGGATGCAGAAGCACTTTCAGCAGAGAACTTGCTACAAAACACCTGCCTAGAAGTTTCTATAAGCCTGGTTATATCTTGATTAGCTGGGGTTGGAGCTAAACTCTGCAGGACATCCCTGGCACAGATTGTTTATTAATGAAGATCTGTTACGCATTGGTTAAAAAGAGTAGCACATTAGTGCCCCCTTCTGGCTGAGGGTGGTCGTGCCTGGAAACTTTTTAATTTTCGGAGGCAAGCCCATGAAGTCGGTTAATATACTTTGTTTTTTTTCCTTCAACCATGGAGTCTTTGCCTCTTTGAAATCCCAAGCGGCTCAGCCACAACACCGTTCATGGTGCTGCAGAATCTGTTGATAGGCGATGCAGGCTATATAACGTTATAGTCCATTTTTGAAATGGGAGAATGTGCAAAAAGGAGAAAGAAAAACCTTAAACCCTAATTATGCTAATTATAGATATTTTCCACCGCACTAATTTCGGCTTGAACGATAGTTGTGGTGGAGCTGGAGCTTTCTGGATCATCTGAGAAATTTCCCTCAACGTCGTTGTGAATGTGGTAGTAATACAGGAAGAGGAAAAACCCTGGAGATGAAGACAAACAAACATTAGAGGAACATATTTAATCTAATTTAAATACATTCAAGATAGCAATAAAGTCATTTATATAATGTTTTAAAAATGTAACCAAAAATTGTTTAGGCTAAATGCTTTAACCAAACATTTGCACAATTACACAATCATGCATGTAGGACCCGTGTGATTGTTCCTCACCCTGAAAGGAGTTCAACACGGTGAAGATGTAATATGAGGGAATGAGCATCGCTCCATAACTGAAGAACGCCACACCCCACGTCAGACCGAAGAGCAGGAACAAACTCAACACCATCATCAGCTGCTTTCTGAACGTCTTTCTCTTGCTGTCAGCCGCTTTAATGTGTCGGGCTTGAACAATCTTAGTGACGATCATGATGAAGATTCCTGCCGTGAAGAGGAAGACTAAAGCGTAGTAGCCAATGTTCACTATGTAGTGAATTAAAGGTTCTGTAATCCAGCACCTGTAATTAGAGGAGAACAGACAATGACATGATGAAACTTTAAAACTTCGTTAAAGAGGACCTATTGTGCCTTTTTACAGAGTCTTGATGTTTTTAGGCTCGACTAGAACAGATTTTTCTGCTTGAATGTTCATTATTGTCCTCATATTCTCCATTGTGCAGCTCGTCTCTTCCCAGTCTGTCAGTAACGCTCTGTTTACTTCCTCTCTCTATGAAGCCCCTCCTTCTGAAAAGCACACTGTGCTCTGATTGGTCGGCTGAAGCGGTGTGTAGTGATTGGTGTTTGGGAAATGTACCGCCTCTTACCATAAGTTTCAACACACTACTAACTCACTCAACCAGGCCCCGCCCCTTTATTCTGCGCATGCATTATTTAAATGAGGAATATTGTGAAGAAAACTCAAGACTACAATGGAGGCATTTCATGGAGTTCATAAACAGTTACACTGATATAGAGAATAACTCCTGCTGGAGGGACTCTGGGAGTCTTTTTCATGCTTGTGACGAGCAGGGCGGGCGAGAGCCGCGAGGGAACGGCGCGAGGACGGTGACGCTCGTTATCACTCGCGTAAGCTGCGCGCTACACCGGTCTCGTGTCTCTCACGGAGGAGCTCCGGAAGCATAAAAGAGGAGGGACGACAGTGAAGGACGAGAGAGGACCAGACTTTATGTTGTGTTTTATTTTGTTTGTGTTTCATTGTTTGTTTATTTGTTTATTAAAACGATGTTGAACGTTCGCCGGTTCCCGCCTCCTTCTTCCCATATTTACGAACTTTGTTACAATGCTCAAATAGCAACATTACACACTGAAGAAAGAGAAACATGGAAAAAAGCAGAACAGTTCACCCAAAAAATGAAAATTAAGTCATCTTTTACTCACCATCATATCGTTCTACACCCGTAAGATCTTCGTTCATCTTCAGAACACAAATGAAGATATTTTTGATGAAATCCGATGGTGCAGTGAGTCTCTATTATAATGAACACTTTCACTAAAACATATTTAAAACAGGTCATGTGACTACAGTGGTTCAACCTTAATATTATAAAGTGACGAGAATAAAAATAACGACTTTTCAACAATATCTAGTGATGAATGACTTTAAAACACTGCTTCATCAAGCTTTACGAATCAGTGGTTTGGAGCGGCAAAGTCACGTGATTTCAGTAAACGAGGCTTCGTTACGTCATAAGAGATTCAAAATTTCAATAGTTCAAGTAACTTTGGCTGTTTGATACGCGATTTGAATCACTGATTCTACACAAAAGTGTTTTGAAATCATCCATCACTAGATACTGTAGTCACATGACCTGTTTTAAATATGTTTTAGTGAAAGTGTTCATTATCAATAGAGACTCACTGAACCATCAAAAATATCTTCATTTGTGTTCTGAAGATGAACGAAGATCTTACGGGTGTAGAACCACATGAGGGAGAGGAATTGATGACTGAATTTTCATTTTTGGGTGAATTAACCCTTTAAGTCATCAGAACAACTTACATTTTTGCGGTTTTTCCAGACGTTGCATTTATAATCATTGTTTTATATCCTCCAAATGAAACAACAGCTATGACTATAGGAGCCGGAAATGCTAAAAACACAAAGAGACCAGAGTTATTGTAGGTAAATATACAAAATCATAAAAAAAAATGGTAAGAGTAAATAAAATAAACTTGAGCATAAAATATATGAAAAACATTTTATCTGACTAGGCAACATTTCTCATTTTCATTAATTTAATTTGATGTATTAAAATAACTAAAACTGCCTGCCAACTAGGTTGAGAGGGAGCGCAACATTCAGTGATTCCGCAGAACTAGGCAGAGTCAGAAAGTGTGTCAAGTGCGTCCTATGTGACTTTTGGCACAGTGGCTCTGGTCCCTTAAGCAGGTGCTTCAAGCACAACAAATTCTGGCCTTAGAGCACCTGTCCAACAGGGAACAACCCTTCTTCAAACCCCAACAATAATCGGGGAGTGAGGTAAACTCAATAGAGGGAGGCATCTCGGACTACCCACATGTTCTGTTTATCTTTCATCAATCCTAACACATTAAAAGTGTTTCCTTATTTGGGTAAACTCGAGTTTACAATCTGCTGATTTTTGTTTTGAACCGTGTTATTGTAATGATCATCAGCTGAAGTGCCCATGACTACCACAAGAGGGCACTTACGCCTGGACTTTCACTCACACACACATGCACATTCACTCCCGGACTTCACTTCCCACAATGCACTACACATCCACTCATTCACACCTACGCACTACATTTCCCAGAAGCCTTGTCCCCTGTCACTGATCACCCCTGACAGCTGCAGCACATTATCCGTCATCATTTAAGCACCATTCACACACACACACAAACCTCGAAGTCTTGATTAGGTTCACTGTCAATTCCGAGCGTTAATTCCCGTGTTTGATTTCCTGGTTTGATTTTGTCTGTTTTCCTGTTTGCTGACCATTCTCTGCCTGCCCCATTGGATTTACTGCCTGCTGCCTGTATCGACCCCTTTGCCTGTTTATCGACCACAAACCTGCTTCCCTCTGATATTACGACCATTCTGTGTTTTAATAAAGCCTGCAATTGGATCTCATTCCGCTGACTCGCCCTTCGTTATAGTTATCTTCTTAAGTGAACACATAACTCACTCCAGCCGAACGCGGTGATCTTCCTCGTGTAGTTTGTGATGGAGACGTTCTGTCTGATGAGCCATAAGTACATATGAAGAGCTTGAATGAAGAACCAGGTGAATGTAGTCAGCATGGAGTAATGCATGAGCAGCGCTATGAAGACACACGCAGCCTCGACTTCTGCGTTGGCGACGCTCTCGTTTGACAAAAAGGATAAATCCAGGAGAAACAAAGCCACAAACATGTTCATCAAGATCTTCGTGGCCTGATTTGATTTGGCTTTCCTGTTCAAATATGAAAACGATCTGTATTTGTAACATGCGTTAATGCATTTAAAAGAGGAACAAACTCTAAGAACTTAAAGTGTATGTTATATTGTAAGATACTCTACCGTAACAGGAAATGCATGAACAGACCGACGGACAGAAAAAACATGGAGATGCCGCAGCCGATAGAAGTGATGAAGCTCAATGATTCCACATACGGTGCTGTGATGTTTCCATTCTCACCTGGAGGAGACTGACCGATCAGAGAAACACAACAGAAAACCCCCTTTAAAAACCCTTTGTTTGTTAGCAAGAATCAGATCTTTACATTTTAAATGTATTTATTTCAGTTTCTTCAGTCATCTTTGAATGAAACTCTGAGAAGCTTCTCACCATCAGCACCGCAAAGAACGTCAGATGTGAACATGAGCACTTTATGGTGTTACTGTCGATTTTTACTGTCTTACAGCCGGACGTCGTCCATGTAAGATTTCCTTTGAAGAAAAGAGAGTGAGGATGTTATGAATCCTGTTCTGTTGTCCTCCATTCACCTGCCACTAGATGTCGCCCTCCCATTTCAGAACTCTATCATGGACTCCATACACCACACTACACTTCCCATAAGCCCCCGATGTTAATTACTCCCCAGCTGTAGCCAATCTAGCTCCCTGTTTAAGTCTGTTCTGTTTCCCTGGTTATTTGCGAAGTCTTGTTGATACTGTAACATTTCTGAACGCCTCCCTTGTCTTGTTTTGCCTGTTTTCGAATCCTGCCTGTGTCATCGTCCTGTTGTTTATCAGCCTTTTGAGCTTAGCCTGGAGTATTTCCTACGAGTTTGCCTTTCCCCTGTTGATCCTGTTTGCTATTGAGTTGACCATTGCCTGTCTGACTACGTTTTGTAAATAAAGCTGCATTTGGATCAAATTCCCGCTGACTCCCCGTTACAGAGGAATGAAATGAATTATATAAAATAATTTGATGGGAACTGAATAAGAGAATTTACCTTTTCCATCCCAAGAACTGCAGGACGCCTCACCGACCTGTAAGAACATGTTTGATTTTTATTTTGCTTTCACAGCGTCTGATTATTATAATAAAATAAGTTTCACGACAAAATCTTCATTACCAAATTGTTCTGTTTAAAGAACATTTCTATATTGTTGGTAAGGTTGGAGATATTGGTGGCCATCGTTATTCCATAAACCTCGTTGTTCAAAACAGTGTCTTCCTGAATAAGAAAACATACAACAATTTAAAAGCATATTCTAATATAAACATGTGAACAGATCAAGAAACATTTGTCCCTCAATGCACACATTACCGGATTTCCCATATTTGGGAACCGTAAAACTGCTACAAATGCACTTCCATTGGTCTCAAGACGTGATTTATCAAAGGCCTCGCTTGGAAGGTTCACAGACCAGGGAAATTTAGCATTCTGGTTTCCCTCATACACCTGTGGATTTAAAAGAAGAATTAACAGCGATGAATGAAGAATCCTAACTGAACGTGCTTTAACGCTCCTCAGGCCTTACGTTGATCATGTTCTGATTTGAAGAGTAGCATATTTTAATGTCTTTGCTTTCTGTGCTTTTGGCTTGTCTTTGGAGAATGCCAGTAATATTCCCCATCACAATCGCCACATTGCTTCTATTCCGTTTTTCCATATCTGCCACCAGGGAGTTCATTTGGTCCATAGTCGCTCTGCAAAATTTTGTAAACCACTTTATATTCTGTTATAGAGTTTTAGACTTTATAGCCACTGGTAACCACACACTTACGATGCTTTTGAGGCTTCAATTTTTCCACTTTCGGTAGTTCGATTATCTGACAGATCGATGGTCTCCTCGGGTTGTGGAAGAGTGGGAGTGTGGGAGTCATTCTGAGTTGTCTTGTATGATGTGACTATGGTAGTTGGATTGTTAGTGGTGGTGTGTGACGGTGGTGTGGCAGTAGTTGGATTGTTAGTGGTGGTGTGTGACGGTGGTGTGGCAGTAGTTGGATTGTTAGTGGTGGTGTGTGACGGTGGTGTGGCAGTAGTTGGAGTGTTAGTGGTGGTGTGTGACGGTGGTGTGGCAGTAGTTGGATTGTTAGTGGTGGTATTTGATGGTGGTGTGGCAGTAGTTGGAGTATTAGTGGTGGTGTGTGACGGTGGTGTGGCAGTAGTTGATATTTCACAGTCGACACACGTCCATTTACTCCCGTTGAAATGCAGAATGTGTTTGCTTCCTTCTTGCCCTTCAACACAAAGAAATAATTAAGGAATGGATTTTAATTAAATGAAAGAATAAAGTGCCCTAATATGTCATACATCTCAAGAAACGTAGATACATGTTCATCACATACACTCTAAAGGCCAATTCACACCGTAGCGATAAACGCGTCTGTTGGAGTTTGTTGGATCGGTGTGGTACCCCTGTCGGCGTCTGTTTTCACCCGACTGAACATGTTTAATCGGCGTTTGTTGGGACTTGGAATGTCTGAGCACTTTGGTACGGTTTTCCAACAAACTCTAACGCAATCTGACGTGGCCGCGAACCGTTGCCATGACGATGATGCAAGTCCCTCGCAAAGACCGCGCCAGCGACATCATTAATAGTAAGTATAGCTTCCAAATACTTTGCGAAATGGAAATATTTGGATTCGTCCCGAAAGTGTCTGGGTTATCCGTTGCAGTTCCCTCTAACCTCACCATCAGGACTCCATTTCCCACAATTCATCACACTTTCACTCACACACATGCATACTACATTTCCCATTTCCTCACCTCTACTAGACTCTGCACACTTGGCGAGGTCTTGTTTTCCTATGGTCATAATTCTGAGCGTTTCACTATAACTATTCATACTATAAAAAAGTTTAAAAACCGGTTTAGGCTATTCCAACCCCAACGCAAGGGATCAGATCGATGGCTTTCAGGATTTCAGGTTAGTATTTTTATGTTTGCCTCAATACTTTAATACAATGAAAATATATTATTAAATAATAAACTTGCCAGAAAATATTGTTAACATGGTTACACGTATGTAGTTGTGGATCTGAATTTTACCCAGTCAGAATTGACCCTCTGTGACTCGTTTGTTGGTGTTTGTCGGTGTGTGTTGGTGTGTGTGTTGGTGTTTGTTGGTGTGTATTGATGTTTGTCGATGTGTGTTGGTGTGTGTGTTGGTGTGTGTTTGTGATTGTTGGTGTTTGTTGGTGTGCATTGATGTGTGTTGGTGTTTGTTGATGCTTGTTGGTGTTTGTTGGTGTTTGTCGGTGTGTGTTGGTGTTTGTCGGTGTGTGTTGGTGTTTGTTGGTGTGTGTTGATGTTTGTTGGTGTTTGTTGGTGTTTGTCGGTGTGTGTCGATGTGTGTTGGTGTTTGTTGGTCTTTGTTGGTGTGTTTTGGTGTTTGTTTGATGTTTGTCTGTATTTGTTGCTGTGTGTTGGTGTGTGTTGGTGTGTGTTGCTGTTTGTCATTGTGTGTTGGTGTTTGTTGGTGTGTGTTGATGTTTGTCGGTGTGTGTTGGTATGTGTTGGTGTGTGTTGGTGTTTGTCAGTGTGTGTTGATGTTTGTCGGTGTGTGTTGGTATGTGTTGGTTTTTGTTGGTGTTTGTCATTGTGTGTTGGTGTTTGTTGGTGTGTGTTGATGTTTGTCGGTGTGTGTTGGTATGTGTTGGTGTTTGTCAGTGTGTGTTGATGTTTGTCGGTGTGTGTTGGTATGTGTTGGTGTTTGTTGGTGTTTGTCATTGTGTGTTGGTGTTTGTTGGTGTATGTGTTGGTGTTTGTCGGTGTGTGTTGGTGTGTGTTTGATGTTTGTCTGTGTTTGTTGGTGTGCGTTGATGTGTTTTGGTGTTTGTTGATGCGTGTTGGTGTGTGTTGGTGTTTGTCAGTGTGTTTTGGTATTTGTTGGAGTGTGTTGGTGTGTGTTTGATGTTTGTCTGTGTTTGTTGGTGTGCGTTGATGTGTGTTGGTGTTTGTTGATGCGTGTTGGTGTTTGTCAGTGTGTTTTGGTGTTTGTTGGAGTGTGTTGGTGTTTGTTGATGCGTGTTGGTGTTTGTTGGTGTGTGTTTGATGTTTGTCTGTGTTTGTTGGTGTGCGTTGATGTGTGTTGGTGTTTGTTGATGTGTGTTGGTGTGTGTTGGTGTTTGTCAGTGTGTTTTGGTGTTTGTTGGAGTGTGTTGGTGTGTGTTTGATGTTTGTCTGTGTTTGTTGGTGTGCGTTGATGTGTGTTGGTGTTTGTTGATGCGTGTTGGTGTGTGTTGGTGTTTGTCAGTGTGTTTTGGTGTTTGTTGGAGTGTGTTGGTGTTTGTTGATGCGTGTTGGTGTTTGTTGGTGTATGTGTTGGTGTTTGTCGGTGTGTGTTGGTGTGTGTTTGATGTTTGTCTGTGTTGGTGTGCGTTGATGTGTGTTGGTGTTTGTTGATGCGTGTTGGTGTGTGTTGGTGTTTGTCAGTGTGTTTTGGTGTTTGTTGGAGTGTGTTGGTGTTTGTTGATGCGTGTTGGTGTTTGTTGCTGTATGTGTTGGTGTTTGTCGGTGTGTGTTGGTGTGTGTTTGATGTTTGTCTGTGTTTGTTGGTGTGCGTTGATGTGTGTTGGTGTTTGTTGATGCGTGTTGGTGTGTGTTGGTGTTTGTCAGTGTGTTTTGGTGTTTGTTGGAGTGTGTTGGTGTTTGTTGATGCGTGTTGGTGTTTGTCGGTGTGTGTTGGTGTTTGTTAGTGTGTGTGTTGATGTTTGTCTGTGTTTGTTGGTGTGTGTTGGTGTGTGTTGATGTTTGTTAGTGTTTGTTGGTGTTTGTCGGTGTATGTCGATGTGTGTTGGTGTTTGTTGGTCTTTGTTGGTGTGTTTTGGTGTTTGTTTGATGTTTGTCTGTATTTGTTGTTGTGTGTTGGTGTGTGTTGGTGTGTGTTGCTGTTTGTTGGTGTGTGTTAGTGTTTGTTGGTGTGTGTTGCTGTGTGTGTTGCTGTTTGTTGGTGTGTGTTGGTGTTTGTTGGTGTGTGTTGCTGTATGTGTTGCTGTTTGTCGGTGTGTGTTGGTGTTTGTCGGTGTGTGTTGGTGTTTGTTGGTGTGTGTTGGTGTTTGTTGGTGTGTGTTGCTGTGTGTTGGTGTTTGTCGGTGTGTGTCTGTGTGTGTTGCTGTTTGTTGGTGTGTGTTGGTGTGTGTTGGTGTTTGTTGGTGTGTGTTGCTGTGTGTTGGTGTTTGTCGGTGTGTGTCTGTGTGTGTTGTTGTGTGTTGGTGTGTGTTGGTGTGTGTTGCTGTTTGTTGGTGTGTGTTAGTGTTTGTTGGTGTGTGTTGCTGTGTGTGTTGCTGTTTGTCGGTGTGTGTTGGTGTTTGTCGGTGTGTGTTGGTGTTTGTTGGTGTGTGTTGGTGTTTGTTGGTGTGTGTTGCTGTGTGTTGGTGTTTGTTGGTGTGTGTTGGTGTGTGTTGGTGTTTGTCGGTGTATGTCTGTGTGTGTTGCTGTTTGTTGGTGTTTGTTGGTGTTTGTTGGTGTGTGTTGCTGTGTGTTGGTGTGTGTTGCTGTGTGTTGGTGTTTGTTGGTGTGTGTTGGTGTTTGTTGGTGTGTGTTGCTGTGTGTTGGTGTTTGTTGGTGTGTGTTGGTGTTTGTTGGTGTTTGTCGGTGTGTGTTGGTGTTTGTTGGTGTGTGTTTATTTGAATTGGCCTTTAGAAAACGGTTCAGTGGGGTTCTATATAGAACTCTAGGGTTCTTCACTCAAGAAAGGTTCAATATAAGAAGTATCTTAAAAGATTAAAGAATATTCTGGCGATTCACGGTAAAATAATAATTTTTTTTTCTCCTCAATGGACCTTTATTTTGACATATTGACTGTTAAGAGTACAGGGCATGTATATTATATAAACGTTATGAGGGCAAATAAAAATTTATTTTAAAAAAATTCATCAAATCAGTTCATAAAGCTTACAATTTAGTTTAAAATGTAATCAAATGAATTTAATTATTTAATTTATTATTAATAATAATAAGTAGGCTACATTTCTACTGTGGAATGTCTGTAATTTCAATGAAGACCTTTGAGTTTGTGTTTTAATAAACTGTGGTTTTATTATCTATATGATTCGAAGCACACTCTATTGTACAAAAGTAATATTTCTGTTATTTCAAGTCATACTGATCTTTTATTTTGACAGGGCCGTGAAGACCTTTGGCTTCCAGTGTACGTGA
This sequence comes from Opsariichthys bidens, assembly GCA_037194245.1. Taxonomy (NCBI): domain Eukaryota; kingdom Metazoa; phylum Chordata; class Actinopteri; order Cypriniformes; family Xenocyprididae; genus Opsariichthys; species Opsariichthys bidens. The sequence continues at coordinate 1,029,062 of CM074286.1, read as the reverse complement.
TTAAAAAAAAAAAGTCGATAGTTTTATCAAATTAAACAGTGAAATGTTCATAAAGTGACTCCAAGAGCAGCTCTGCAGATGAAGTTCATGTAGTGAGCGAGACGGCAGACGCTGAAATCATCGCGAGCGCTTCAGCATGTGTAGTAGTAGACGAAACTGCGGCATTCATACACACAGAATTCATTCATTGCAGTCTTTTTTTATCTTTAATACTCACAGACACTAGTCCGTATCGATATCTGATTCATTTCTACAGGCCTATTTTTAATTTATTCATCTAAAATTTGCCAAATTCTGTGACGTTACGCTTTATACAGTAAGATCTTCTGACTGGATCCCATGATTTTCATCCGTGTTTCATATCCGGAAATCATACATGGTATTTGCAGTATTAAAGAGAGTTAGTTTTGTGAGTTATTTATTGTTGTGTTGTAAAGTTTTCTCCATTAGGACTCGGAGCAGGGTGGTTAGGATTGGATGGCGAGTTTTGGAGGCGGAGCATTGAAGTTTCTTTGGGTTGATTTTTGAAAAATGACTTACCCCACCTTTAATGATTTTTCACTGGAGAAAAGACACATGCTGTCAGCTTGCGTGTTGCACTTCATTTATTTTCATTTTGAAACCAATCTTTCATGGGTGTGTGATACTGTAAGTAATTTATAGACACAAACTTACCGCTGCATGTGTCGTTGTCATATGTGGAGTTTGTACATGTCTTTCCAGGATCAACAGGAGGGATTTTCAGACAACCTCAAGAAACCATGAAAACACATTCAATTCAGCATAATTGTGTCAGACAGTGACTTCTGAAGAACAGCATGGAAAGTAATAAAACACTACAGAATGTCTGTGAATATCAATCATAAATGTTACTAGATGACAGTCTCGAATGCTCTTTGCGGATATTTACAAAATATGAGGTGAGCACCAATATAAAAGTGAGTTTTGCATAATAGATCCTCTTTAATGGGCAATATAGTGTGTCACATTATAATATTCTAGGCACTTCTGCTTGTCTGTTATGCATCATCAATAATATATACTCAAAAAAATATCTTTGTTTTATGTAATTTAATGACATAGCAATTTTCCATCCATTTGGATGACATAGATTTAACATAAACAAACTAATAAACTTTATGCGATTCACGTTTGTCAGTCATACGTAAATGAAATAAGATTAGGTAAGATTTACGTAATGAATAGTGAGAGATGAAATGTCTTTTATCTTCAGTTGATTTCATCAGTTGTAGTTCTTGTGTTTCTCTGTCCTTCAGTGATTCTGCTTGTTAACAGCAGGCGTTCATCATTAATCATCACTTGATGATCTCATGAACTCTGACGCTGCTTCAACGGTACTTTAACTCAGTAGTGCGCACACACACCACCACTAAACAGTGTTCATTAACCTGTGAACTATGACATAAATCTATTTCATTTACGAATGACTGACAAATATGAATCACGTAAAGTTTATTAGATTGTTTATGTTAAAACTGTGTCATCCAAACGGATGGAAAATTGCTATGTCATTAAATTGCATAAAACTTTTCAAGTGTATACTGAATTTGATCTTTTACATCATGTTCACATTAATCATTTTTACAATGTCCCTATTTTAATGTTATTCACCATTTAATATTTTGATTTATGATGTGATCTGTTTTCATATAACCCTTATCTTAGTATTTATGCTAATATATCCAAATATATATGGTGTCGTATGGATAGAAAGGATGCAAAATGCATGGGGTTTTTTTTTTTTGGTATAGCTATAAAAACAGTCTCATACTGGACTTTCCCACTGAAACGACCATGTAAATGTTTGAACCCGTCTAACCAGCCTATCATGTAGACCTACACTTTAACTTATACTGTTGAAGAGGGTCAATCTTACCTGTGTTTAGGCCTTGATTATTTGCGTCGCAGCTGGTGGCGGTGTTCGTTGTCCAGGTTGTCGGCGTCTGACAAGTCGCATTATGATCTGGATCAAGCAGAAGGGAAGAGAAAGAATTATTACAACATGTTTCTCATATATATTATAATCATTTGTTCTATTTCTGCTTTGCATTGATTAATAGAATGTTCAGAATCAGCAGCGACGATGTCATAATGACTGACAGCTGAGATCACCAATGAAAACACAGTGTTTATTTGTTGTGTGTCGGGGCCGTTCACACCGCTCTGTACTTTTCCATTGTTTTTCTATGTAAATTCGTGAGCTCGACCTTCGCTCGCGCGTCTCTTGAATGACACGGCGTTCTAAAATCAGTTCAACTTTCAAAAAACACTTCTCAAAGCGCATTTTCACACGTTTTCCAAAGCAAAGCCGTGAACAAGGCGTCTGACGGCGCTCACCTGATGAGTTCAGGACCGCTGATGGGAGACAGTCACATTCTTTTGGTAAAAAATACAGTTTTACGTCTTTAACCGTCTCGTTCATTCTGACTTCATATTCCTCGCAGGTGTTTGTTATGTTGAAAAAGTACATTTTGTTTGAGGTTTTGCAATGTCCTGGAAGCAAGAGAGAACATTTCACATTGGTTGAAACAATCAAGAATGGTTTATAAATAAAAAAAAATAGGATGGTTTTAACCAATAACTAGTTTTCAAACATTAAAAAAAAATATATATAAATAAAATATCGGATGAGAAACTTAAATAAACTACCTTCACAACATTAAATCGAGTAAAATAGTTCTAAATATCTCGAATTAAACTGAAAAAAAAAACTGAAAAACTCAAAATATGTCAATTGATTTGAGAAAAGAACAAATGTGCTGATAAATCATGCAACTAAAACTAATAAGTGACCAAACAAACTTAAAACTTTAACTAATATTATTATAAAGTTATAAGCATAATAAAGTTCATCATAGTATATAAATATGAAAATAACTCTGTTACCCAGGGAAGCGGTGTCCGGTTTGACGTTCATCATGCAAAACTTCCCTATCAGCGTTTCAAAAGCTGGTGGACACGTCAGGTTTATGGCTGGAACGAGACACATTATCCCTATGAATTCATCAAACACCACAGTTATTTTCAGAAAATAAATATACGGCATTTTTCACATCTACCTGGGTAATCTGATACGTTGAAGTACGTCAGATTGTCTCCAATGATCATTAATTTCAAGCAGGCTGTACAGACAAACACAACATCATGAGGCTATCGGCATTATAGACTTAATGAATTTCATTTATTGTTGAAATCTTCATACTTATCTGACTTGAAGCGCAACAGACGATCATCAGCCACAGCAAATCCTGCTTTTTCCCACACATAATTCCCAAAAAGAGCCTGATGGAGACACAAGCGTTTTATTTTGTGTCTACAGATATTAGAAATAAATCTTAAAACATTTTATTATTACATTCTTGAGATGAAAGTCCGAGAGTTTAATCCGTTCTCAGATGAAGCCGTACGATTGTGATCCGCAGAGACTCTGAAACACAAACACTGATGTACGGTTCATTTGCATACATGCAAATCGTGTTTATTTGGGCTCTTACTGTGAATTTCATTCGGGGTGAGTTTATCAGAGTTTTACAGAGAACAGTATAGCAAATAAATACTAAAAGGAAATACAAATACATTTCGTAACAGTTCCAAAGAATTCTTAATGCATTCTTTTTGTCATGTAATAATGACATATTTTTAGAGCTGCATTACAACATAGTCAAATTCTATGTGTATCATTACCGCTGTTAAAAATAATCTGCATATAGAAATAAAGGTGATTTCTGAATGTGGTTCAATGACGAGAGGTTTTTACATACACGGCAGAGTTTTAATATGCATATTTTTATTAAGCAAACATGTGCAACTGTGTACATGATTTGCGTTGAAATACTAAATCAAATAAGCATGCAAATATCTGATGCTTGGACTTTAGTTTCATTCTGAATATGTAAATTTGCTTTCTAAAAGAGCTTCAGTGCAGTTTGTGTCATCTGAGGACGATTATAACGCTCAATAAATCTAATATTCTGCACAATTCAGGTTGTTTTAGGGACAATCAACGGATTTTACGTAGAAATTTTACGTTTTAAATGATTCTCTCCTTGATTTTTAGGTGAGGATATTATAAAACGGACTCATTTCAGCGCTTGTCTCTAGTAGTGTTTGTGAGAATAAATGTTATTATAATGAAGCGCCGTCGAACGCTTGAATCTGATTGGTTGACGAACGTTCTAAGTTGTGCCGTTATTTTCAGCGCGGATAAAGTAGTTCCGGCAGGTCTTGAGCGCATATATCACTTGGCCACATGATTTCAGTTCTTTCGAAGGTCCGACGACAGCAAATAAATGACAAATCATTTCCATGTTTTTCAAAAATGTTTTATATGTACGGAAAGCACGTACCCTATTTCTCCCGCGCTTTCGTAAAAAATAGTCCTACAAACGAGCGTTTTTAAGGATAAATACTTGAACAGTGAATTAATTCTTACTTATTCAACAGTCGATGAGCTCATGTGTGCGATATGAATCGCTCAAACGTGTTTTATTGTTAAACTGCAGTGAGGAATCTGATCGAGACTCCGCCCACTCCTCCTCCTGCACCAATCAGAGCAGCTGCTGCGGAGGTTTAAAATGTATATACTTTCATATGTTTGAAAATAAAGAAACAAAATGACAAATGAGCAAATATATATATATATATATATATATATATATATATATATATATATATATATATATATATATTCTTGAGAACTGAAACATTTTAAGTATTTTCCCCCTTTAAATATCTTTTAAAAGGTTTCTTAAAATAGCATTTATTAATGATAATGCTTGTTTTTGGTCATAACAAAGTTGTAATTCTCACATCTAGTGCCTCCAGATACATTACAAACATGAAACAAGACTCAACGTAAAGAGCAAATGTGGAGTAACTGCGCCCTCTAGTGTCTCTACACAGTCAATTCCTGTTTAAAGTTTTCTATTGTTGAACCTGCAAACACTACAGAATAAAACCAAATCAAACTAATAAATTGGCTAAAATATTAAACTATTAGAGTTTTTTTTTTTTAAATCTACCTTTGAAATCTGAATATTTTTTGATTTCTGAATGTCTGTTATTGTTTATAGAACTGCTTTCATAACTTTCAACACACATTTATATTAGTTTGTTTATTATATTTTAAGTTTTAAAGCATTAAAAGCCTCATAAAGTGTGAAATGACTGTGTTTGACTCAGAGAAGCGTCCAGCTTCGGTCAGAGGCACGACTTCACAGTAAAGACGGCATCGATCCAGGGTTTTATCGAGCGTCTGGTGTAACTTTCGCCGTCTGTTATTCACTAATTAACATGTTTGCCTGAGATTATTGGCCCATAAAGCTAACATGGGTCATGTCGTTATAGGATTTGAGGGAAAATCAATCGGGAACCTAGATTTTTTTTTTTCTGTGTGGTGTTTGTGTTGGTGGATTTTGCTCTGTTTTTTGTTTCTTGGTGTTTTTTTACAGTCTCAAGTTCACCTTCAGCTCTCTAGATGAATTTACGTGAATTAAGACTGTGAAAATAGTTTATGTTTGTTTCATTGATCAATTGCAGGATATTTTTATTAGTCAAAAATTCATTTTTTTCCATCTGTGTGTGTGTCCAGTGCAGGTTTCTACTCGCCCGTAGAGCAGCTGTCAGTCTGACAGATCTGTCAATCAACATCAGCAGCTGCTTCATGTGTGAGAATGTGTTTTAATGACTGTATGATAATGTTCGGACAGCTGACCTGAATAAACCAGCGGTGAAGAGGCTTGTTTTGCAATAATGATCATGTGACTGCAACTCGTTCTGTTTTATGCATTTCTACTGCATTCAGATGTTGTTGAACAAAAGCATCTGCCAAACATGAGACGTCCGAGAGAGTCGCGCGATACACAACTGTTCAGAAGTTTAGAGTTGGTAAGATTTTTGAAAAAAATGTGAAATATTTTTCTAATGTAAATCATCTGTTTTCTATGTGAATATATAGTATAATATAATTTATTCCTGTAATCAAAGCTGCATTTATTTAATTAAAAATATAGTAAAAATCACAAAATATTATTGTAATTTAAAACAGCTGTTTTCGAGGTAAATATATAGTAAAGTGTAATTTATTCCAGTCATCAAAGCTGATTTTATTTGATTAAAAATATAGTAAAAATCACAAAATATTATTGTAATTTAAAACAGCTGTTTTCTATGTAAATATATAGTAACGTGTAATTTATTCCAGTGATCAAAGCTGATTTTATTTCATTAAAAATATAGTAAAAATCACAAAATATTATTATAATGTAAAATAGCAGTTTTCTGTGTGAATATATAGTAAAGTGTAATTTATTCCAGCGATCAAAGCTGCATTTATTTGGTTAAAAATATAATAAAAATCACAAAATATTATTGTAATGTAAATCATCTGATTTCTATGTGAATATATAGTAAAGTGTAATTTATTCCTGTGATCAAAGCTGCATTTATTTGATCCAAAATATAGTAAAAATCACAAAATATTATTATAATTTAAAAAAGCTGTTTTCTATGTGAATATATAGTAAAGTGTAATTTATTCCTGTGATCAAAGCTGATTTTATTTCATTAAAAATATAGTAAAAATCACAAAATATTATTATAATGTAAATCATCTGATTTCTATGTGAATATATAGTACAGTGTAATTTATTCCAGTTATCAAAGCTGCATTTATTTGATTAAAAATATAATAAAAATCACAAAATATTATTGTAATGTAAATCATCTGATGTCTATGTGAATATATAGTACAGTGTAATTTATTCCAGTTATCAAAGCTGCATTTATTTGATTAAAAATATAATAAAAATCACAAAATATTATTGTAATGTAAATCATCTGATGTCTATGTGAATATATAGTAAAGTGTAATTTATTCCTGTATTTTCAGCATCATTACTCCAGTCTTCAGTGTCACATGATCCTTCAGAAATCATTCTGATATGATGATTTGATGATCAAGAAACATTTATGATTATTATCAGTGTTGAATTTGTGTTTCCTCAGGATTATTTGATGAATTTAAAGTTTGAAATTTGAAATAGAATCTTTTGTAACATTATAAATGTCTCAGTGGATCAGTTGAATGCATGACTCCGGGTATCTAACTGAGTTTTTATTGAACTGCGGTGGATAATGACGTTCGGCTGCGGCGGCTCAATCATTCAGGGCTGGAAATAAATGTCTTGATTTACAACATGAGCGGCTGTGAGGAGAATTCAATGCTAAAGACATCAGTGTGAGCCGAGAGAACGCAGACTCTGACACGGACAGATCTGTCATTGTTTTACTGCCACTGTAAAACCTGTTTAAATCATGTCTTTTTTACTGTTAAAGGCCCATTATTGTTTTTAACGTTTTGCTTTTACATTCACATTACTGCATGTTATTTTTAAAATAACTTTTATTTATTTATATTTTGTTCATTTTTATGTTATTTGTTTTATTTGCTTGTTTAGTTCTAATTTATTTATCTATATTTTTTTATTTTTTTAACTTAACCTAGTTTAATTATCTCATTTATTATTTCTATTTGGTTTCATTTTTTATGTTTATGTATTTATTCTTATTTATGTATTAGTATTTGTATTTAAATGTATCTCTTTATTTGTATTTTTATCTTTGTATTTTAAATTATCTATTGGTATTTTATTTATTTTATTATTTTTATTTGCTTTCATTTGTATGTTTATGTATTTATTCTTATTTATCAGGATATTTATTAATTGTTATTTATTTGTTTATTTTTATTTGTTTTGAATTTTAATTATTTATTGGTGTTTTATTCATTTTAATTAATTGTTTTATTTGGTTTAATTTTTTATGATTATGTATTTAATCTTATTTATGTATTAGTATTTGTAACACTTTATCCGAGTTTTTATCTTTGTATTTTAATTTATTTTAAATGATCTATTGGTATTTTATTTCATTATTATTTTTTATGTTTATGTTTGTATTCTTATTTATTAGTATATGTATTTATTTATTTTCATTTTATTTATTTATTAGTATTTTTATTTACTTATTTATTTGTTTATTTTGTATTTGTTTTGAACTTTAATTTATTTTTAATTATTTAGTGGTGTTTTATTCATTTTAATTAATTGTTTTATTTGGTTTAATTTTTTATGATTATGTATTTAATCTTATTTATGTATTAGTATTTGTAACACTTTATCCGAGTTTTTATCTTTGTATTTTAATTTATTTTAAATGATCTATTGGTATTTTATTTCATTATTATTTTTTATGTTTATGTTTGTATTCTTATTTATTAGTATATGTATTTATTTATTTTCATTTTATTTATTTATTAGTATTTTTATTTACTTATTTATTTGTTTATTTTGTATTTGTTTTGAATTTTAATTGATTTTTAATTATTTATTGGTGTTTTATTCATTTTAATTCATTGTTTTATTTGGTTTAATTTTTTATGATTATGTATTTAATCGTATTTATGGATTAGTATTTGTATTTAAATGTATTTCTTTATCCATGTTTTTGTCTTTGTATTTTAATTTATTTTAAATTATCTATTGGTATTTTATTTATTTTGTTTTATTTCATTATTATTTTTTATGTTTATGTTTGTATTCTTATTTATTAGTATATGTATTTATTTATTTATTCATTGGTTTTTTATTTACTTATTTATTTGTTTATTTTGTATTTGTTTTGAATTTTAATTTATTTTTAATTATTCATTGGTGTTTTATTCATTTTAATTAATGATTTTGTTCGTTATTTTTTATTGTATCATTTATTTGTATTACTTTTTTGCTATTGTTTTATGTTTTTTCCATGCATTCCCTGGACATTAAAGCATGACTCTGGCGTTTCCAGCACTAAAGTCCAGTTTCAGAAATGTGAAGATGTGATCATGCATGCTGATATGGATGTCCCTCATGTAATTTCAGATCGATTGTATCAGTTCTTCTCCTCCCTGATATGAATCTGACAGAATCTCCCGCATGAGCAGATCGAGTCCCTGAGAACCAGAGAAAATGAGTAAACATAATTTATGACCCCAGGAGCTT
>CM074286.1:1012500-1015000 GCA_037194245.1 Opsariichthys bidens | reverse complement strand
TTTCGTTAAACATTTTATTTTATTTCATTTTTTTTTTTTTTTCAGCTTTATTTCAGCTTTATTACAATAATAAAAAAAAGAATTTAAAAGCTTAATTTGTAGCTTTAGTTAACTTTAACAACAATGGGTATTCACACACTCACACACACACACACACACACACACACATACACTCATAGACACACACACGTTGTGTTTTCATGGTTTATAGGGTCATTCCATAGGTGTAATGGTTTTTATACTGTACAAACTGTACATTCTGCGCCCCCCCCCCCCCACCCCCAAACCTACCGATCACACAACATGTTCTGCTATTTTACATTTTCAAAAAAGATCATTCTGTATGATTTATAAGCTTGTTTCCTCATGGGGACCAACAAAATGTCCCCACAATGTCAAGATTTACTAGTATTACTGTAACTGTGGGGACATTTGGTCCCCATAACGTAGGAAATACCCACACACACACACACACAGAGTTCGAAGAACAAAGATTGATCCAAAAGTAAGTTTGATTTGAGCTCTTCGGGCTGAACGAGCTGCTCTCCGTCTCCAGGTGGATGTATTGAGTGTTTGGGGAGATGAGGGGATATAGTCTGTTTATGGTTTAGTCTCTTTCTCTCAGGTCATATTTGCCTGTTGGACATAAATCAATACGGTTGCTTTCATCTGCCTCCTTAGGATGCTTCACACACACACTCTGACTCGAGATGCTGAGGCAGCCGGAGGTCCAGTTAGAGGAGTGGATCAAGGCATTAATCTCTCTCGTGTCTCACATGATTTAGTTTCTGGAATGATTTCAGCTCTGGGATGGAATATGTCAGAATGCCATTAGTGGCCACACATGTAATATTAATACATGTCAGAAGTCGAAGCTCTCTTGCTGTTGTGATGGACGTGTTCACGCGGTACAAAGTCAGCAAGACGTTCTTTTGAAAACAACGCGAGCAGACCGCTGACACTGCCCGAGGCCTCGGATCAAATCCCTCCGAACAAAAGATCCAGCCTCGTTCGGATCAAACGAGCATCAGCTATTGATCCGGGACACCGGGACGGAGTTCTTTGTGTTGAGCGGATCAGAAGGAGCGTGTGCCGACATGCTGGAGCTGCTGTTCTTCTGTCGGCTCTGAACATCAGAGGTGATCGCGGAAGGCCGGCCGCGCCACGCTGGCTTCAGACACTCGAGTGTGTTCGACTGCGGGAAAACTCACCGACCTGATGCCGGGGTCGTGTGGCTGGTTGCCGGGGTGTTGCTATGCATTTGCTCAGGTGTTTTGAGCAGTGATAATTTTGACGGCAATTTTTTATTTCGTTTTAGTCAAAATAGATCAAATAAAGTAGATTTATGGGGATGTTTTGGTGTTTTGAATGATTACTAGGGCGTTGCTAAGGTGCTTTGCATGGTTACTAGGGCATTGCTATTGATGCTTTGGTGTTTTGAGTGGTTACTAGGCCATGGCTACATGGTTGCTAAGGTGTTTCGAGCTTTATGCTGTGGATGTTTTGGTGTTTTGAGCGATTACTAGGGCATTGCTGGGATGTTTTGAGTGGTTACTAGGGAGTTGTATTATGGTTGCTAAGGTGCTTTGCTTGGTTACTAGGGAGTTGCTGTGGATGCGTTGGTGTTTTGAGTGGTTACTAGGGCATGGCTACATGGTTGCTAAGGTGTTTCGAGCTTTATGCTGTGGATGTTTTGGTGTTTTGAGCGATTACTAGGGCGTTGCCATGTGGTTGCTGTGATGTTTTGAGTGGTTACTAGGGCTTTGCTACAGAGTTTTGAGTGATTACTAGGGCATTGCTCTATGATCGCTAAGGTGTATTGAATGATTACTAGGGCGTTGCTAAGGTGCCTTGCATGGTTACTAGGGCATTGCTATTGATACTTTGGTGTTTTGAGTGGTTACTAGGGCGTGGCTACATGGTTGCCAAGGTGTTTTGAGTTATAACTAGGCCACTGCTGTGGATGTTTTGGCATTTTGAGCGATTACCAGAGCGTTGCTATGGTGTTTTGACTGGTTACTAGGGTGTAGCTATGGTGTTTTAGTCACATTTTAGCCCATATTCACAGAATTTATTATATATATTATTAGTAATTTTATCTTACAGTATATTGTTTAAATTGTCAATTCATGTTTAGTAGTTTAATTTATGTTAGTAGTTAATATTGCACTATCTTGGAGTTGACCTGATCTACATTTCACTACTGGCTGTATATCCATATACAACTGTGTACGTGACAAATAAAAATCTTGAATCTTGAATCTTGAATCTTGTTTTGACTGGTTACTAGGGTGTTGCTGTGTGGTTGCTAAGGTGTTTTGCTTAGCAGTACCCTAGTAACCACTGCTGTGGATGTTATGCTGTTTTGAGTGATTACTAGGGCATCGCTATGGTGTTTTGACTGGTTACTAGGGTGTAGCTGTGGTGTTTTGACTGGTTACTAGGGTGTTGCTGTGTGGTTGCTAAGGTGTTTTGCTTAGCAGTACCCTAGTAACCACTG
>CM074286.1:955000-1007500 GCA_037194245.1 Opsariichthys bidens | reverse complement strand
ATATTTTTTCTCATTTCAAGGATAAACTCGCTTCGTTTTCATCAGTTTTCCCATAAAAGAAGATTATTTTATTTCTTATTGCACAAGTAAATGTATCTTGATTTACTTTAGTTTTTAGTTTAGTTTTCACAATATGAAATATATAAAACGAAAGACGCCTTCAACACTACACTATAGCTGTGTCCGAAAGCGCTCCCTATCCACTATATAGTGCACTATATCGGGTGATTTTGTAGTGCTGTCCGAATTCTGAGTGAACGACTGCATTCGTTCACTACTTTTACCCACAATCCTCTCTGATTTTGAGCGTACGTTCGACGCTCGTTAAAGCGCCGTCACCCAAAATCCAGCGCGATCGAGCGCGAAAGAAAAATAAATACGGCGGACGGCAATACGGGAAGCGGCAACTTTCAACAAATGTAAGTGTCATTGTAACACAGTTCGTAAATATGGGAAGAAGGAGGCGGGAACCGGCGAACATTCAACGTAATTTTAATTAACAAATAAACAAACAATGAAACGAAAAGTAGAAGGGCGACTGCCGCCCACACAAACAAAATAAAACACAACATAAAGTCCAGGCCTGGTCCTCTCTCGTCCTTCACTGTCGTCGCTCCTCTTTTATGCTTCCGGAGCTCCTCCGTGAGAGACACGAGACCGGTGTAGCGCGCAGGTGACGCTCATTATCACTCACGCCGGCCTCGCGCCGTTCCCTCGCGGCTCTCGCCCGCCCTGCTCGTCACAGTCATTTTTTATTAATTAGAAGCAAAATGATACAGGTTTATATCATTATATATATACTTATTAAAATTTTTAAAGTGTTTATATTGTATTTATTTACTATTATATTTTTCATAAACAAATGTGACAGTGTAGAGTTTTTTTTTAAATATAAATGGACTAAATAGCATGACACCGCTGTTTTTATTCTCTCTTTATTCTCAATAAACAGTAAAATACAATTCATGAAGCTAAACAGGACATATTACAGACGGATACAGGACGAAATCGTCAGCTATTAACGTCAGCGACTCACTCATTTTCGTTCACTCTATAGTGCGCTCGACTGCCGTGCACTACATAGGGGTCAGTGAACGAGTGGACGCTTTCGGACACAGCTCTCGTTTTAGCTTTTGAATCGCTCTTTACAAATTTGACGTGAGACTCTGAACAAAATAACAATGAATAATGCGGATTCAACCTAAACACGTTCATTTATACCAACAAAATTCTTTAAATTCATTTCCACGGACGACTCGAGTCTCCAAAACTCCTCGTCCGCTCAGTTTGATCTGATAGTCGTGGGTCGGTTAACTCCGTCAAAGCTCATCCGACGATCCGTCTGGCCGGAGTTGACTGACAATACTTCTGTTTTCCGTGTATTAAAGAATCTGACATCATTTCTCAAGCTCTTCCATAGCGTCTGTCTGGACGTGAAGCGCTCGTGGTTCAGACTTTGGAAAGTCTCTCAGCGGCTGGTTTGAATAATTAATGGCATATACATTAAGAGACCTCCATGCAATGAAACGCAGTGTGAATCTCCTCCTGAATACGGCTCACATTTCACCCGCTTCTAGAATGGAAATGATTGATTTTCGCCCTCTGTCTTTAATATCGATGGTGTGAATAATTCAGAGTCATACCGCGCAACACCTCCGCCATATTCATTACGGTAACTCAAGCGTGTTGATGCATTTTTTTTGTATGGTCGCAGCATGATAATATGACCATTATTTGAAACTGAGCGAGCTGAATAAATGAACAGTCCCGGATGATCGGCGCAGATAGACGCGCATTATGTTGCGTCGCGATACATATCACACGTACTGCGGCGCTGCGATTGTGTCTGGCAGGCCGAGTGACTTTCTCTGTCGGACTGTCGGCGGGTTTCTCGTGATGCGATGACTCCGGTGAAATGAGACCGAGGTCAGTCTCTGATTACCTGTTCCCGCCCCGGGTCAAATGACTCTTAAATGTGTTGTTTACACTTCTACCTCATCTGACTCTGAGCCCGAACCTCCCCGAGATCCGCTGCACATCTGGATCGAAGTGATCATTAAATGACAGTACGGATTCAGCAGAAACAGACAGGGAAAACACAGTGCTGTTCATCAGTCATGGAGTTCATTCAATCTCAGGAATGCTCGATGGCTCGATGTTGATTCGGTTCAGTTCAATAACGCTGTCGATAGTTCAGTCTCGTCACTGTGAACTTTAGTTCCTTCATCATCAGCCACAGCACAAACACATGAGCTCATCTTCGAAGTGTTGTAATCTGTCAAAACAGAGTTTAGAGGATGATTTTAACAAGCAGAGCTGTTTGAGAAGTGTTTTATTATGAGGTCGTTTTGTCTTTTACGGCTCCGTTCATCGGCAGAATGAATTCTGCCGTCATTTCCCAACCCTCGTGTCACTCCCGACCTGTGGGAAAGATCTCATTTCACCAGCAGTTACAAAGAAGTGGCAAGTAACACATTGCAAAATTATTTTTTTTTTTTTACAGTGTGGATCATGAGAGATATTCTGCACCGTGTCCCATTTTTCATAAAGAAAGTGGATTGTGTGAAGTTTATTTGCGCAGCGCTTCTCACAGTACACGCGGCTTCCAATCAGCTGAAAATCTTTCAGTGTTACAATCAGCGATCACGGGCGCTGTTTTCGTTCATTTTGTGGAGTTTTGTTTTATGGCATATTTTGGCGTTTCATTGTGTGGAGTTTCGTTGCTTTTTTGGGGTTTTGTTGCTTTTTTGATGTTGTTTTTTGGCATTTTCTTTCATCTTGTTACATTTGTGGTGTTTTGTTGCATTTTATTGTGTTTTGTTGCATTGTGACTTTTTTTGCATTGTGTGAAGTTTTGTTTTATGGCAGGTTTTGGCGTTTTGTTGCATTTTTGACGTTTTTGTATGTTTTGGTGTTTTGTTGCATTTTTAGTGTTTTTTGTTTGTCGTGGTGTTTTGTTGTTTTTTGTTTGTTGTGGTGTTTTGTTGTATTTTTAGTGTTTTTTGTTTGTTGTGGTGTTTGCTTGTATTTTTGGTGTTTTTTGTTTGTTGTGGTGTTTTGTTGCATTTTTTGACGTTGTGTTTTATAGCTTTTTGGCATTTTGTTTCATTTTGTGGTGTTTTGTTTTGTGCTATGTTTTGGTGTTTTGTAGCTTTTTAGCATTTTCTTTCATTTTGTGGTGTTTTGTGGCATTATGTTGTATTTTTGGTGTTTTTTGTTGCATTTTTAATGTTTTTTGTATTTTAAGGTATTTTGTTGCATTTTTGTTTGTTTTTTGTTTGTCGTGGTGTTTTGATGTTTTTTTTGGTGTTTTTTGTTTGTCGTGGTGTTTGCCTGTATTTTTGGTGTTTTTTTGTTTGTTGTGGTGTTTTGATGTATTTTTGGTGTTTTTTGTTTGTTGTGGTGTTTTGTTGTATTTTTAGTGTTTTTTGTTTGTTGTGGTGTTTGCTTGTATTTTTGGTGTTTTTTGTTTGTTGTGGTGTTTTGTTGCATTTTTTTGACGTTGTGTTTTATAGCTTTTTGGCATTTTGTTTCATTTTGTGGTGTTTTGTTTTGTGCTATGTTTTGGTGTTTTGTAGCTTTTTAGCATTTTCTTTCATTTTGTGGTGTTTTGTGGCATTATGTTGTATTTTTGGTGTTTTTTGTTGCATTTTTAATGTTTTTTGTATTTTAAGGTATTTTGTTGCATTTTTGTTTGTTTTTTGTTTGTCGTGGTGTTTTGATGTTTTTTTTGGTGTTTTTTGTTTGTCGTGGTGTTTGCCTGTATTTTTGGTGTTTTTTGTTTGTTGTGGTGTTTTGATGTATTTTTGGTGTTTTTTGTTTGTTGTGGTGTTTTGTTGTATTTTTAGTGTTTTTTGTTTGTTGTGGTGTTTGCTTGTATTTTTGGTGTTTTTTGTTTGTTGTGGTGTTTTGTTGCATTTTTTGACGTTGTGTTTTATAGCTTTTTGGCATTTTGTTTCATTTTGTGGTGTTTTGTTTTGTGCTATGTTTTGGTGTTTTGTAGCTTTTTAGCATTTTCTTTCATTTTGTGGTGTTTTGTGGCATTATGTTGTATTTTTGGTGTTTTTTGTTGCATTTTTAATGTTTTTTGTATTTTAAGGTATTTTGTTGCATTTTTGTTTGTTTTTTGTTTGTCGTGGTGTTTTGATGTTTTTTTTTGGTGTTTTTTGTTTGTCGTGGTGTTTGCTTGTATTTTTGGTGTTTTTTGTTTGTTGTGGTGTTTTGATGTATTTTTGGTGTTTTTTTGTTTGTTGTGGTGTTTTGATGTATTTTTGGTGTTTTTGTTTGTTGTGGTGTTTTGTTGCATTTTTGGTGTTTTTTTGTTTGTTGTGGTGTTTTGATGTATTTTTGGTGTTTTTGTTTGTTGTGGTGTTTTGTTGCATTTTTGGTGTTTTTTTGTTTGTTGTGGTGTTTTGATGTATTTTTGGTGTTTTTTTCTTTGTTGTGGTGTTTTGATGTATTTTTGGTGTTTTTGTTTGTTGTGGTGTTTTGTTGCATTTTTGGTGTTTTTTTGTTTGTTGTGGTGTTTTGTTGCATTTTTGACGTTGTGTTTTATAGCTTTTTGTCATTTTCTTTCATTTTGTGGTGTTTTGTTTTGTGCTATGTTTTGGTGTTTTGTTGCATTTTTGGTGTTTTTTGTTTGTTGTGGTGTTTTGTTGCATTTTTGGTGTTTTTTGTTTGTTGTGGTGTTTTGTTGTATTTTTGGTGTTTTTTGTTTTTTGTGGTGTTTTGTTGCATTTTTGTTTGTTTTTTGTTTGTCGTGGTGTTTTGATGTATTTTTGGTGTTTTTTGTTTGTTGTGGTGTTTTGTTGTATTTTTAGTGTTTTTTGTTTGTTGTGGTGTTTTGTTGTATTTTTAGTGTTTTTTGTTTGTTGTGGTGTTTTGTTGTATTTTTTGACGTTGTGTTTTATAGCTTTTTGGCATTTTGTTTCATTTTGTGGTGTTTTGTTTTGTGCTATGTTTTGGTGTTTTGTAGCTTTTTAGCATTTTCTTTCATTTTGTGGTGTTTTGTGGCATTATGTTGTATTTTTGGTGTTTTTTGTTGCATTTTTAATGTTTTTTGTATTTTAAGGTATTTTGTTGCATTTTTGGTGTTTTTAGTTTGTTTTAGTGTTTTGTTGCTTTTTTGGGTGTTTTGTGGAGTTTTGTTTTATGGCATTTTGTGGCATTTTGTTGTATTTTTGACGTTTTTTTGCATGTTGTGGCATTTTGTTTTATAGCTTTTATTTGCATTTTGTTATGTTATAAACTCACAATTGTGAGAAAAATGCTTGACAGTTGAAATACAAAGTCGCAATTACATTTCAACATTTTTATTCTGTGGAGGAAACAATCTTCCATAAATAACAGGATGATTTAATTGTGAAATGTATTATGCGAAACATCTCAGACAAAAGAAAGCCCTACAGGTTTGGCATGATGAGTGTGAGTAAATGATTTTTTTTGTGGCCTTTTTTTCTAGAACAATTCCTTCAAGAATGCTTAAGCTGCTTCAGCAGAGCTATCTTTAGCATATTATGGGAATTTCCCAAGCCAAACACAAGGAGAATATTTGGAAAGCCGGACTAATGTCCTATTCACCACACAATGACTCATCAGATGCCATTAGCATGTGAATGTTCTTCTAACCGCAGTCTCTTAGTTCACACACACACACACACACACACACAGATGCCAGGTAAACACCCCTGGGACAGGTAAGCTTGTTGACTCACTGGTAGAAAGGAGATATTAGAGAGCTTTTTTGTTTAATAGCTCCTGCATTTTTCAGGAGTGGGGTTTGAGTTACTGCTGGCAGAGCGCCGGCATCGTCTGGCGGGAGGGAAGGTGGATAATTATTCTCACGGCTGTAAGTACAAATTGCCCAGAATGACTCCGCCGCCGGCGTCCTGAACGCAACCGTACACACCTCAGCCGACATCAGCCTGGAATATTTGCTTGAATTATCATAAGTATGAATTCATAAAAACATTTCATTGGCGATTCTTCAATTAGTGGCAAGTTGTTATTTCAATATGCAGCTCAATTTTATTCAGAACCTCAAAGTGAGCAAAAAATATAAAATTTTGATGCTTGTAATCTAATTTACCTATATAGCAAACACTTATAAATATCAGTCATCACTCGATATCTGCCAATAATATGTCAAGATATGATACGAGATATGAAACTCTGTAGTTTTAAAACATATAATGCAATGCAATGATAATTGAGAGATGAACAATCATATTTAAAACTCTAGATTTTTAAAATAAACGATAATCAAGTAAATATAAGCTGCTTGAGTCCAGTTGAGCAAAGTTCGACCTATCTAGGGATAATAATTCATGTGCTCTTCACTGTACTTGTGATTTTGAAAGAATGCATCTGATTTGTTGACTGTGTTTTCAGTCTTAGCTGTCTAGTTCCCGAAGGATCCGCTATAAAGACGCTGAAAGGTTAAAGGTGAGTTTGACGGGTCTATAAAGAGGCCGGAGTCATTGTGCTGTAATTGTTTTATGGCTCGCGGGAATGAAGATAATGAACACGTAGAGCGGAGCTTCTCTGTTTAACTTCAGGGTTTTACACGAACGTCAAGTTGTACGTTGTGTGTGTGTTTCAGTGTTTGGACTCTGTGTTGGTGTCAAGACTGGGCCCGTCTCCTCCGAACGGTGTCGGCCAATAATGTGCCTGATTAAATATGGATGGTGGCAGATACATGTTTAGTAGCTGGACGAAAGCCTGACACCAGATCCGATCCGCTCCGGTCGGAATAACGAGCAGCTGCTGAGAGACGCTTTCACGGCGTTCGGAGCCCGTTTCAACCGTTCGCGCGCCGAATTAACCCGTAAATAAACTTCAGAAGAGGATGTGCGTAGTTATGAATGCATAAACAAATACTTGATTCGGTGTTACAATGTAGAAGGTGTTTCGAGATGTTTCAGAGCCGGTAACACTTTACTATAGAGTTGCTCATTGGTTGTTCATGTAAAGTGTTACCGATGAGCCGTAACCACAGACAGAAATGACTCATTTAATAAGGATGATGTTTAGTATTAGTAAAGCATTAGTTCTGCTTGTCGTGGTCCGTTTTAGTTGGTTAACACCACTGGACCTGCCGCTGGTCAGTCTTCTCTGGTGGTCTATTGTTGAAGCTCAGCTGGAGGCGGATGGGTCAACACACACACACACATTTAACACACACGCTTTTCTCCAAAGAGACTCACGAATGAGAACAATAGAAGAAGTCGAATCAGCGAGAGGCCGTGTCAAGTCCCAGTTATTCCAACAAAGTGCTCATAGCGAGGGTTTTTTTTTTAAAGTAAATAAATCAAGAGACAGAATAGAAATATAAAAAGTAAGTGCTAAATTTACTGGGTCAAGTGTTGATGAAAAACATGTATCTTTAGCCACTTTTTGAAAGTTCGGGTTGAGTTACTTTAGCTGTGTCCGAAAGCGTCCACTCGTTCACTGACCCCTATATAGTGCACGGCAGTCGAGCGCACTATAGAGTGAACGAAAACGAGTGAGTCGCTGGCGTTAATAGCAGACGATTTCGTCCTGTATCCGTCTGTAATATGTCCCGTTGAGCTTCATGAATTGTATTTTACTGTTTATTTGTCATGTTTGTTGAGACAACATCCTCATCCGTCCCTGAAGCAAATAAAAATTCGTCAATACATCATATTCTAAGAGGTACAATAGTTCACTAACATGAGAAAAATCGACCAAATTATCATATGATAATAAGTAGAAACCTGTATCGAAATATCTTTACAAAGATGTTCTGATTCATAAAAAATGACACATGACTTACATTTGTAGAAGTTGAGAGAGACACAAAATGACATTCAAACTCACATTAGACGCGTTTAACAGTAAATAAAGCACATGAGATTATAATGATCATACTTGGTGGTGTTGCAGAAAAATAGAAACCGTTTCTAAAATAGAATTGTCGCGTGTCGTGGTTAGTTAGGACAAAAAAATCTTCGATTAACATAGAAATGATAGATTTTATCACATGTCTGGTTAGGACACGGTGTTAGGCACGTCATTCAACAGACAAGGAAAAGGTCCATGAGCGTGATTTGGCATTGTTCACAAGCTTCTGGAGGACACACGGGTCTGAAGTAGTGAGTTTAGCGATAGGGGTGCAGATCCAGCGGATGTTCTGCAAGGTTCAGTTGAAGGTGGTGGACCTTCATCCAGCTAGAAATGTCTGTCAGGCGGAGAGTTGTGTGTCTCCAGCACAGCAGTGATGGGAAAAAACCATGTTCATGAGCGACAGATCCTAATGAGACGTGTAGATGGAGAAAAGAAGCGGTCCCAGCACCGAGCCCTGAGGCACTCCAGTAGATCGATGTTTTGACTTACTTTACTTAACTTGCAGAACACAAGCATCTTGAGGACACACAGGTCTGAAGGAGTGAGTTTAGCGATAGGGGTGCAGATCCAGCGGATGTTCTGCAAGGTTGAGTTGAAGGTGGTGGACCTTCATCCAGCTAGAAATGTCTGTCAGGCGGAGAGTTGTGTGTCTTCAGCACAGCATTGATAGGAAAAACCATGTTCATGAGCGACAGATCCTAGAAACACATCCAGATGGAGAAGAGAAGCGGTCCCAGCACCGAGCCCTGAGGCACTCCAGTAGATAGATGTTGTGACTTACTTTACTTAACTTGCAGAACACAAGCTTCTGGAGGACACACAGGTCTGAAGCCAGCCAGTGATAGTCCTGTAGGCAAACATCAGAACCTTGAACCTTGAGCATTCTGGGTCAAGTTGCATAGGTTTGACAGAACATGCTGGAAGGCCTGCCGAGAGAGCAAGAGCTTGGACAAGGAGTTGTGTAGCATATGCTCCAATAGGAAGGGCCTCATCCTCCATGTCGTACAAGGTAAATCTCCAGGACCGGGGTTTGTAGCAAGATCTGTGAAGCTTAAACGATCATCCATCACAACTCTAATGTTCCTGTCTATCCTGGAAGGAGTTATGATTGACAAACCTAGCTGAATGGAGAGATTGTGATGAACTGACCACAAGCAATTCCGCCTTTGCAACGGTGAGTTGAAGGTGGGGGTCCTTCATCCAGGCAGAAATATCTGTCAGGGAAGCTGAGACACGAACATCTTCCATAGGATCATCTGGCTGGAAAGAGAGGTAGAGTTGTGTATCATCAGCACAGCAGTGAAAGGAAAAACCATGTTCCTGAATGACAGATCCTAGTAATGACGTGTCGATGAGGAAGAGAAGCGGACCCAGCACTGAGCCCTGAGGCACTCCAATAGATAGTTGTTGTGACTTTAACGCCTCACCCGTCCATGAAGTGAGTAGACACTCGCTTGTGGTCAAACGAGGCAAGCGGAGTGGAAGTCAACAGCCTGAGGTTTGTCTAGATGGATGTTGATGTCTCCAAGAGGAGTATCATCCTCAGGGAAGGATGAGAGGAACACATCTAACTCCTCCAAGAAGTTAGCTAGCTGACCTGGGGATGATAAACAACTACAACATGGATATTAACAGGGTGAGTAATAGTAATTGCATGTGATTCAAATGAGCATTTGCCACACAGTGATGGTGAAAGATTGAACTTCCATTCATTGGAGATGAGTAGACCAGTACCACACACACACACACACACTCAAGATAGAAATTCGCAATTAGCTTTTTATTTTTTTTACCCTGTGGTATAAACAAACTTACATGTGCTTTAAACTTTTGTTTTTGTCTATGCACAATTTATACATGAGTTGAAGCGGTCCCAGTTCCGAGCCCTGAGGCACTCCAGGAAATAGATTAGTCAACTAACAATGAACAATACTTCTATAGCATTTATTCATCTTAATGTTAACCTCAACATTTACTAACATCATTTTTCAAATCCATTGTTAACATTTAATTCACTTTGAGCAAACAAAGAAGTAAAGTATTTTTATTGACTAACATTAACTAAGATCAATAAATTCATGTGAAAAAATGGTCAATGGAAAAATAGGAAAAGTATGCAAATGACCTTTTTGGTAAATTTACGGTCTGTCCCGTATAAATTGCACTGATATAGATCAAATTATTCATATGCACATCTAACTGACTGAATGTAGTATTTTTCATGTAATATTTAACTTAGAATTGTATCATTTAATTGTCTGATGCATCAAAAAGCTTTGTTTCTTTCAAATGCCGAGTGTTTTGCAAATCAGTAGTTGTTTCTCGGGATTGAGGCCGATTGAAGTGGGAAACGAGGAAGATTTCAAACCTGTAAATCCAGTTGTGTGTCTCTGAGGTCAAAGTAACAAAGGACAGAACCGCAGGTGGTGATTAGTGCTGAGAACATGACGGAACAAGTCGGACAGGAACAGAATTAAGATCGGCTGCTTCTCTAAAGGCCGATCAAACAGATTCGCTGTTGAACAAACACGTTAAACTAGACTGAGGTCGGATGAACTTTGACCTGCAGCTGCTGAAACACACATGTAAGAGCTGGGTTCGGGACGAGTGAAATGAAAAGTCCCTCGTTTTTTGTCATTTCCAACCACGTTTCAAATGAAATCTGGTAATATTATTAAATAAATCTGAACGAACAAACATTGCATTGCTCGTTGTTTGTTAATAATCGTTAATGCATTAAGTAACGGGACATTACTGTAAAGTGCTACTTCCTAATTTCATAACTAGCGTTTTCTTTATCCTTTTACATTGTTTTCAGGCCAAAAGTACATGAACTGACAATAAAATGCGTTTTTGTCTCTTGATTTGTCTTGTTTTTCTCGTATTTCATCTCAAGCGCCGTTGTGTTCATGATAAGTAACTTTTAAGAAAACGGTTACACTTTGTTTTAAGGTGTAATTTTACATTTATGTACTGTAATATCAATTAACAGGGTTTGGTTTAGGGATAGTTGCATATAATTATGCATAGTTTGCTGTTAATACTACATAAAGTACATATAACATGAGAAACAAGGACACTGTAAAAGAAAGTGAGGCCAGAACTGAAGGATTGTCCTATATTGTGTAAAAAATTTGTTTTACACAATAAATATTCAAATGGTTTATTTAAGCCTTTTGTTTATACTGTGATAGATTAATATATTTAATACATTTATATATTACATTTCAAATGAAGAAACACAATTTTTTGCTAAAAAATGTAAATATTGGAATCTTTTATAGAATATATGATACATTACACACACACACATATATATGTATATATATATATATATATATGGTGTGTTATATATGTTATGTATTTTTTTTTCAATTGAGAAAAAAGTTTTTGATAGAAATGTAAATAATAAAATCTTATATATGTTTTTATTTTATGTATTTATTTTTCAAATGAGGAAAAACGGCACATTATTCGATAAAAATGTAAATGAAATAAATATATATATATATATATACATATATAATATTTCAAATGAAGAAAAAGTTTTTGCTAAAAAATATAAATATTGAAATCTTTTATATAATATATGGTATATTACACACAAACACACACACACACACACATATATATATATATATATATATGGTAAATTATATATGTTATGTATTTATTTTTTCAATTGAGGAAAACTTTTTTGATAAAAATGTAAATAATGAAATATTTATATATATAATATTTCAAATGAAGAAAATGTTTTTGCTAAAAAATGTAAATATTGAAATCTTATATATAATAAATGGTATATTACACACACACACACGCATGTATATATATATATATAGGCCTATATATGGTGTATTATGGTGTAAGTTATGTATTTATTTTTCAAATGAGGAAAAACGACAAATTATTTGATAAAAATGTAAATAATGAAATATATATATATATATATATATAATCTTTCAAATGAGGAAAAACAACACATGTTTTGATATAAAAAAAATGTCACCATGACGCTTAAACCAGGTATTGAAAACATCCTCATCATTGTGATGTCAGTCTTAACTTGTGTTTTTAATGTATTTTTGAAACACTCATAGTCTCAGAAAAGCCTAGAGAAATACGGCCGAATGTGTTAATATAAAGGAATTTTCCATATCGATTTTCAAACGTCTGTAAACGTTGTAAAAGAGCAGTTTCTCGGCTGATGATCGCACAGATGTGCTGAGACGGATGAATCAGTGTGTCGGTGTGTGTGAAGCGGCCGCTTGTGTTCCAGACGGTCGCTGCTCTTCTGTCTGGCGCTCTGTTACCTGTGCAGATCGGGTGTCATTGCTTTAATAAGAGAGAGACGCGCACATCTCCCGCTATCTGTCTGTCTGTCTGAGGGTGGCAGGGGTCACGTGACCCGCATGACCCTCCCCGCCCGCCCGCTTCAATTATTCACGGCAGCTTCACCCGAGATGACTGACAGCCGCGGGCTCGTCTCTGACCACCGACTTCAGCTGATCTCAGTCACTTCCTCAGGATACTTTTAAAGCTCTTCATCTAGTATTTATACTTCACTTAAGCTTCATTTCACTCAATAAAATTTTAGTTTAACTATTGATGTTTCTGTTCTTATTGTCTGATATCTTTAATGAAGTCAAACTTCTTCAGATGTCGGCATGTGCTCAGAGAGGATGAAGGTCAGACCCTGCAGACGAGTGTGTGTGTGTGTGTGTGTGTGTGTGTGATCACTGCAGACGGGCAGAAGGCTGATCACAGGTCAGTGTGTGTCGACTCGAGGGCCCTTCACTGAGACTTTTCTGCCAAAGCTGAATGGTTGATGTGCTCGTGTGGTTGCTATGGAGCTCGTCCAATTAGAACAGCCGGAAAACCCTTGACTGGTTTCCAGGCAGGATTCGTGGACTCAAGGGTGTTGGTGGGAGCTGAGAAACTTTTATTTTTATTTTATTTATTTATTTTTTATTTTGTTTGTGTTTTATCGTTATTGTATTGCACTGCATATTTTATTTGACTTAATTTTTATATTTTATTGGATTTTTATTTTGTTTTTGTATTGACTTGCATTGCATTTTATTGTATTGCATTGTTTATTTTATTTAATTTTTGTATTTTATTCAGTTGCATTTTTATATTTTATTACTTTGCGTTATTTTTATTTAATTTAATGTTATTTTTAATTGATAATTTTTATATTGTATTGCAATCATTTTTATTTTATTTTTGTAATTTTTTGCATTTGTATTTTTTATTACTTTGCATTATTTTAATATAATTTTGTTATTTTTAATTGATCATTTTTATATTGTATTGCAATAATTTTTATTTTATTTTTATATTTTGTTGCATTTTTATATTTTATTCTATTACTCTGCATTTTTGTGTTTTGTTTTATTTTTAATTGATCATTTATTATATGTTTATTACATAGCATTGATTTTTGTATTTTAGTTCATTACAAATTTATATTTTATTGCATTGCATTTATTTTCTTTATAATGTAGAGTACATTATGCATGTAGATTGGAGAGTTATACATGTAATTTAAATGTATCTAAAGTTATTCATGTTTTGGCGGTGAAAAGCCATTAAAGCACCTCTTATCAAAGTGACTTTAGAGAGAGTTGAAACGGCGCAGAGGAAGTGGAGC
Organism: Opsariichthys bidens; assembly: GCA_037194245.1. Lineage (NCBI taxonomy): Eukaryota > Metazoa > Chordata > Actinopteri > Cypriniformes > Xenocyprididae > Opsariichthys > Opsariichthys bidens. The sequence continues at coordinate 993,975 of CM074286.1, read as the reverse complement.
ATGTGATTGTGCAGCCGTGTGTGTGTGTGTGTGTGAGAGAGAGAGAGAGAGCATTCTCTTCTCTTCTCTCTCTTTCTCGGCTGTGGTTTCTGATGCAATCATGAATGGTGTGTGTAAAGCCTCATCTGACTCCACGACCTGCAGAGGAACCGTGTTTCTGTCCGCCCGCCGCTCTGGACCAATGATGGTGCTGTTGCCATCAGAGCGGAGCGGCGATCACACGCCCGCCCCGGCCTGCTGTTGCCATAGAAACAGAGTTAGTTCAGTCAAACGAGCCCATGAATCATTCAACTGAGTTTCAGCTCAACACTATAAAGATAAACACACCATTCAGCGGGTCGCCCCGTTCATCGTGGGACGGCTGACCCGTGCGTGATGATTATTATTCAGGCTGCTGTGTTTCTGTGGATTAACAGCGAGTCTCTCTTACTTTAATTACAAATCTCATCCACACTGTAGAAGTAATGAAGGGGTTTCCAACAGGACTGATATGTGAAACAAATCAGTGTTTTAAAGTCTGTTTCTAAATGTGGTTCATTTTGATAACCACTTTGCTTTGCATTGCAATCACATTTTATTTTACTTAATTTTTTCCATTGAATTTTTAGATTTTATTGCATGGCATTTTTATATCATTTTATTTTATTGTATTTTATTTTTAATTGATTATTTTTGTATTTTATTACATTGAATTGCTACGTATTTTATTTTATTCAATTGCAGTATTTTTATTTTATTTTTATTTTTAAGTGATAATTTTTGTATTTTATTGCATTGAATTTTATTTTCATTTTTTGTATTTTATTGCATTGCATTATTATGTTTTATTTCATTACATTGCATTTTTATATTTTATTTCATTGCAGTATTAATATTTTATTTTTATTTTTAATTGATAATTTTTGTATTTTATTGCATTGAATTTTATTTTATTTTTCTTATTTTTTGTATTTTATTGCGTTGCATTATTATGTTTTAATTCATTGCATTGCATTTTTGTTTAGTTTTATTTTTAATGTATCATTTATTACTTTATATTTTTATTCTATTATATTTTATATTATATTTATATTTTACTTGCATTCATTGCATTACATTTTTATATTTTATTGCACCGCATTACATTTATTTTCTATGTTTAGTAGATTATTATAGATTATTTTATTTTATTTTACTCAATTTTTGAATTTCATTCAAGGATTTTTGCATGTAATTTTATTGCATTTTGCTTAAATTGCATCTACAGGTGTTTTCATGTAATTTAAATGTATGTATTTATATATATATTATTACTAATATTATTTCTAACATAGTGTTATATCATTTTATTTGATAATTGTTGTATTCATTTGTTTTGATGTCTTATATTTATTTTGTACCTTATAAAAGTAGATTTATAGCACGTAAATGCGTCACTAAACAGAAATGCAAATGTTTCAATCTCACGATACAGTGTCTCTGGCTGAAGAAAGTCTGTGGTGATGAAGCGGCGTCAGGATCGGCTGTAAACACTGAGATTGATCAGACTCAGAGGAGTCAGTCTGTGTTTGTTCAGCGTCTGCCGCTCCGCTGCTATTTCATCCCGTGTTTATGAATTTATGATTGTGAAGAGCAAGATAAGATGTCAGGAACCGATGCACACACACGACAGCTCATGGAGACGGTCACACGCTCTTATGTAATCCACACTACCAATCAGAGCCATGGATAGATGAGAATCTCCCGGAACATCACGATTTACATGGACAAAACCATCAGATTTTCACTGGAAAATGTTGAAATCTATGGTTTTATAATCTGTGATTTTAATGATTGAGCAACAGTTACTTAGAACAGGATTACTCTCACTGAGAGTGTGTGTGTGTGTGTGTGGGGGGGGTATTTCCTACGTTACAGGGACCAAATGTCCCCACAGTTACAGTAATACTAGTAAATCTTGACATTGTGGGGACATTTTGTTGGTCCCCATGAGGAAACAAGCTTATAAATCATACAGAATGATCTTTTTTGAAAATGTAAAATAGCAGAACATTTTGTGTGATGGGTAGGTTTAGGGGTGGGGGGGGGGGGGGTGTACAGTTTGTACAGTATAAAAACCATCACGCCTATGGAATGACCCCATAAACCATGAAAACACAACGTGTGTGTGAGTGAGTGTATGTGTGAGTGTGTGTGTGTGAGTGTATGTGTGGGTGTGTGTGTGTGTGTGGGAATTCCCTACATTACGGGGACCAAATGTACAGTTTGTACAGTATAAAAACCATTACGCCTATGGAATGACCCCATAAAACATGAAAACACAACGTGTGTGTGTGTGTGAGTGTGTATGTGTGAGTGTGTGTGTGTGTGTGAATGTGTGTGTGTGTGTGTGTGAGTGAGTGTGTGTGTGTGAGTGTGTGTGTGTGTGTGTGTGAGTGAGTGTGTGTGTGTGTGTGAGTGTGTGTGTGTGTGTGTGTGTGTGAGTGTGTGTGAGTGAGTGTGTGTGTGTGTGTGTGAGTGTGTGTGTGAGTGTGTGTGTGAGTGAGTGTGTGTGTGTGTGTGTGTGAGTGTGTGTGTGAGTGTGTGTGTGTGAGTGTGTGTGTGTGTGATATAGAGATCAGTATCTGCGTCTCAGGCATGAACTTGATCACAGAATGTTTTGGCATCTCTCCATGTGAACCAGAAGTCAAACCCACATCTCTTCTCCAGGATGAATCAACAAAAGGAGTCTGATTTCACCGCGTGGAGGAAAAGAGTTAATGTGGTCATTTGGTTCTCGCACAAATATAATTATTAAACCGTGTTTCTGAGTTCCGCACAGTCGAGAATGACTTCATAAACAATCACAGCAAGGGAAAATAACTATAAACGATATAAAACTGAAATTCAGGCCATTTTGTGAGTAAAATAATCCCAATATCTTGTTTAAGAGTAAAACCGAACTCTTAAAATATTGATAAACTGCAAAGCCTGTCATTCTGTAAAACATGTGACATCAGAGTTGTTTTGTTGCTAAAACACGTCACTCGTGTAAGTTTAGATAAAGGTAACTTGATATATTTGTGCGATTACGCGGTTTGACCCGCTACACACATTCATGTCAACCAGACGAGTGTTTGTTTCACTGCCACGTTTGTGTGCTTTCAAATCTGGCCAGACGAATGTCATTTTGACGCTCTTAAAGGGGACATGTTCTTTTTTTTCCATGCGCAGAATAAAGGGGCGTGGCCTGGTTGAGTTTGGTTAAAACTGCCGGTTATGGTTAGAGGCGGGACATTCCGACCAATCAGAGCACAGTGTGCTTTTCAGAAGGAGGGGCTTCACAGAGACAGGAAGTAAACAGAGCGTTCCTGACAGACTGGGAAGAGAGGAGCTGCACAACGGAGAATATGAGGACAATAATGAACCCGTTCTAGCAGAGCACAAATGAGCTGTGAGTGCGAGTCTCGCTCTGTTGCTGCAGTGAGGCGTTCCCTCTGTGAGGGAATGTGGGGTCTTTGTGTGACCCAGCTGTCCAAGTGTTTATTGACCGGTCAAATGCCCCGAGGGTGGAGAAGGGCAGATCATAACAAGCACCACCTGCCCTGCTGCCCCAAACCGTCCGGGACACGCCGTGTTAATCTGGACACACCTCCGCATCAGCTGCGTTCGGACAGAGAGAGAGAGACTGAACATTCAGCACAACAAAGAAACTCTAACAACTGGAATCTGACCGAAGATTATAGATGGAGTTCATTATCCGTTAGTCCTACGTCCCATGATGCTTTGCACGAAATATTGGCGTAAAACTGTAAACAATCAGTGAAAGGCTCGTAATTAGGGACGGCTGCCGCGAAACTTACGCTTCGACACAGCGTCGAGATCCCGACTAAACGAAGCTCTTCGACGGGAGGCGTGCTCGCCGAGTCTGCGTTTGATTGACAGGGGCGGGAACCAATCGCACATCTGTCCCGCAGAGTTTAAAAGAGGCCGTCACCTCGTGGGTTTTTGTGAGAGGAGAACGAGTTTGAGATGACGTTTACGATATAGTGGCATTTATAAAAACATAAATCTGTAAACAAACAAAAATTGTGGATTGATGCGTTTTATTAATTTTAATTTTTCATGACCAAAATAACCTAGTTATTATTATTATAGTTATAGAGTGAGGATGTTAAAAACTCTCCACGTTCCCAAAAACACTTATTTTTATTTTTTTTAAATGGCTTGTTGTCAAAGTTGTTTCAGATCACATGTGCGACTGACCACTAGGTGTCGCCGTGTCGGTATAATCTCGAAGCCTCGACACATTTGCATCAACCGTTTCAGTGTTTCACGAAGCCTCGCTCTGCCCATCACTTCTCGCAATATAAACGCAGTGATACGTGACAATATTCTACTCACCCTTCACCGTGTCCAACATTAAAAGGACATTTAAAAGTGTAAAAGCGTGAATTTATTCAGCGTTGCGCGATACAATTCCAAAGTCATTTTGACCGATAATACAACCTGTGAAAACAAACCTGGAAAGAGGAGAAAAGCGAGAGATTCTCTGTGACTCATTAATAGGATGTGTTGTAAATTAAATCAGGGGAACGGACTAGAAATGTGCCGTATATGTGGTGCTTATTACAGCAGAACGCAAAGGAAGGAAGAGAAAATAATAAGCTTGTGGGGAAACCTTATGATTCCAAATGATTCTTTTCGGACGGAAGTTCCCCAAAGCGGAAGTGCTTCCCAAAGTTCAAAACACAGGAGGTTCGTCAGGAATAAGGTAGATAGCCCCGCCCCTTTTCAGCTCTTCCCTCGATGTCTTTTGTCTTCCCGTTTCCGCACCGATCGTATATTTCTGAATGAACTTTAAGACATTATAATGCTCACGATAACTTTTCTTAACTCTACAACAAATAAATCCACTTCACTAGCTAATTATTATTTGATAGAGAAATGTACAGAGCTACCGCAAAAACGGAAAAGCGTCGACGTCGTTCGCGTTTTTTCGATCCCCCCCCCCCCGCGCAGAATAAAGGGGCGGGGCTTGGTTGAGTTAGTTGAAACTGGCGGTTATGGTAAGAGGCGGGACATTTCCCAAACACCAATCACAGCACACCACACCAGCCGACCAATCAGAGCACAGTGTGCTTTTCAGAAGGTGGGGCTTCTTAGAGACAGGAAGTAAACAGAGCGTTCCTGACAGACTGGGAAGAGAGGAGCTGCACAATAGAGATCGAAAAAAACAAGTTGAAAAAAAATCAACTCTGAGCGGAAAAACGTCGACATCATTCGCATTTTTTTTCCCTGCGCAGAATAAAGGGGCGGGGCTTGGTTGAGTTAGTTGAAACTGGCGGTTATGGTAAGGGGCGGGACATTTCCCAAACACCAATCACAGCACACCACACCAGCCGACCAATCAGAGCACAGTGTGGAGGGGCTTCATAGAGACAGGAAGTAAACAGAGCGTTCCTGACAGACTGGGAAGAGAGGAGCTGCACAATAGAGATCGAAAAAAACAAGTTGAAAAAAATCAACTCTGAGCGGAAAAGCGTCGACGTCAAAAAAATTTATTTTTAAAGTTTCCGCTAATGTGACAGTTTAGCGGCAAACCAAAGAGCGCTCGCGTGACACTGACAGGATTCAGTGGTTGCCTAGCAACATAAATAACCGCATTTTTATTTATAAAATCAACAAAAAAGGATGGTGCGGTGCGCCTCGCGTTTTCAGAGCTGAAAAGCGCGTTCTATGTGATCAGGGCCGAAGAGATGAATGAGTGAAAGCCATTCATCGCAACGCGCAATATGGCGGAATACGTCCCGCGCATTCGAAGTAAAAGAGCCAATCGCTGATTGATAAAGTCACTGCGTCACTGCATAAGAAAGAACAGTTCATGTCAGACGTGAAATATGCTATTTAATTGTGAGTTTGCCGAGCCGTTTCTTGAGATTTCAGGATTCCTCCATTCAAATAGATGGGACTCGGTACTGGATGCCCGAAATAGCTGTTGTAAATATAGTCGCCGGGTGAAAAAGGGACTTTGATCTTACATACTGGAAGTCTCAGTCTAACTCTCAATATAAAACTAGTTGATTATTAGCAAAGACTTTATATACATATATATATATATATATATATATATATATATATATATATATATATATATATATATATATATATATAGAACGACTGCGCTCTCATATTATTATGAATTGGAGAAAGTGCCACGCAATAAGTCCCGCCTCCTCGTGATTGCTAAGTCACTACAGCGAAAGAGTCACGTGCGCATGCGCCTTAGCTTGATCCGTGCCGAAAGACGCCGTTTTTTGTCACGATTCGAGCATTTAGAAACAACACTTGTTGTCAGATTTCATTGGTAATTTCAAATATGAAATTGAATCCAAAAGCTCGGTGAACAGCTTTGGAGAACGCATGACCATGACGCGTTTCTAAGATTGCCGCCAAGTGAAGTGACTTGTCTTAAAGGGACCTTGCATATTATTATTATTATTATTATACTATTGTTTATTTATTAGCACTTTTAAAGCAGATATTAATGCCTTGTTCTGCACGAACATATTCTACAAGCTTAATCCTACTAATGCCTAAACTTAACAACTACTTTACTATTAATAAGTAGTAATTAGGAGTTAATTGAAGCAAAAGTCGTAGTTAATAGTGAGAATTGGACCCAAAAATTGAAAGTTTTACACTTAATTAATTAAAAGCATGACATAATTGATTATTTACTATTCGATTTTTTTAAATTAGAATGCATAAAATGTATATACATATTATGCATTTATTAAAATAGCTCAGAATCAGCATTAATCTAGTCATTTCACACAATGCAACCACGTGCACTTGTTAAAACTGGACTGAATTTCGCATGTCCTGTGATGGAGAACAGATTTAATCACAAACAGATGTGACATTTAACTACCACATCTGTTGTCGACGCATATAAAACAAAAACTAGTGCATTTCCTCCTCATCCCCCCCCCCCCCCCCCCCCCCCCCCGTATTATATAACTAGAATAAAATACCCTGTTATATGAAGTCGGTTTCTTCTATCGTACTTTTTTCCGGTGCATTGAAATCATAGGAAGTCTTTCTATGTAAGTGTAAAATCATATGATAGAACCACAAACTACAGCTGTGGGAATTTCCCATCCACGTGTGTGAATACGGCACAGCAAGGCCAGACCAAAACAAACACCCTGATTGGCCAGAAGTCACATGATTGACAACTCTTAAAGGCATACGCCCACACATTTACGGAATGCTTCTCGTTTTCAAAAGTTTTACGCATATTCACAATGGATGTGTGCTGTGCAGCACGAGACTGTGCGATTCATCCATTTACACAGTAAAATCAAGCCTTTAGGGTTTTACATTAGAGGACGAAGTGGCAGTGAATGAATTAAACCGGCCGTACGTGGACATACGCATCACAATAGATGCGCACAAAAGCACAGCAGGACAGCTATTGTGAACACAGCCTCAATTAAGTGTGAGTTTTAGCACTGTCTATATAACACAACACCTTCGTGCCAGATGGCGAGTTACGCAATACTACAAGTCATGAATTAATCTGCATAACACAATTATTTGACGCGTAATGAAGCGCAGAAGTCGTGCTCCTGTCCCTTTAAGAAGAGCGAGCGTGTGTGTTTACACACAGAGCGTGACGTCAGAGGAGGCGGGGCCGCGCCGCTGGAACACGAGCGCGAGCTCGCGCCGACAGCAGAATGAAGCGAGCCGCTGGGGGACGCGCACTGCGAAGGCGCGCGACGTTTCTGAAATTCGCTCGATTGTTTTAAGCGTTTAACGGAGCCGGACGACTGGCAGACACACTGGTAAGAGGGAGAGCTTTCTGAGCTGGTACCGTGAGGGCAAAAACACGGTGTTTTTTTGTTTGTTTGTTTGTTTTATAACAGACTGGCGGGAGCGTAAATACAGTTATTGAATATTGAATGTGTTTAAATTTAGAGTATCGTCTCCGAGCTGTCATTTATAAAGTGTGTGTGCGCTGTAAAATCACTGAAGTTGTTGTTTTTGTGCGACCGGTTCACATCGGCGCTGTTTCAAATCCTAGTGCGCTCCCTACCTAGAGACCATCCGCTGCTGCTGTCTAGGTAGGGAGCACACTCACAATGAGTTTTAATCCTCTGAGTCTAAAGTGCTGGAGACATAAGTGTCCTAAACGCTAGATTGAGTGGTGTTTAGTGGCATTTATAAAGAGTTTATGATTAGATAACGGTGTTATAATGAGTTTAGTTGAACTACTGTAGTGTTGTTAAGATATGGAGGACAATAACAACATGCAAATATACATAGATCTGATCTGTAGTGACTCATTTTTTTGCGTGTTGTTGTTCAGTTATTGAATCAAGATGGAATATAGTCACTGTGTGTGTGTGTGTGTGTGGGTATTCCCTACATTACGGGGACCAAATGTCCCCACAGGTATAATAGCTGAATGTACAGTTTGTACAGTATAAAAACCATTACGCTTATGGAATGTCCTCATAAAACATGAAAACACAACAAGTGTGTGTGTGTGGGTATTCCCTACGTTACGGGGACCAAATGTCCCCACAAGTATAATAATACTAGTAAATGTTGATCTTGTGGGGACATTTTGTTGGTCCCCATGAGGACACAAGCTTATAAATCATACAGAATGATCTTTTTTTAAACTAGCAGAACATTTTGAGTGATGGGTAGTGTAGGGGGACAGCATGTAGAGTTTGTACAATATAAAAACCACTACGCCTATGGAATGTCCCCGTAAACCATGAAAACACAACGTGTGTGTGAGAGTATTCCCTACGTTATGGGGACCAAATGTCCCACAGGTATAGTAATACTAGTAAATGTTGATCTTGTGGGGACATCCATCCTATGGAATGTCCCCATAAACCATGAAAACACAACGTGTGTGTGTGAGCGCGTTTTTGTGACATATCAGGACACAAATGTGTATAATGTCATGGGTATGACACTGGTATTACAACTTCAAGGTGAAATATGAGGACATTTCATATGTCCCCACTTTTCAAACAGCTTTAAAAACACACTAAACAAGGTTTGATTAAAAATGTAAAAATGCAGAATGTTTTCAGTGAGGGTTAAGTTTTAGAGTGGGGGGGGGGGGGCAGAATGTACAGTTTGTACAGTATAAAAAACATTATGCCTATGGAATGTCCTCACTTTGATAGGTGTGTGTGTGTGTGTCCTCACTGGGTCAGTAGTGCTACAGAAGCTCTATGCAGGCGTCACACAAACTTATTAACCAAGTTTGATTGCTTTAATGAAAAAAAAAATGAATTGCAGCGAACAATAAAATGAACATCCAGTACAGTAAATGTGCATCACTGATGGTGTTTTGCTGATATTTGCATTATTGAAGAGCAAGCGTGCTGTTTTCCAGTGGTTTCCAGTGTGAAGTTGATGTGGGTCTTGGCCTGATTTCGGACGGGTCCCGGCGGTCGTGTGTGTGTGTGTGTGTGTGTGTGTTCGCGGCGGTAGGGGGAGCTGCGTGTTGCTCTGCTTTCTGCACAGTCATTTTTACACTCATTGAGGAAATCAGATGCGATAGTTTGTGGCGTGACACGTGTTTCTGTGCATAAACACACACACACACACGCGCTCGAAACACACAGGACGTTCGCACACACATCCGATCGACGAGGGACTGCATGGGTTGCAGATGATTTGTCTGAGAATGCTGGGGGTTTATTGGAAACTTTAAGAGGATGTGCAAGGCTGCGCGAGATTCTTATCTGAACTGTGCGATTCTGATGAAAACCAAAGTCATATTCAACTCAAATCAAATCGTTTTGGGCTTTACACTGACATTTCTGGTCAGCTTCTCAATGTTATTTGAGTGTCGTGACACTTTGATGGTTTTGTCTTTGTTTATGCTCGGGACACTTATGAAGCTCCCGAATTGCCCTTTTCTCGAATCCCGAAGCTTCACCGCAGAACATGGAAAGCGAAGGCGAGACGGTTTCTGTCCTCGTCCAGGTTAAATATAGCAAAAGAGCCGTCTGACCACAGCCGAGCGTGTGGTTCCATCACTGCTGTTTATCTAAATCAGTACGGCCAGTGACCGCGAGCAGCACTAATCTTTACTCTATTTATCCCGCTGTGAACCGGTTGGGCAGAAACACCCCGTTATTACTCTGAGATGTCGTTTGTGTAAGTGCATGCGAGTTTGAGTGTGTGAGAGAAAGCATTCACACATGTCCCGTGTGCTGTTTCGCGGTCGACCGATATGGGTTTTTCATTGGCCGAGGCTCATAATGACATCTAACAGTGGTTCACAACTGGTTTAACTTCAGATTTTAAGTCTTGAGGCGAAACGCTCAAAGCCAACAACTTTGTTTACTTGTGAACGGCACGATCCCAACTATACGCAAAGTTATTGCCATTACAGAGGCTGAAAAGAAAGACGCGTGTTTAGTGTCGTTTTTATTGCTTTTTAAATGACAATTTAAGCATATACGGTGCTAAAAAGTGTCGTTTGGTACTAAAAATTGTCATTACCGTAACGCAAAGAAAATATAAATAAATATATAAAAATGATAGAATGTATTATAATATATGTGATAAATACTTAAAATGTATATATAAGTGTATAAAAATAGATTATGCATAAATAAGTCGCGGTGTAATAATTAAAAATGTATTTTACGTATATATGTGTGTGTACATGTATTTAAAAATTAAATAATTAAATAAAAATAAATATATAAATAAATGTGTAAAAAATATTTTAAGTAGGTGTATATATATCCACACATATATTTTTTGTAATTTTTATATAATTATTTATCTATAAATACATATATATATGCATATAATTATTTTTAAATTTTTATACATTTATTTTAAATATAAAATTTATTTATTTATTTATATATATACATATACATACCTCAGGGGTACCTCAGGGCTCTATTTTAGGGCCGTTTTTTTTCCTCTCTTTACATGATTCTGGGCTTTATATTTAATAAATATGGCATTTCATGTGCTTTAAGGTAGTCGTGGCCTAAGGGTGAGGGAGTCGGGCTTGTAACCTGAAGGTTGCCGGTTCGATTCCCACACCGGCCTTGAGCAAGACACCTGACCCCTAATTGCTCCCCTTGTAAGTCGCTTTGGATAAAAAGTCTCTGCTAAATGAAAATATATAGAGCTTGGCTGTTCCAAAAAATACCGATCGCCTCAAAATGGTGAAATATTGGCCTGGCTTTCCCAGTTCTTGTTTTTGTGTGACTGGTGATCCACTCTTGTGTTTAGGTGAGGAGCCCAGCTGATGGATGAGGATGAGGATGATGTGCGCAGGAAGGGTCTACAGCGCTGGCCTTCCTCTCACGTGCAGATAAAGCCGACAGAGACAGCGGGGCGTCCCCCTTTATCACCCAACGGCATGCTGCCCTGCCGAGTGCACGAGCCCAGACGCTTTCTCTACGGTAAGGCATCCGTCTCTCTCGCGGTCGCAGACTTCAGCCGCTTTATTACCCGTCTTTGAATCGCTTTGCAATGCAAACGATGCCAGTGTGCGCGTGCACTCGCGCTTCCTATTTCATCAGCTCAATCAGTAGCAGAATCAAGCACGATGATTGCAACACCAGCGACACGGGTTCAGTTCTCAGGGTGTCCGTGAGCTGATTCTCATATAACTCTAATGTTGAAATCACACTGATTTGTGGTGTTTATTGTCACTCGATCAACCTCAGAATTCGTTCGATGAGAAGGATTTTTTTTTTTTTTTTTTTTTTTGAGAAAACGAATGTGATTTTTTTATTTTTTTTTTACCTCCAGAACCCTAATCCACGCGTCTTCGGAAAGCGCTTTTTTTTTTTTTTTTCTCTCTCTCTCTCATTCACTCAAACGCTGTGTGCTTCAAACGGCAACTTCCTGTTTGACTTCTGTGAAAATCAACGTCACAACTTCATGACTCATCATCATTCTGGCCACAAAGGCCTTTTCTCTCTGGTGTTTATTTGTGGACATCTTCGCTTTAGAGCTTGAAGCGTCTTTAAAGCACATAGCTGAAAGGTACTTTGAACACCTGATGAAAACACAAAACCACACTTGACCTCTTTTCTTTGAGTTGCTGTCATGAAATGGAGATATGCAGCATTATATAGACTTGTATTCTAAACAGCCTAATCTTTTCATCAGGGCTGCGTACACTCAATAACACTCACTTGTTGGCAGTTACGAGCAAAGTTCATCATCAACAGTGTGTGTGATGTTCAGATGTTCGGTGTCTGGTCATTAGTAGTTTTTATACATCCACTTCTTAAAGGGATAGTTCACCCTTTAATGAAAGTTATCACTGATTAAGTACACCTGTCTTTCATTTATTTTCTTTTAAAAGCATGGTCGGTGCAATTATATTGACGAGCGTGAGCGCGATATTTTTTAAAAAAATTCTCCTTTCGTGGTCCATCAATAAAAGGGCATTAGTGTGGGAAAATTCTGACTTATTTTTCATTTTAGCGTACATTAAATAACAAAGACATCCGGTTAAGGATAACTGTAATGAGTGAATATAGTGTAATATAGTGCATATATTGATCAATATTTATATTTATTCTAGCTGATGATCAAGGTTAATGTGAGTGAATGTTCTTCTCTGACAGTTGAAACATTGATTGATTGATTACATGAGACTTGATTCATTTTAGTAAGTTCTTCTTATTCTTTCAACATTCCTTCTGATGTCCGTTCATGTTTATTTGGTGCTGTAACCAGTAGTAAAGAGGAAAAGATGCGCATTTAAATCAATCTTGGTATCGAAGGTGGAGAGAGTGCTGTTCATTCACAATCCCCACCTTCAATTCCTGCCGGCGTGGGAATCGAACCAGCAACCTTCGGGTTACAAGCCCGACTCCCTCACCACTAGGCCACGATTACCCTAAAGCACATTTAAACTGTATATGCCAGTTTTGAAATGTCATATTTATTAAATAAAAAGCCCAGAATCATGTAAAGAGAGAAAAAAGCAACGGCCCTAAAATAGAGCCCTGAGGTACCCCGCAATTTACAGGAGCAGAACCGACATTTATTGCTTGAATGTCGTTATAAAACAGACAGAATTTAAGAGCCGAGACTTTGTTTCATATCAAAGGTGACAAGCGAATTGCGATTATTGGATAGCGGGCGCTGCAGATCAAGTTTTTAGTGAAGTTTTGTTCGCACGTCAACTCAAAACAGCACACTCTAAAATATCTCGAATCGTCCAAAAAAGGATTGTTTAAAAGCGTTGACACGCAGCTGACATGTTGTTTCACAAAATAATCAAAACATGAGCGCTAATTACACGCCACCGTTCAATGTTCTCCACCCTCCGAAAACCATTTAGGCTGAAACCAACAATGTATTTCTCTTAAAGTTGCCGAAGTTTTGGTTTTGTCACCAACGGTGACGCTTTCATAACACTGATCTGTTTGTTTGAGCAACTCAGCATGTAGAAGTGTTTTGGGAAAACCTGTTCGAAAACAGACATTATTTTTTGCAATTCCATTTGGTGCCACTAGAGGTTCAGAAACGACACGTTTCACATTTAAAGTTGGGTTCGTTTCGCTGGTCTTTTTTTTCCCTGTTGTGCCGTATATATATATATATATATATAACAGGACGGGGCTTGATTTTGTCTGTGGAGAATCGAGCCTTCGCAAAGCCCCGCCCCCTTTAGTTGCTGTTGCTATGTCCGCTCTCACGCCACACATCATGTTCTCACGCAGTGAAAAACGTGTGACAACGTATGAAACGGTTTCATAATGTTTTAAAGCGGTTGAATCAATAAATAGCGTCTAGTGTGTGTTTAATGTTAGTTAATTACTAGTTCATTAATAGCATCAAATAAGCATGAATGAACATCAGAAGGAAAGTTGTTTCAAGCACGGAAGTTCATCTACTCACTCCCCTGACCGCTTTGACCGACAAAATGACGGTTACGATTGGTCAGATCGCCTGTCAATCAAACTGTTTGCGATTGATCGGATGGTCGTGATCTCATGTGAGGTGAGATGTCGGAACGATATTCTGATTCAGGATTATAATAAACTGCAATGTTCTAGGAAAAGAAACAAGAATTGTCCGCTTTGATTTCACGGTATCTTTGTGCCGTGTGGATGATTATACTGGGTTTCTGTGAACAGGTAACGCAGGAATGCTACTGCTGGCGCCGCCCAGCCGCTCTCAGCCTCCAGACGTGGCCCGGCGGGAGAACCCGCAGCCGATGGATCCGCGGCCCGCGCGCAGCGTGGAAACCCTCATTGGGCAGAAGCTCCAGCTGATTGGAGATCAGTTCTACCGTGAACACATGACGGTGAGTGGCTGTGTTTTTCGCGGTGAACGCACGCCGGACTGTGGCGTTATGTCTCGCTTCGGTGCTCGTTCACACAAAGGCATTTTCCTTGTGCCATGTTTGTTTTGGCCGGACCGTTTCCTGACTGTAGTCTAGTTGTGTGACCCCAAAGACTCGAGTTAACTAGGGCGACTCCTCTCTTCCTGTTTACTGCACTCCTTTCCTCCAGTGAATATCCATCCACTGCAGTGTGTGTTTGTGTCCGTGTTATCTATTATTCTAGTTTTTTATTCATATTTTCAATAGTTTTTCATTTTTGTCTTTTATTGTTAGTGTTTTTAGCAATTTTTTAAAATGTCTATGCAGTTTTTAGTTATTTTTATTTCAGTTTTATTTAACTATAATAACCCTGTTTTGAGAGAGTTATTTTTATTTATACTTTTCATTAATATTTTTTTTTGAATATGCAGTTTTTATTTATTTTTATTTCGGTTTTATTTTTAGTCAACTATTTATTCATATTTTCAATAGTTTTAAATTTTTGTCTTTTATTGTTAGTGTTTTTAGCAATTTTTAAAAAATGTCTATGCAGTTTTTAGTTATTTTTATTTATACTTTTCATTAATATTTTTTTTGAATATGCAGTTTTTATTTATTTTTATTTCGGTTTTATTTTTAGTCAACTATTTATTCATATTTTCAATAGTTTTTCATTTTTGTCTTTTATTGTTAGTGTTTTTAGCAATTTTTAAAAAATGTCTATGCAGTTTTTAGTTATTTTTATTTATACTTTTCATTAATATTTTTTTTTGAATATGCAGTTTTTAGTCATTTTTATTTCGGTTTTATTTTTAGTCAACTATTTATTCATATTTTCAATAGTTTTTAATTTTTGTCTTTTATTGTTAGTGTTTTTAGCAATTTTTAAAAAAATGTCTATGCAGTTTTTAGTTATTTTTATTTATACTTTTCATTAATATTTTTTTTTGAATATGCAGTTTTTAGTCATTTTTATTTCGGTTTTATTTTTAGTCAACTATTTATTCATATTTTCAATAGTTTTTAATTTTTGTCTTTTATTGTTAGTGTTTTTAGCAATTTTTAAAAAAATGTCTATGCAGTTTTTAGTTATTTTTATTTATACTTTTCATTAATATATATTTTTTGAATATGCAGTTTTTATTTATTTTTATTTCGGTTTTATTTTTAGTCAACTGTTTATTCATATTTTCAATAGTTTTTCATTTTTGTCTTTTATTGTTAGTGCTTTTAGCAATTTTTTTAAATGTCTATGCAGTTTCTAGTTATTTTTATTTCAGTTTTTGTTAACTATAATAACCCTGTTTTGAGAGAGTTATTTTTGTTTATACTTTTCATTAATGTATATTTTTTTGAATATGCAGTTTTTAGTCAATTAACGCCTGTTTTGAGATAGTTAGTTATTTTTATTTATACTTTTTATTAATATTTTTTATGAATACTTTTATTTATTTATTTTTTTAAAGTGCAGTTTTTATTTATTTTTATTTCGGTTTTATTTTTAGTCAACTATAATAACTGTGTTTTTATGTCAGTTATTTTAGTATTACTTGGCTTTTATATTTTTATATTTTTATTTTCGTTAAAGTTTTAGTAATTTACTGTGTTTTTAGTATTTTTTTAAAAAAAATATATGTCTATGCAATTTTTATTTCATTTATCATTAACTACAAATACGCTGGTTTGTGTCAGTGTTATTTTAACATTATGTACACACATTTTTATTTTTAATTAATATTTTGAACCAGCTTTTATTTGTATATTTTCAGTTTTCATTTTAATTTAAGTTTGAGCCAGTAGTTTGTGTTTTTTTTTAAAAATATTACTATTTAGGCAAATTTATTTTATTTTATGTTTATTTTATACTCATTTCAGTTAGTTACCAAGGCAGCATTTCTAATTTAGTTTCAAGTTTTTCGTCTCATATTTATATTTTTTATTTTATCATCAGTAATTCGTCTCACTTCCCGCTCGAATCTATGTAGGTTTGTAACTCATTTGCATAATGCCAGCCCATTGGCTGCCGGTGAACAGCGTCTCTTTGCCCCGCCCTCCTCTTTATCAGAGTTTGGTTCGTGTCGTTCATGTCGAGAAGACGCTGCCAAAGAGATTGAGACGGTAAAACTGTTACTGTTCGAATCGCTGCGTGTCAAGAGCTGAAATTCAGATATGCTAATGAGTGTATTTTTCTGACCAATCAGAGCAGAGCAGCTCTCAGAGAGGCGGGGTTTAGGGAGACCGAATCTTTGATGGAAGCGTTTCAGACACTGAGAGAAAAGAGCTGAAGCTGCAGTGGATATGATGAGAAAATTAAAGTGTTTTATGACCTTATACAAGTATTTATACCTGTTGTAGGAGCCTTTAAAATACTTTTGACTTTACAACAACATTAATGTGTCTCTTTCCCACTTTCTACGTCTCACTCGTACATGCACGCACACAGAAGTCTTAAACAGAAGTGGCCTAACTAGGTAAACATGCTGGTGCGGGAGCCCCGGGGAGTAGCGGTGGTTAGGGAGACTCCAGCGAGACGTGCCCGGCGTCAGAAGCACCCGCAGGAGACGGATAAATAAGAGGCTTGTGAAGCCGCAGGGGTGAACGCTCTCTCTCTCACACACACACACACACACACACACACACACAGAGGAGGAGTCGCAGCGCGCTGATAGTCAGTCCGCTGCCAGCCGTGATAATAAAACACTATTTCTGCCCCGCGTCTGTCAGTTGCTGCTGCTTCTCATACTGTCCCGTACTGGAGAAATTGCCTTTGTTTGTTTGCTTGTGCGTTGGGAAGGATGGTTGCATTGTGGGAAATGAGGTCTAGGTGCTACTTGGTGCTAGAGCATTTGTAGTTCGAAATGTAGTGGTGAAGATGAAGACGAGCGATGTTTGTGGTCCGTTGGTTAGTGGATGATGTTGATAGTGGAGGTGATTCATGTAACATGTAAATGTATATAATATATATTTTAAATAATATATTTAAATTTGATATATATATATATATATATATATGTAATAGAAATGTTAATATATGTATGTAAATGTAAATAATATTTATAATATATATATATAATAGAAATGTTAATATATGAATGTAAATGTAAATAATATATTAAAAAAATATTTATGTTACATATAATAGAAATGTTAATATATGTATGTAAATAGAAATAATATATTAAAAAAATATTTATATATATATATATATATATATATATATATATATATATAAACTTATACCTATATAAATAATTGAAATTAAAAAAAATATATAAAATTATATAAATATATATATATAATATATATGATATGTAATATTATATTATTATTATATTAATACTATTTATTTATAAATATATAAATGTATATATTTTAAATATATATATATATATATATATATATAAATGTTTAAATATATGACTGAAATATATATATATTAGATAATATATGTAATATAAATCTTAATATATATATATAAATAAAAATATGTAAATTTATATAATATATAAATATAAATGTTTTTTATTTTAGCTAGTTGCCATTTCTCATTTTCATTTAGTTTCACTTGATGTAGTAAAATAAACAAAACCAAAACTCAAATAAAAATGAATAAAACCTATATATATATATATATATATATATATATATATATATATATATATAAATAATTGAAAACAAAAATACTAAAACTTTAACTTTACAAAATATTAATAGAAAAATAGAGTATAAAATCCCCGTATCCGGCTAATTTGAATCCGAGCTGTCTGGCGTTTGGATCACGGTGTTGAGCATCTCATCTAGATGACAAACACGAGTCTGGTGTTGTGAGGAGTGTGGATCGATCGAGTCATTTCATCTTCATCTTCAGTATCAGGGCAGGTAAAACACCACGGGCTTCTCTTACTCATCATCTCTTCTGTCTGATTTATTTCTCGTAACTTCAGCCGGTGTTGTCGACGCTCCGGGTTATTTTAGGTTTTGCCAATTAGGTTTTTTTCAAGCTGTGCGATTCTACTTTATGTGTCGAAGAAGTTACAACGCGGTCAAAGACGGCGAAACCTCGTAAGTCACGGATTTCATACAGACGCAATCCATCCAGTAGAGCTGGAGTTTATCAGGCTGCAGAGGAAACGACATCCGCAAAAACACTGTGAAGGAGAACATTTAACCCTTTATGTGCCGTTCGGGATGTTTTCATCCACGATGGGGAATTTTTGAGTCTTGGTTTGGCCATAACTTTCAGCAAATGGAATGATTTTTGGTGACAAATCTTATTTTGACACATATTTTGGGAAAATGCTTTGAAAATGTTCAAAAACTCGACAGAACTCTGTGGGCAAATTCACGACGCTTTCGATTTTAACTGCTTTAAAAATGTATCAGATGAATATTTTTTCGCTTAAATCTATTAATCAACCTCAGTCCTGATCAAAACTACTAAATGTAAAAAAAAAAAAAAAAAAATCCAGGATTTTAACTCTTTAATTGCCAAATTCATAAATGATGTCACTGATTTGGGAAAAAACGTGTGAAAGATTAGAAACAACATTGTTCGTTTTTGTGCCGCATCAGATTTTAACGTTTTAAAGAGTTTAGTTTTTTAAATGTAGTAGTTTTGATCAGGACTGAGGTTGATTAATAGATTTAAGCAAAAAAATATTCATCTGATACATTTTTAAAGCAGTTAAAACGAAAGGGTTAATTACACGGAACTATTTTGGAACTGTGTGAGTTTGTGTGTGTGTGTGTGTGTGTGTGTGTATTAGCTCCTCCTTCTGAAAGCACACTGTGCTCTGATTGGTCGGCGTGTTGTGATTGGTGTTTGAGACGCTACTAAATAACACAGCCAAGCCCCGCCCCTTTATTCTGCTCATGAATTATGTGGAGGTTTCCCATTTTAAGCGTCTTGATTGGTTATACACTAGATTATATTAAATGAAAAACGGTATATAAGATTATTTATAATAGAGCTCCTTCATATCTTAAATTTGTTATAAAACTAGGCAAAGTGTCGTGTCGTTTTAAAACTATGTATGTTCGTCGGTCTTTTAGATATTCTGGGGCACTTTTGTGGAGTAAATTATATTAAAGGTACTTCGTATATGGTTAGTTTTAGTTTAAAAGCTAGAAATGGGCTCTTAAGTAGGTTGTTTTGTTGATGAATTTGCATAACGTACGTTATTTATGATAGTAAATCTCTGTAAATGTAGAAGTTTATTGTAATTTTTGTGTTCATAATGCAGTGTTACCGGAATGGAAACAAGTTTTATCTTAAACTTTATTGTGTTATCCTTGACGAATCGAGTGTGTTCGCTACTTTTTTGGTCAAATGAAATGAAATGATTTAAATGAGGAATATTGTGGAGAAAACACGGATATAGAGAATAATAATAATCTTTTTCAGGCTCAAATCACAACATTTCACAACCGTGTGACCCTGAGGCAGAGCTTGTTTCACTGAAGTTCAGCGTTTTTCATCAGCCGTGTTTCAGGCTGCCGTTCGGCTCCGGCCTCGCTTTCATCGCTGTCGCCGTTTGGACGATTGAAGCCGCGGTGCAGATGGCGAGTGCCCGCGGCGCGTGATGAAGAGCCTTCAGAGGCCGCGATAGAGCTGCTCTGCTGACAGATAAATCACTGCTCTCTCTCCCTCGGGCCGACACAGACGCAGTCGTGTTGTACTGGAACTCCATATTCAGCAGTGTTATCCATTTCACTGCACTGACACTATCAGAATGCACTGTAGAGCTGCAACTAACGATTGCTTTTTCTGTCCACTAATCTATCCATTATTTTTTTTTTCCTGCCGACTAATCTAACGATTATTTTTAATTATTTTTTTTCCCTGCCGACTAATCTAACGATTATTTTTTCCTGTCGACTAATCTAACGATTATTTTTATTTTTATTTTTTTCCTGCCGACTAATCTAACGATTATTATTTTTATTGTTTTTTTATTTTTTTTCCCTGCCGACTAATCTAACGATTATCATTTTTATTGTTTTTTTTTATTTTTTTTCCCTGCCGACTAATCTAACGATTATTTTTATTTTTATTTTTTCCCTGCCGACTAATCTAACAATTATTATTTTTATTGTTTTTTTATTTTTTTTCCCTGCCGACTAATCTAACGATTATTATTTTTATTGTTTTTTTTTTTTTTTTTTTTCCTGCCGACTAATCTAACGATTTTTTTTCCTGTCGACTAATCTAACGATTATTATTTTATTTTATTTTTCCTGTCGACTAATCTAACGATTATTTTTATTTTTATTTTTTCCCTGCCGACTAATCTAACGATTATTATTTTTATTGTTGTTGTTTTTTTCCCTGCCGACTAATCTAACGATTATTTTTATTTATTTTTTTTCCCTGCCGACTAATCTAACGATTATCATTTTTATTGTTTTTTTATTTTTTTTCCCTGCCGACTAATCTAACGATTATTTTTATTTTTTCCCTGCCGACTAATCTAACGATTATTATTTTTATTTATTTATTTTTTTTTTTCCCTGCCGACTAATCTAACGATTTTTTTTTCCTGTTGACTAATCTAACGATTATTTTTTCCTGTTGACTAATCTAACGATTATTTTTATTTATTTTTTTCCCTGCCGACTAATCTAACGATTATTATTTTTATTGTTTTTTTATTTTTTTTCCCCTGCCGACTAATCTAACGATTTTTTTTTCCTGTTGACTAATCTAACGATTATTTTTTCCTTTTGACTAATCTAACGATTATTTTTATTTATTTTTTTCCCTGCCGACTAATCTAACGATTATTATTTTTATTGTTTTTTTAATTTTTTTTCCCTGCCGACTAATCTAACGATTATTTTTATTTTTATTTTTTCCCTGCCGACTAATCTAACGATTATTGTTTTTATTTTTTTTATTTTTTTCCCTGCCGACTAATCTAACGATTATTTATTTATTTATTTATTTATTTTTTCTGCCGACTAATCTAACGACTTTTTTAATTTTTTTTTCTGCCAACTAATCTAACGATTATTTATTTATTTATTTATTTATTTTTTCTGCCGACTAATCTAACGATTATTTTTATTGAGATTTTTTTTTATTAATCTAGTGATTTTTTTTTTTACATAAGAAGTTAGAACTAATTTAGCAGTTCATTGAGGTGTAGAAACACCATTATGTAACAATTTGATTTGATTTTGATTAAAAATAAGTCATCATGTGTGTTCGTCCAGTGGAAGACATTTGAACTTGAACATGAAGAGCGTCAAAGACTTTCTCTACAGTCTTAAAGGAACTTTGATCGTGTTCAAGCCATTGAACAAACGTCTCCTGAACCGTGTGTTTTTCCTCTTGCTCTGTCTGTGATGTAAGGAGTCTTGTGATTGGTTGTCGAGGCTGCTAAATTCTGATTGGCTGGAATTCTCTCACATGGTAACGCTGGTTTGTGTCGAGCAGGCGAGCGGTCGGCGCTTAGCGAGCGCAGGGCGGAATCGGGAGCGCGAGCGACTCAAACCTCGCATGTGTGAAAGAGAACGTCCGCCACATACAAATAAACTTCTGTGAAACGCAAAATATACAAAATATTTTCTTATTTGCGAGACGAACATTTTCTCCTCAACTCAGTTCACGCACGAAATGCCCTTTTGCTCAAAATATGATCTTGCGTACGCAAAAATTCGGCAGAGATCCGATTCCACAGGCGGAACGCCATTTTGGTTCTGCAAAGGGAACAAAGGAGCGTTTTATTCGGCCTCTGTTTAAAGTATTCCCACACGTCTGATCATCGTGGTCCGGGTTTTTGTGATAGAACGGAACTTTCTCCGTTCCCGGGAGCAGAAGTTTTTATCGCGTATTTTTTTAGTCGACGTCGACGCGTCGTTGCAGCACTATTGCACTTAATTGCATTTTTCACACTTGGTTTCTGTCATTCCTAGCTAAAAACAACTACATAATCAATCAAAAAAAAAAAAAAAAAAGCCACATTTTGGCACTTTTGTTGAATTTGTGCATTTAGCAGACGCTTTTATCCAAAAGAGGAACAAAAGCAATTCGTCAGCAATATTCGAGGCAGGTTTATTAGACGGTGAAAAGTGTTTTCAACGATTGTGTTTTCCATATTTGGTTCTCATGCACTCGTGTGTGTGTGTGTGTGTGTGTGTGTGTGTGTGTGTGTGTTAAACCTCGCTTCCTCCTTATTGTCAGGAAAGATAAAAACGCGTCAGTGTCAGAGCGGCTCATGCCGGTGTGTGTTGACGCGCCGCAGATACACGCGTGTTTACCAGAAATGCCGCGTTTACCCGCTCTGGAGAAAAGGGGATGTGTTTTGATCAGTGTTTTCCTGTGACACGCTCGTCCTGTCGCTCACTCAACCCCTCACAGAAACACTCAAACAATACCTATTGAAAAACTCGAGAGACGAGCTGCTTTTCCTGCGACACATGCAGAACTGCGCTTTATTCTGAAACTTCATCCGTGTCTTTTCATTTTGTTGGTGTAAAATGATTAGTTATGATGTCTAATATGCATGCAAATGATGTTTCATCTATCTATCTATCTATCTATCTCTCTCTATATATATATATAAGAAATTTACATATATTATATATTCTCAGTATGTATATGTGTGAGTGTGTATATATATATATATATATATATATATATATATATATATATATAAAATAATTATAAAGTAAAAATAATATAATTTTAAAGTTATAAAATATACAATAAAACATCATGTGTGTGTAATTATATACAATTTTAAATGAATAAGAAAAATTTATTTTATATATTATATATTGTCATTAAATATATAAAAATTAAATATA
This sequence comes from Opsariichthys bidens, assembly GCA_037194245.1. Taxonomy (NCBI): domain Eukaryota; kingdom Metazoa; phylum Chordata; class Actinopteri; order Cypriniformes; family Xenocyprididae; genus Opsariichthys; species Opsariichthys bidens. The sequence continues at coordinate 970,847 of CM074286.1, read as the reverse complement.
AATATATAATTTAAAAAATAAAAATCATATATAGTTTAAACAATAATTAAAATAATTATAAAGTATAAATTATATAATTTTAAAGTTATAAAATATACAATAAAACATCATGTGTGTGTAATTATATACAATTTTATATGAATAAGAAAAATTAATTTAATATATTATATATTGTCATTAAATATATAAAAATTAAATATAAATATATAATTTAAAAAAATAAAAATCATATATAGTTTAAACAATAATTTAACAAAACTATATTATATCAGTGTGTATAAATATATATATATATATAAAATAGCTTAAATAATAAATGTATAATTGAATCAAATTTTATATAAATGAAATTAAACAATTTAATTATATATATATATTATAAATTCTCAGAGTGTGAAGAATATATAATATATTCTAAAAAATTTTTTTTTAAATATATATTTATATAGAGACTTGCACTATCGCAATGCTTTACTGTAAAAGAGAGCGTTTAGCTGAATGTTGAATGTTTACAATGGATATTTGGTTTTGCAACGTCCTCAGCAGCTCATAATCTTCATATTAACACACGCGCACTGATTTGCTTGAACTCAGAATGCCTCTTCTCAGAGTCCTCGGGCTGTGTTTGTTACTGTTATTCTTGACTAACACAGACTTTAGCCACTATGAGCTCCGTTCGGAGTGTCTGTCCGTCACCCTGCGCGCAGATAAGCTTCGACTCTGGGGATTTCAGCAGCTGATTGGCTGACGGCACGCAGAGCTGATAAACACACGAGTGACGACATCACAACCACGTGTGTGTGTGTGTGTGTGTGTGTGTCTGGTTAAACTCTTCTATTCTTTATCTCATGCTAAATATAGCCGCTGACTCAGTTCTGTGAGAGCGAACGCCACAGTCATGAATCGTGTATTAAGGCTTCTGCTTTTTTTTTTTTTTTTGCCTTTTTTTGACTTCTGTGATTCCAAGTGTTTTACTTACATGTTCTTCAGATCAGTATTTATTTCCGTAGGTTCGGTAAAGTTCATGATGTTTTTTGTTTTTTTTAAAGAACTATTCAGGTCTTTCGTTTCTAATTCAGTTTAAACCTCATTGTGTGTAAAGGGTCATAAAACCTGCATTTCTCTGCTACTTTTCCTTATTACTGTTAAGGTCAAGATGCTGTTATTCGACTCTGCCTGAATATCCTCGAGCTGCACTTTTTTGAAACGAGAGTACGTGTGTTTTCTGGGGCTCCATGTGAAGCTCCTGACGACCTTACGGCGGTTTCTGTTTCTTCGCGGGTTGTAAATTGGTCTGCGAGGGCGAAGCGAGACACGTCTCGGGCTTATGCAATGTGCTGCAATGTGCCGCCAACAACCACTGCGTATCTGTGAACTGCAATGAAAGAGATCTTCATATACCTGACTTTATTGTGCGCTGTGGAAAAGATGTTTCCAGTTGGGATGATTGGAGTATATTTTACAAGAAGATGTGACAACATAAAAAAAACAAACATACTGAACCGTATATTTCTAATCTATTTATAGATTTATATAGCAGCGTTGGGATCCATACAAAGTTCTGTCATGAAACTCTATCTGGCACAGGCTGATTGGTCCTTAACTCAATCTGCTTGCAATCACATCATTATAGAGCACAGCTGATTGGTTCCTTCTGTATCAGTAGCCACTGAGCCTTCAAATACTTCATTTGCGGAGTTCAGAAACCCTACGCCTTCCCCAGCTCCACCTGTATAGATCTGCTATGGGTAGTTCATGTATGTTTCTTTGTCCAGCAGCGGCAAGTCCCATACTTGCTCTGCAACAGCATTAACCAACACCAGCAGCTGAAATAATAGCAGCAACTAGAATGTACATTTCCTGAAGAAAATCTGAATGGTGCTTGCAGTGGCAAAATTCGGCACTCGGTTGCTAGGTGTTACTTGGCCGTTTCTAAGGTGTTCTGGGTGGTTGCTAGGTGGTTGCTATGGTAACCTGGGAGGTTGCTAGGCAGTTGCTAAGGTACTTGAGGTGGTTGATAATGTATTTGTAGGCGGTTATTAGGGTGTTTTGGGTGGTTGCTATGGTAACCTGGGAAGATGCTAGGCAGTTGCTAAGGTACTTGGGGTGGTTGATAATGTATTTGTAGGCGATTATTAGGGTGTTCTGGGTGGTTGCTATGGTAACCTGGGAGGATGCTAGGCAGTTGCTAAGGTACTTGGGGTGGTTGCTAAGATGTTGCTAGGCGGTTGCTTGGGTGTTCTGGGTGGTTGCTAGACGGTTGCTATGGTAACTTGGGTGGTTGCTAGGCAGTTGCCATGCATTTGCTAAGGTACTTGGGGTGGTCACTACAGTGGTGCTAAGAGGTCGCTAGGGTGTGGCTATGCTGAAGATTTTAGGTCATTACTGATTGGCTGCTTGATCAGATGTCAAATGAGCGAGAGACAGTGAGAGAGAAAGGGTTCCTCGGGCCCTGCGTGTGTGCGTGCGTGTGTGTGTGAGAGTGTGTGTGTGTGAGTGAGAAAGTGACAGTTGAGACTGACGGAATGTTCATGAATTTGAATTTTTCAATGTAAGTCAATGGGACTTTTTTGGCCACTTTTTCGTCCGCTGTGCGAACACCGTAGGTCCGATCGCTTTTAAAAGTCAGAGCACACCTCTCCTCAATGAGCCGGTCGATTTGACACCACATTCACGGGTCTAGGACAAACGGCACGGGACTTTGGCAAGCACCATTAATAAGCAGCAGCAGCAGCAGCAGCAATAACAGCAGATCTATTCCACCAAGACCAAACACATCACCACTGTCATATCCACTGCAGCGCCAAACACTCGAGAGTTGTCATGACAGAAATGTGGTTTAGGCAGGTGTAAATCTCATAGCTTTCCAGCTCGCATGCATGCAAAAACAGCGACTTCACACACTAAAGGAAAGCATTAAACATCCTATAATACAGTCTCTCGTGATCTTAAGCCGGCGGTCTGAGGGGTTCAGCACAAATGCATGAAGATTTGTTTCGTAGACGCGTAAATTGTGTATTTCTTCTCATTACCGTGTGCTGGAGCGGTAGTGTGTGTTAAATGTGTTTTACAGCTCTGAAAGTGCATGTGAGTGTTGTTATTTGTAATGTGTCTGACAGCTTTAGAGGGCTGAGTTACGGGGAAGACTTTGGCTCGTACTTTATGACTTGTCTGTGAATGCAACAGATGTGTTATCAGCGCCGGGCTGTAGGACTGGGTTTCGTCTCTCTAGAGAGCTGAGCCAGCTGAAATTCAGATGTGTGTGTGTGTGCGTCTCCACCCTGCCTCTAGAGCACCGTAATCCTATTTAGTGAAATGATCTTATCTTCCCTCCCTCAATGACAGTGGTAGTATTATCCGCTTAATCTTCCCAAATCCAATTCTCCTCAGTGCCAGGAACATGGACTCGAGAGCGTGAGAGTCGCTCATCTATCATGTTTATTACGAGGCGCTGCACGGATCACGTGTGTCTGATGACATCACGAGAAATGCGACATCACATCCTGACAGCTTCACCTTCTCACACGTCACGCCTGCCAGTGCGGCTGCGCTGAGAAGAATTAAAACCCACGGTTTTTTTTTAAGAGTTTTTATTTTTGTTTGTAGCTCTTATCGACATTTTGCATCACTCAAAATGAAATTGCACCTTTCTAAAAATATAAGGAAACATGATCAAGATATTCAGTTTAAACCTGATATCAATGACGTTACTGGTCATTTACATATTGACTCTATAAAGTCTTTTGTATACTTATTTTGATATTCGTTGTGAACATCAGCTTAGTGATTTGCAGCAAAATATTACTTACTGCATCATTTTTATTATTACAAAAAACAGATTTTTTTTTCTTGTACTTGAAAATAGAATTATTTAGCTGTTTTTACTTGCATAGTATCAGCATTATTATTATCTGTGAAATTGTATTTTGCATTAGTTTTATTATTAACATTTTTTTTTTTTGTCGATGAAAATAAAATTATTTAGCTGTTTTTACTTGCATAGTATTATTATTATTATTATTATTATTATTATTGTCCCTGAAACTGTATTTTGTATTATTTTGGGGGATTTTCCCCCTTGAAAATAGAATTATTTTGCATTTTTTTACTTGCAGAGTATTATTATTATTATTATTATTATTATTATTATTATTGTCCTTGAAACTGTATTTTGTATTATTTTGGGGATTTTTTCCCCCTTGAAAATAGAATTATTTTGCTTTTTTTTTTACTTGCATAATAGTTACAGTTTGTCACTCAATCTGAAACGGCGTTCAAAAACATGAAGAAACAAGTTCTGGACGACAACCGTCTGTTTTCTAATTCAGTGTGAAGCGTATTATGTTGCAGTTCCTATATTCACTCATCAAAGCTCAATTTATTCATATTTATAGTGTTCAAAATGTGTGAATGTTGTAATGGTGAGGCGTGCGATCTCCTGTGTGAAGGTGACGGCTCTCGTTCGGAGCCTGTGGCCTCCTTGTATCTGGAACAGACAGCGTTTGTTATGGAAATATTACCAGTGTTTTCCGGTGTCTGGTTTTCACAGTGTTTACCCACCTATTACATCACTGCGTCCTCCTCATGCGAACTGTTCACCCGTATTATGTCAATGTCATAAGATGGGATGTTATTTCAGTGTATTGTCTCATACACCAATAGGGTTGAAATAAATTCTGACCAAAGTGCATGCTAAATAGTTAAAGGCACAATATGTAAGATTTGCGGATTAAAATAAGCACAACTAGAACAGCGTCATATATTTTGTTGACTTGTGTACTTGCATCATGCCAAATGTTTCGAAGAGTGTTAAAATCCGTAGAAATGAGGAATTTCAGCCAGGACCCGGATCGTGTCCGTGCGTCACCCATCAATGCCATTACCCGTTTTATCTGTAGAAACCATGGAAACCAAAAACTCTTTAATATATTATGTTTTGTTTAACAAGAGAACAACTGTTTGGATGGATTCATCGACAGAAAATGGCTCAACACGTTCAGTCTTATTGTTTAAATCCCGTTTTCTTGATTTACCATGTTTTACCATGTTTAACATCAATCTAGCTTGCTCATACGCTTGACCGGAAACTGCGGCATAATAAAAGTCCCGAGCTCGATTCGCTCCAACGGCTTTATTCTACGCTAATGTTAATGCATTTTTAATAAATATGAATATGATTTCTGCCCGGGTCCTGTAGGATTCTTTAGCTGTCGACAAAATCAAGGCATCATCGAGCCATATTGTGCCTTTAACGTTAACGAGAGGCTGCTGTCACTTGAAGACCGAACGCACTGATCTAATATACTAATACGCATGCGTTTTCTTGCTCAAGTGACTGACGGTGTGTGTTCGTCCGTTCAAGTCGACTCGTAAAAAAGAACTCAGTTCAGTATTCGTGCGCTGTACGTACGTTCGTTACTGCCGTTCCGCGTGATTAATTTGCTTTGTTTTATTTGTGTCTCGTAGCATCAAAGAAACCAAAGGATCCAGGAGCCCCTGTGGTGGCGCGTGGCGGCGGCGTTTTACACGCTCCTGTTCGGGAGAGACGCCGACGCTCGGGACGGGAGGGCAAATCGCAGGTGAAACAAAAACAAACTGCCATCCGTGTCCCAGTCCACATCACGGAGCGGGACGTTTAACGGCACTGTCTGAAATCGAACACGGGTTTTGAGGGGGAAGAACGAAGACTGAAAACAAGACGCCTCCGCAGGACGGGGGACGGTTTTATGGTAACCTCTTTTCCCCCTACGAAGATGCCATGATGTTCTTGAGATTCTAACAGGAATATTTTCATAAACATGTCGAGGTATTTTGTACAGTATGCTGTCGGTGTTTGCACTTCCGTACGTGTATTCGAATGACCTCCGCGAGTCTCGGGAACGCCTTACCGTCCCACGCCACCGCCGAAGAGGACGGATGAAGACATGGAGGACGGTGGATGGGGCTTTTCCTTCAGAAATCTCCCAGGACGTCACTTGCAAATCTCCAAAGAGGCCGTTTCTCAGAACAAAAGCTTTTTGCACCTCAATTTTTCTTGGTGTTTTGATGTTCTATTTACTTTTTTATTATTATTACGACGTTGTTGAATTTGTATCGCTCTTCCTGTTTGTCAAATGCTTTGAATATGATCTGGACGTCCTCGTGTTTGTCAAGCGACCGAAGAGGGTTTGATGAAGTCAATGATGAGTTGATGTACTGCTGTTATTGATTTATCTTTTTATTTCATTTGCGTTCGTGGCATCCAGCTTGTCAACAATCAACGGCATCAAATCATTGTTCGAGAATATGGTGGTGACACTTTACAATGAGGTTTCGTTCGTTAACATTTGAACTGGCAATGAACAATACTTTAAATCTCAACATTTACTAAAACACGATTAAGATCAACAGTTGTGTCTGTTATCATTATTCAATGCACTGTGAACTGATATGAACTTTAACGGAGGCTAATAAATGCTGTAAGAATATATATTGTTCATTGTTAGTTCATTAACAAATGAGACCTTGTTATAAAGTGTTACCAATATATGGTTTTATTAGGCCTTAAAAATGCAGCAAATATTACAATAAGCAGTAACACTTTACAATAGGTTTTCAGTTGTTAACATTAGTTAACAAACTAACAATGATTAGTATTTCTAGAGCATCTTGATGTTAATATCGCACTTGAAAATGGACAAACCCAGTGATTGGGTTGTTTTGACCCAGCGGTTGGGTTAAATGTTTGCCCAATCTGTTGGGTAGTTTTATTTAACTCGACTATTGTTTAAAAATGACTGTATTTCTTGCTTAAAATGAACCCAAACTACGATGGAAATGAACATTTATTAACGTTTCATAAATTAACATTTAATAACAAGTTTAATGAATAATAATAAAACAACCCAATCGCTGGGTCAAAACAACCCAATTGCGTTAAAACAACCCAATTGCGTTAAAACAACCCAATCGCTGGGCTAAAACAACCCAATCGCTGGGCTAAAACAACCCAATCGCTGGGTCAAAACAACCCAATTGCATTAAAAACAACCCAAGCGCTGGGCTAAAACAACCCAATCGCTGGGTTAAAACAACCCAATTGCGCTAAAACAACCCAATCGCTGGGCTAAAACAACCCAATCGCTGGGTTAAAACAACCCAATTGCGCTAAAACAACCCAATCGCTGGGCTAAAACAACCCAATCGCTGGGTTAAAACAACCCAATTGCGCTAAAACAACCCAATCGCTGGGTTAAAACAACCCAATTGCGCTAAAACAACCCAATCGCTGGGCTAAAACAACCCAATCGCTGGGTTAAAACAACCCAATTGCGCTAAAACAACCCAATCGCTGGGTTAAAACAACCCAATTGGGCTAAAACAACCCAATCGCTGGGTTAAAACAACCCAATTGCGCTAAAACAACCCATTCGCTGGGCTAAAACAACCCAATGGCGCTAAAACAACCCATTCGCTGGGCTAAAACAACCCAATTGCTGGGCTAAAACAACCCAATGGCGCTAAAACAACCCAATCGCTTTGCTAAAACAACCCAATCACTGGGCTAAAACAACCTAATCATTGGGTCAAAACAACCCAATTACGTTAAAACAACCCAATCGCTGGGCTAAAACAACCCAATCGCTGGGTCAAAACAACCCAATTGCGTTAAAACAACCCAATCGCTGGGCTAAAACAACCCAATGGCGCTAAAACAACCCAATCGCTGGGCTAAAACAACCCAATCGCTGGGTTTGTCCATTTTCAACCCATCTTGCGTTGTTTTTAACCCAGCATTTTTTTTTTTAGGATGTCAACATTGACTAAAACATTAATAAAATCAAAAGTTTATTGTTAAACTGACATTAAACAACTATGAAGAGTGATTATTAACAAAGATGAAAGCATTGTTAGTTGATGCACTAATGGGACCTCATTGTAAAGTTTTACTGTATAAACGTTTAACACAAACGTTTAGCAACTCACTCAGGTACTTCAATCCACTCCGTTTCAAATGGCCAACAGATCCAAACCTGTGTCCACATATCATTTCTGTGCCTACGACACAAACAGAACGACCCAGACTGTGTTTACACTAACATACAGCGAACATATCAGCCTCAGCCTTATTGTAGTCGTCGGCTGTCTTCACACGTCTTTTTGTTTTATATTTCAGCTAAAACTGTGGTTCTCTTCATCCTGGCCATCAGTTTCATGGCCTGAGAGCAATACTGTGTAAATCTGTGAAGCGACTGCATTATTTCTCCTCTCAGGACACTTGGCGCTTTTGATTTTCCTGTTTTATTTTCTACTTTTATACTAGGTGATCTGTAAAGTTTCGGTGGTGTAAATTTCCTTTCTTTTCTTTTTTTTATTAAATAGGACCACTACTTTATTTGTAGAGGAAGACTGTAATTATTATGTTTGAAGACACTGATGCATCGAATGCTGTTTCTCTGATTTGTCTGTCCTGTATTTTGCTTTGTTTTTCATCTTGAAGGAGTGACACGTATTTCCTGAAACTTTCCCGCCAACACGCGGTTCGTTCGTTCGTTCGTTTAAAACCAGACGTGTTGGCAGAATGATTAAATGAAGGAACGCATACACGTTTTTGTTTTTTCTCTCCGTTTTCCGTTTTGAAGCGTCGAAAGTCCTCCTCTGTCAGAACCGCGTCGAATATTCAAATCCAGCTCAAGAAAGAACCGAGGATCATTTCGCAGGTGCATTTAGTTTAAATTGAAGAATTAAAACACGAATAAAAACACGAATAACTTTTAAGAATGACAAACACACACAACAAAATGTTTCAAGATATTGATCACCACTGTAATAGTGTCTCAACGATACTACAATAATCTTAATTAAATCTTAAGCATGCATCGCGGTAACAATTTTTCCTCTCTATTTTAGATGATTATTTAATGATTAAACATCTTTCATCGCTGAAATACAGTATAAAATTGAAGTCTACACTACTTAAAAACAACCCAGGTTGGGTTAAATGTCGACAAACCCAGTAGTTGGGCTAAATGTTACCTTATTTAACCCAATTTTTAATGGCTGCCTCAAAAATGAACCCTGGGTTTGTCCATTTTTTAACCCAACTTGGGTTATTTTTACTGTGCATTTGTTTATGAAGCGCTCAGACAGTAATAAACAGGAAACTAATGATGCAAATTCAAGCTCTGCGTCAGTTCTACACAAAAAGGCTGGAGTGTCTTTATTCGATTCAATTGCAATGACCATAATAACAACGGCCAACTTCTGATTTTGAGGTGGACATGACTGATATTCGACTGGTCAGCGTCAGCTCCACTGGTACAGTAGGGTTCAGGTACAGTCAGTTCTCGACGCGCGTTGGGCCGCGTCGACGCATGTTGAGCGCGTTGACGCATGTTGAATGTTTCGCGAGGTGAACGTCAGTTTCCTGCAGATTGTGAACGCTGAGCCAGTGTCGCGCGCTCACACGTCACAGAGCCCTCGCTCGCGCACGTGCACTCCTCCACTTCTTATTTATTTTTTATTTTTTTTTTCTTATTTATTTAGTTCCTTTGTGTGTGTGTGTATCGGCCCGTTGCTACTGTATACATTTCATTGTGCAATTCCTTTCTTTATATGCCTTGTTTATACTAACGTTTTGTTGTGCATTTCTCGTGTTTGTTGTGTTGCTGAAGATCTGGTCACTGTTGTTCTGTTTGTTCAAATCAACTAAGTGCCATCAGATGGATTGAGCACGAGTGAAATCAGAAGAATCCGGAGAGATTATTATGTATTATGGAATCAGGTGAATCTCGCGGGAAATTTTTTTTTTTTTTATAATAATAAAAATAAAAAACAAACATGTCCAGGTTGTATTTTCCCCTTCAAAATAGAGTAGGGAAAGTTGCGTGAGTACATTTAAATATAAATATTAATTAATATATTTTATTTCGTGGTCTGTCTGAACACTCGAATCTGACGCACAGATAGATCCAGTCGGTTTAATCACCGTTGTGTTAATGCGCTGCGCGCGCACGGAAGCTTCGACGCCCCGCGACTTTCATTCAAAACTTCTCCACAGAAACGCCGCATCATATTACTCCGCGCGGACTGTTTTTGAAGTAATCCTCAGCAGCATTGCTTGGAAGACGCTGAACAGACGCAAGTAAAGATAAATATACATCTCTCTCTCTCTCTCTCTCTCTCTCCCTCTAAATTGGCTAATTTATTCAAATAAATGTTATAGTTTAAATAAAAATGGTAAACTTGCCGCACTACTTTATCTCTGATTTAAAGCGGACAGGTCGCGCGCTGGCGCTGAAGAAAATAACCGCCATTTTAGGCCTTCAGTCAAATTTGGCGCCGCGAACGTCGATGACGAATTTAACTGGCCAAATATAAGCTGTTTTGACTTTAAAAAAAGAGTTAAATTTACAGTATACGTGTTTCTAGTCGACCTGAAAAACATTAAAACACAAATGAGACGATAGTTGTCTTAAAACAAGAGTATAACGCTATAAAATGAGCCGCTTATCTTTGAGACAACTTTCTGAGAAAAATACCTGCTTTTCTTCTAATTTGGGGGTCAACTATGACCTGGACGTGTTTGTTACTCGTCCGGTGAGGTTCACTCGGTGTTTTCATGAAATGAATGAGGAAAAAACAATGATGGATTCTGAAAAGCTTGTTCAATCTTCCCAGAATCCTAAAGATCGTCGCGTTCAATCAGAATCCCGTTTTAACTGGAGGTCTTCGAAGACCGTCGCCAGTTTTTTTCCGTGTTAATGAAACTAACGTTGTGAAGTGCTTTATCTCGTTTTCTTTCTTTTTACATGCACTGGAAAGTACTTCTTTGTGTTTGATTGAATCTCAAGGGTCCTCGTATCCCAGTGTTATCTCTAACATGTCGCTCTTCTCAAGTTCTTGAGATGTCAGGAATATATATTTTTTTTCGATGTTTTTGATTCAGACGGTGCCCGTGTTAGTCTGAAGTCAACGACCCATGATGAAGCCAACAGTGTCTTTAACTGTATTTCACTGCATCTCTGTTTTGGTTTGGTTTTGTACGTTGACATCGGGGCTCATTGCTTTTGGTTTCTGAAATCGGTGGCTTTGTTTGGAAATTGAAGGCAGATGATGTTGTTGTCGTTCGATTTCCAACGGTGATCAAGGGCTTTTTTAATCTCCAAACATTCCTTGACCTTCTTCAGTGAATCTGCAGCTCGTATGTCCAACAGCTGGTGATTCACATTGAAACGCACCCATTCAGAAAGCCATTTATTGTTAATAACGTACGGATTCGTCTAGTCTCGAGGCTCACACACTCCCTGTACATCGAGAAATGAGACCCAGCGAAGATGTAGCATGTGTGTAAACATTGGGACTGTTCTCTGCACTCCTCACATCGGATTTGTTTCTGTTTTTGATACAGTATGGAAGTTAGTTTTTGTTATATAGTGCAATATGCTGTACATAAGAGCTTTGCTCTACAAAATACTTTTCTGAAGTTTTTTTTGTTTGTTTCATTGGTACACTTTTATCAATAAAATCATATTAAAGTCTCAATGTTTTTGAATCATCATCATTATTATTAACTAAGTAAAACACGAGCTCAGCTCCTTATTGTTTGTTTTATTACTGTATTTAATCTAAATTTATTACGTGTGAGATCATCTGTGTTTTTAAAAATACAATGCAGCTTTTTTGTTTAATGGTTCAAAATGATCAAAATGTTATTTTAGTATTATTTATACTACTGTAGTATGTATTCATGTTTAATTTAGACTTTTAGTTTTTATATTTTCAGTTTGAGTTTATATATTCGATTTAGCTTTGATTATATTTTCAGTGATTTTGTTATGTGGGTTTGTTGTTTTTATTTTTATCTATTTAATTCTTTTTTTTAATATTTCGGTTTAGCTTTCATTTATTTTTAGTCCTTTTGTCATGACCTTTTGTCATTTCTAATTAGTTTTGTTTTTAGTTTAGTTTTCGTTTCTTATTGTTTCAAGTGTTCTTGTCATTTTTTAAAAATATTTCTATTTAGCTTTATTTTTATTAACTTGATGCTTTTTGTCTTTTTAAATTTATTTTTTAGTAATTTTATGAGCTTTTTAGTAATTTTAAAAAAATTATTTAGCTTAATTTTGAGTAATTTTATGTGCTTTTTGTCATTTTTATTAGTTTTCGTTTCTTATTGTTTCAAGTGTTCTTGTCATTTTTTAAAAATATTTATTATATATTTATATATTAGTTTTTGTTTCTTTTAATATGGCTTGAGTTTTAGTCATAGTAATTTTATGCGCTCTTGTAATTTTAAAAACAATTCTATTTAGCTTAATTTTGAGTCATTTTAATGTGCTTTTTTTAACTTTTATTAGTTTTTGTTTCTTATTTTGCTTCAGTTCGTAATTTTATGTGCTGTTGTCATTAGTTTTTGTTTCTTTTAATATGGCTTGAGTTTTAGTCATAGTAATTTTATGCGCTCTTGTAATTTTAAAAACAATTCTATTTAGCTTAATTTTGAGTCATTTTAATGTGCTTTTTTTAACTTTTATTAGTTTTTGTTTCTTATTTTGCTTCAGTTCGTAATTTTATGTGCTGTTGTCATTAGTTTTTGTTTCTTTTAATATGGCTTGAGTTTTAGTTATAGTAATTTTATGTACTCTTGTCATTTGTATTAGTTTCATTTTTTTCCTTTAGTTTGTCATTTTAGTTATTTAAACCTAGTTGCCAACTAACTTTTATGCTCAAGCTTTTCATCTAATATTTATATTTGACTTCATTTCATTTCACCCAATACAGTTTATATCCAGTTTTATCAACAATAACTAGTGTGTCGTGTTCAGTTTGGCAGGAGGTTTCATGTGAAGGTTACCCTGACTGGAAAGTTGTAGTTTGGTGAACTCCAGTCTGTCAGAGCGAGCCGAGCGCCCCGAGGCTGTTTATTGGCGTCACGTCGTGCAGAAGCGTAATGAACTGTACAGTATTGGGGCTGCTGGAGACGTGAAGCTATCCAGGCGTTTGGCAGCGCCGCTGCCCGCTGTTTGTCTCTCCCAGAGCGAGGTCATTAATTCAGCCGCTCTGCCATGCTGCTGCCCGCACTAATGAGCGCCTGTCACACGCGGTCACGTGACCCGGCCTGGCGTCACACGGCTGTCATTAAAGTCCGTTCTGAGCCTCGTACACATTTAATGTGCAAACAGGAAGGTTCTGACCGAATTAATGTCAGTTTTCAGAAAGGTCACGTTACTTCAGTCGACGCGCAGCTGCGGGAGCGACTCGTTTAATGTTCCTGTCAGACGAGCATTAAGATTAAAGCACAGATGACCTTACGGAGGTGATAGAGGTCAAAACCATTGTTTTTTTTTTTCATGCACCGGTCAGTTTTGAGGTTTTGCTTCCGTTATCTTCTTTCAGACTACAAGAGTTTCTTTTATTACAGCGTCTGTGCATCTCAATCTTTTGAGTTTGAGTCAGAAATCTCCACTTTACACTTCAGATTTAATCACTTCTGGCCTCAAATTTTGGATTTTTTCTATAGAAAAACAAACGTGTATGCCGATTAAAACCGATATATTACTGTGTAATCCACTGTTTTGTCGTGGGTTTGGGTATTTACGTATACATTTGGAAATGGGTCAAATTTTGCACATGGAGCTGCTTTGAGGTCCTCGTAGCTACAGGACTGAACTATATAGAGCCGTGAAAATGAAGATTTTAAAAGGAAAGTTTATTAATAATGAGAATCCAGGAGGATATTAAGATATCTTGAACACTTTTTGAGTTCCAGGCATGACAACTTTGGAAAAGGAACATTTATGGAACTTGAGACGCATTTCCAGTTTCCACATAATTTGTTCTTCAGATGTTCCTCTTAAACAGAAAAATGTAAAGTGACCCACATTTGGTTTTTGACCACTGAAAATGCGTTTGATTCACTCGTGGAGCCGCTTTAAGAGCTCCACATCTCTGGGGTCGAACCGTCGAGGGCCTTTAAAATGAAGGTTCCCAAAGAAAAGTTTGTTGAGAAGCAGAATCTGAAAGAATATTAATATATCTTTAATACTTCTTGAGTGACAGACGTGACAACTTGAGGAATAAAGCAACCAGAAGAGCTTCTTTCCCGTTGTTGAACGCTCACTGTCGGAACAGAATGAAACTGTAACGACGTTCAGTGAGGACGGGAAGAAGGAGGCGGGAACCGGCGAACATTCCACGCACTTTAATCAAAAACAAACAAATAATGAAGCGAAAGTAAAACGCTAACACAACATAAACATATTAAAACATAATCGCTCCTCTTCTATGCCTCCGGAGCTCCTCCGCGAGAGACACGAGACCGGTGTAGCGCGCAGCTGACGCTCATTATCGCTCGCGCCCCCCCTGCCCGTCACAGAAACAAAGATGGATGAAGTCGACAGATTTCACTAATAGATCCACCAATCTCTGTGTGGAGATAAAATCACGACGCTCCATCTTTATTCTGAATCTGAATCTCAGGTGAAAAGGGTCATTTTGATTGAATATTCTGCACTATTTATGTTCGTCTTTCTACTGAGAAAATATTAACAAAATGAAAAATTTGAGAATTTATGAAATTTGCTTGATGAAAGGATTTTTCTGACTGTTTAATTTGTCAGGCTTTAAGGGGTTCAGAACAGAAACTTGTTTTCCAGACATGCACGTGTCAGGAGCGCTGAAGCTGGAGCAGATATGAAGCAGTCTGGGGTGCGTTTGTTACCGGAGAGAGGGTTTGTGGGATTGAACGCCTCCGGCTCTGCTTGGCTCAGCACTTTTCAGTGAGGATGGAGTCTGAGCAGCGCCGCCTCACAAACAATGGCCTCTCTGTTCTCGCGCCGCTCGCTCGCAGAAAGAGACACCCATTAGCTCCAGCGTCTATCTCTGGGGTCAGGCGCGGGGTCACCGACAAGTGCCGATCTTGTTTACGTGTGAGGAGCCAATCAGAGCATGAGCTTGACTCCACAGTTAACCCTTCGCTGCCACCATGATAGTACACCTTATTTTGTGTTATTTTGAAGCAGAGAGGATTTTCTTTTCAGCAAAAATGCTAATTAATGTTACACACACACACACACATTGTGTTTTCATGGTTTATGGGGACATTCCATAAGCGTAATGGTTTTTCTACTGTACAAACTGTACATTCTGCCCCCCCCCCACCCCTAAACCTACCCATCACACAAAATGTTCTGCTATTTTACATTTTCAGAAAAGATAATTCTGTATGATTTATAAGCTTGTTTCCTCATGGGGACCAACAAAATGTCCCCACAATGTCAAGATTTACTGGTTTTACTTACGTTGTGGGGACATTTGGTCCCCGTAACGTAGGGAATACACACACACACACTCACTCACTCACACACTCACTCACACACACACACTCACACAGACTCACACTCACTCACACACACACAGACACACACATGTTGTGTTTTCATGTCTTATGGGGACATTCCATAGGCGTGATGGTTTTTCTACTGCACAAACTGTACATTTTGCCCCACCCCACCCCTAAACCTACCCATCACACAAAATGTTCTGCTATTTTACATTTTGTACAGTATAAAAACCATTACGCTTATGTAATGTCCCCATAAACCATGAAAACACAACTTGTGTGTGTTTGTGCACGAGTTTGTTAGTATGTATGTGTGTGTGTGTGTGTGTGTGTGTGTGTGTGTGTGTGTGTGTGTGTGTGTCTGTGAGTGAGTGTATGAGTGTGTGTGTGTGTGGGTATTCCCTACGTTATGGGGACCAAATGTCCTCACAGGTATAGTAATACTAGTAAATCTAGACATTGTGGGGACATTTTGTTGGTCCCCATGAGGGAACAAGCTTATAAATCATACAGAATGATCTTTTT
>CM074286.1:935000-950000 GCA_037194245.1 Opsariichthys bidens | reverse complement strand
TATAATAGAATATGTTGGGTGTATATATATATATATATATACAGTATATATATACCCAGACTGAAGTAGTTTAAGTCTTTGGTTCTTTTAATTGTGATGATTTTAGCTCACATTTAAGAAAAAACCCAGCAATTTACTATCTCAATAAATTAGAATACTTCATAAGACCAATAATTTTTTTTTTTTTTTTTGTGAATTGTTGGCCTTATGGAAAGTATGTTCATTTACTGTATATGTACTTTGTAGGGGCTCCTTTTGCTTTAAATCCTGCCATTTAACCACCTTTTGGAAATGAAATCATCTTCCAAAAGCTGCTCAGCAGAAGGACGCATGAAGTGCTCCGAAATGTCTTGGTAAACGGGTGCAGTGACTTTGGCACTCAAAATACACAATGGACCAACACCAGCAGATGACATTGGACCCCAAATCATCACGGACTGTGGAAACTTAACACTGGACTTCAAGCAACCTGGGCTATGAGCTTCTCCACCCTTCCTCCAGAAACCTTGGTTTCCAAATGAATTACAAAACTCGCTCTCCTCTGAAAAGAGGACCACTGGTCAACAGTCCAGTTCTTCTTCTCCTTAGCCCGGGTAAGACGCCTCTGACGTTGTCTGTGGTTCAGGAGTGGCTTCACAAGAGGAATACGACAACTGTAGCCAAATTCCTTGACGCGTCTGTGTGTGGTAGCTCTTGATGTCTTGACCGCAGTCTCAGTCCATTCCTTGTGAACTTCACCTAAATTCTTGAATGGATTTTGCTTGAAAATCCTCACAATGCTGCGGTTCTCTCGGTTGGTTGTGTACCTTTTTCTTCCACACTTTTTCCGTCCACGCAACTTTCTGTTAACATGCTTGGATGCAGCACTCTGTGACCGGGTCTTTGCGAAGGGTCAATTTCTTACACGCACCGCTCGAAACTTCTATAAAATAATCATTTATAAAGGTTGAGTCGAATTAAGCCGTTAATCTCGAGTCTGAGGTGCAAAAACATTCTTCTACATGAGCCTTTGAGCAACGGATAAAAGACCCTGGAGCGCCATCTGCTGTTAAAAACTAACTTATGAATGGATTTGCAGTGCATTTGGAAAATATCACAAATGATCCATGAATCACAATGCATCCAATGAATAACCTCCAGTTTCAGGAGGTTGATTGTAGGTTTGTATTTCATGATAATATCCCGTCGTTGAACTCTATAGTTCCAGAAGAGCAATGCATACGTTCATTGTGTTGATCGGCGCTCTCTTTGTGACTTTTTAATCAATGAAGCTATTCATGCAGATTACCTTCTGACTGAATGAGCGCGCAATATTTATTGTTGCACTCAAATGAAGTCTATAGTGTAATGCACATTTGTTTTTTAGCTGAGCTGTCATATTTGTCTCTTAAAAACATTAACCTCTTGTTGCGAGTGCCGCAAACGCTCATCCAAAACAAGAGATAAGACTCGTCGTAAATAATCGCATTTCGCCGGCAGGAAAGCCAGACCTAAGGCTATTGTTTTGGCAACCGCTGACCTGTCATAATTCTCAGGCTTTGACGGGATTAGCCGAGCTGCGATAAGATCGTCCATGCCATCGCTGTTTCAAACAATAACTTATATTATCTGTCCCGCGGCGCTGGCATCTTCCCTCCAGGCCTGGACGAGTCAGATGGCCGAGATTAGCTCTCATTGGTGACCTGTGGAACAAAGACTTGCCGCTCGTAGTTCACGACATCTGATGGGATTTGAGAGATGACGTACGTGAGTGTTTCTTGTGACGATCAGCTCATGCATAGAAATAATAATGTTGTTCCTTCCTGCTTCGGCTGTGCATCTGCTGCGGATCAACGTTTCAAACCGTTTTAAACACGTACTATGAAAGGGAAATTATGTGTCATCAGCAGTGGATTATGTCTGCAAGTTTTGTGGGCAGATTGAGCTCTTAATCATATTATTTTGTTCAAAAATTCAAAATTTGATTTTAAATCAACAGTTTTCTATGTGAATATATAGTACAGTGTCATTTATTCCTGAATTTTCAGCATCATTCCTCCAGTCTTCAGAGTCACATGATCCTTCAGAAATCATTCTGATATGATGATTTGATGCTCAAGACACATTTATGATTATTGTCAGTGTTGTGGAAACGTATTTTTACGGATTCTTTGACGAATATAAAGTTTTAAAGAACAGCATATATATAAAAAAATCTTACTGATGCATTTACACCTTAATAAGGTTTATTAATTATTAAAAAGCCCCACCCCCTTTAGTTACTGTTGCTATGCGCTCTCACGCCACACATCATGTTCTCACGAAGTGTCAATAAAGTCAGAATTGTGAGAAATTAAGTCAGAATTGCGAGATATAAAGTCAGAATTGTGAGATATAAAGTCAGAATTGTGAGATATAAAGTCAGAATTGTGAGATATAAAGTCAGAATTGCGAGATATAAAGTCAGAATTGAGAGATATAAAGTCAGAATTGTGAGATATAAAGTCAGAATTGTGAGATATAAAGTCAGAATTGTGAGATATAAAGTCAGAATTGAGATATAAAGTCAGAATTGTGAGATATAAAGTCAGAATTGTGAGATATAAAGTCAGAATTGTGAGATATAAAGTCAGAATTGTGAGATATAAAGTCAGAATTGTGAGATATAAAGTCAGAATTGAGAGATATAAAGTCAGAATTGTGAGTTATAAAGTCAGAATTGTGAGATATAAAGTCAGAATTGTGAGATATAAAGTCAGAATTGAGAGATATAAAGTCAGAATTGAGAGATATAAAGTCAGAATTGAGAGATATAAAGTCAGAATTGTGAGATATAAAGTCAGAATTATGAGATATAAAGTCAGAATTGTGAGATATAAAGTCAGAATTGTGAGATATAAAGTCAGAATTGAGAGATATAAAGTCAGAATTGAGAGATATAAAGTCAGAATTGTGAGATATAAAGTCAGAATTATGAGATATAAAGTCAGAATTGTGAGATATAAAGTCAGAATTGAGAGATATAAAGTCAGAATTGAGAGATATAAAGTCAGAATTGTGAGATATAAAGTCAGAATTATGAGATATAAAGTCAGAATTATGAGATATGAAGTCAGAATTGTGAGATATAAAGTCAGAATTGAGACTTTTTTTCTCAGTAAAAAAAAAAAAAAAAATCTACTTTCCTGTTACTGAGATTGACCTTCACTTGAGTATGGAAGCCTTCGCCACTGGAAAAAAAAAAAAAGTCGATTATTGCGACTTTTTATCCCAGAATTCTGACTTTATAACTTAGAATTCTGAGATAAAAAGTTGCAAAAATCTTCTTTTTTTTTTCAGTGGCGGAAACGGGCTTCCATAGTTTCCTGTGCTGCAGGGTTTGCTTTGGTGAAACAGAAAAACCAACAATCTCCAGAAGCTGTGGCGGCGGAACCGAGCGTCAGTGTTCTCCGAGCCTCCGGAACGACGGCGTGTGACGCCGGGGTGAAATCAGCATGAGTGCGGTTGGCCAGTGTCCAGAGGTTTGGGTTAATCATTCGCCTCCTCCGAACACTAAACGTCTCTCATGTGTGACTGACACGGTCACACAACCTCTGCTGGCTCTCGCGTTAGCCGTTTGTTTTCTATTTCTTTCTTTGGATGAGGCTGATTACTCCAGCGCAGATCACAAACAGCAGTGGAGAAACCTGATCCGGTTCGACGCCACATGGGACAAATTTATTTGTTTGTCCAGCAGTTCTCTCGCCCGAGGGATTGTGTAAATCGAGACGAGGCAGAGATGGATGTGCGTATTTGTTAATAATTCCTCAAGGATTGATGCCAAATCAGTCATTTGAACTGTTAAATAGTCTGCGTGTGTGATGAAAACAAGATCATGTTGAGTCGATCGTCACAGCAGAAGAAATCCAGCTCGGTTAGAGTAAAAACACTTGAAGAAACGAGACATAAATCTCAGCAGATTCTCTGATGATTCTCCTGAAATGAAGAGTTTAGTTTGATCACACATGAACGTTGAACATATATTTTATTTGATGAATATAAAGTTCTAAAAGAACAGCGTTTATTTGAAATAGAATCTTTTGTAACATTATAAGTGTCTTTACTGTCACTTTGGATCAATTTAATGCGTCCTTGATTAATAAAAATATTCTTTTCTTACTTTAAAAAAATCTTACTGATTCATTTACACCTTAATAAGGTGTATTAATTCATATGAAAATGTTTTAATTATAATGTTAATTATTATTACCGTGAAATATAAGCATTTCCATCTTATTGAGGTTTATTTATTATTATTATTAAAATGATTAATTATGATATAAATTATTATTAGTATGAAAAAAGCTGCATTTACACCTTGATAAGGTGTATTTATTATTATTACAATTTTTTAATTATAATATTAATTATTATTACCGTGAAAAATAAGCATTTCCATCTTATTGAGGTTTATTTATTATTATTATTAAAATTATTAATTATGATATAAATTATTAATAGTATGAAAAAAGCTGCATTTACACCTTGATAAGGTGTATTAATTATTATTAAAATGTTTTAATTATAATATTAATTATTATTACTGTGAAAAAGAAGCATTTCCACCTTATTGAGGTTTATTTATTATTATTATTATTATTATTATTATTATTAAAATGTATTAATTATAAAATAAATTATTATTACTATGAAAAAAGCTGCATTTGCACCTTAATAAGGTGTATTAATTATTATTAAAATGTATTAATTATAAAAAAAATTACCATGAAAAATATACATTTATACATTAAGGTTTATTAATTATCATAAATATATTAATTATAATATAAATTTTTATTACCACGAAAAAGATGCATTTACACCTTAATTATAATATTATTATCAATATTTTAACAGATGATTTTATCCAAAACGACTTGCAAATGAAGACGAAGCACAAGCAATCAGTCAATAAAGCTGGAAATATATATATATATATATATATATATATATATATATATATGAAGATAAATTGATCTTAATGTGATAGTGTTTCATTTTGAGATCTCCTGAGGTTTGATTAGACAAATTTGAGCAAACTTTGAGACATTATTGAGATCTGAAACTTTTTTACACTTCATTTACCTGTTTTTCAACGCTCAGATGATTCTGAAACTCATCGGAGAATATCAGAATCCAGCTGTTTTTTCCCAGGTGTTATAGCCGATATGTGGCAAAAAGAAATTGAAGAATTGAATTGCATATAATGTAAATGTGGATCTCTTCTGAAATGCTCGTGAAAACATCTGAGAAGCGGGTCGGTTCTCCATTCGATCTCAGAGAATGCCGTCACTCGTGTGAGAGATTCGTGAGCAATCCGCAGTGTTTTCACTCAGAAAACGAGAGTTTAGCGTCAGTGATTGTGGTCTCTGTGTTTGAGCAAGAAGTCGTTTCTCAAGGGTTTGGACTTGTCCGAGGATCGGCTCAGGTTCTCGCGGCGTGTTGGGCCGTGACCTCAGGCTGAACCGCCTGCAGCCCGGGCTTTTACGATCTACACATCATGTCGTTCACCCCAAACCAAACTGTTGGCAGGGTGGCGTCAAGTGGTTAACAGTACAGGACAAACTGCACAGGTCCGCCCGTGACCTCTTGAACCCTGAGAAACACTTTGCTTTCTCTCCGTCTTCAGCATGTCTGAACATCCTGGGTTTGTGTCAAACTGTATGAGATTATGAGCGGCCAATTTTCAATCTTCATGAAGCCTTGAAATAAAGTACACAGAAACAGGGGGAAAAATAATATATATATATATGAAATAAATAAGTTCATATATACAATTAAAAATGTGGTGATTAATTTATCAAATGAATCGCACATCAAATCTGGCTGAGAAAAGATCCCCCAAAAAGTCATTATTGCGTAAAGCATCAAATAAACATGACAAAAAGCAGCATATTTTAATTCAAAGTAGAATTTATTACACAAACTTTTGATTACTGAATTATTATTTTATGAATATACAAATATGATGTTTTTCAATTAAATTACTCTAAATGAGAAACTAAAACTGCCAGTAGGTGGCGGTAAATGTCTAATTCATTCCATTCGTTCAATGGAGTGAATGACACGATATTTACCTCTTAAAATTTAGAGTTCTCTGATCTACATATATGCATTTTAAGACATTTGAAGGCCAAACAATTGAACAATAATAAAAGTAAACAGAGTCATTTGATATTTATATGTTTTATGAATCATTTTCATGAATCAAGGCCACCATGAATCGAGTTTATTAAGTCGATTCACAATATGTGCATTTATTAATAATCATATGCCTAATATATGATGAAAACGGCTTTATTATTGTTTCTTGATTGACAGTTAGGTTATACTACTAATTATTGCACAAATCATAATATAAGTATAAGTAAAATAAGTATATATATATATATATAACTACTAGGCCTATTCAAAACAGCGAAATCGGACTGAAGTTTAGTTTGCATCCCTGATTATTTTTGTCGGCCGTTTAACATTTCAAGCATAAAACAGGAATGGGTAGTTTAGCTACTTACGTCTTATATTGCACTTTATGACCGCTAACTACTTTATAGGCAATTATTTAACAACCTTCATCAACTGTATCAAATGTCAGATTCCCTACATAGGTCTGTTAACACATTATTTTTTTCCCATAATTAATTAATCTAATTAACGCGTTACATCAACAGCCCTAATATATATATATATATATATATATATATATATATATATATATATATATATATATATAAATGAATGTGTCTTGAGTAAAGATAACCCTGTACATGCTCAAACAACCAGTTCTTTATTTACCATTGCATTGCAAACAAGCAGAAACGTTGCAAACTCTGTGTGCCACTTCATTTATGTTAGAGGTGGGCGGAGTTATGAGGTTTGACTGACAGTTTGAGGACCCAATGGATTTATGTGGCACTCTGTTTAAAACTTTTCATTGGTTAAATATTTGAAAAAACCCACAGAGAGAGGTAAAGGGTGACCAATAGTAATGATTTATGAAAAAAATTAAAAATATGGAGATGCAATATTTCTGTCCGAAAGTGATATATATATATAAACATATATTATGTTTTAAACTTAAACAAATGCGAAACAGTAATGGTTTTGGTTTATTCTGTCAGTAGATTCGGCCTGTTTCATTGCTTAAACACGAAGGTACAACAGCGAGTCTAAAACCCCAGAATTAAGGCCAGATAGACTCCCTGAACCCACAGATATAAAAGGAGCAATAATAGCTTGGAATAAATGAAAACAGAAAAAAATCAGTCTACGGTTCAGAGGTGGCAGCTGCGTGTCTCTCTCGGCACGAATCTTTTCGAGTCGAGCCTGAAACGCATGCGAGAGCCAGAGAGAGAAAACGCTAGAAAAACAATCAAAGGCTGAACGGTGGAAGCCTGAGTTCGGCCGACAGCCAAGAGAAATATCTCCACTGCGGAGAGAGAGAGAGAGACGGTCGGTGTTGTTTGCAAGGTCAACCATCTCTAGTACTAGTGCTCGTAGTGTTTAGTGTTTGAACAAACCCCCGACACCAAAGTTCAATGCTACACGCAACATACGAAGTGTGGTCAAGTGCACAATCACATGTGAACCTGACATGCATTGATGAGCCACCGCGACGGTAATGCAGGACTCTAGGGGGCGCTAGAGTCTCCTTCTAACGTCTGTGAGCTGGATGAGTATCAGGTGATATTGATAACACATGCTTTGTACAGTATACTGTGTGCTCCGATTACCTATCAAACTCATATGTATCCTATTGAAACTTCATATGAAATGTATGACATGAATGTTCATAAATATCACAAAATATTCAGGTTATATGTTCACTCGAACTCTCCCGCCATCTATCTTTAAAATGAATCGCGAGGATTCTACGCCTTGGGTCACATGACCATAAATATCACTTCTTTGAAGTGACCGTGTTCACTCACGGACATGTTTAAGGAAGGTACATGCATCTTTTAGCCTCCTTGTTAGAGCGCCCGCCTCCCATGGCAGAGACCCGGGTTCGAGGCCCGCGTGTAGGACTTGGGTAGAGGGGTTACACGTGCATGTTCTTGAAGGGATTGAGGTTTAAAATGCCCTGCAAATGGCGTCCCCTTCCCGAAGTGCCGTTCAAGTTTGGAATTCGCCCCAAAGTTCTATTGGAATGACAGCAGGAAGAGGGATTCATTGAACAAATGATGCGTTCTGGGAAATTAAGTGTATATATTCGGCTTCATCACATTCAAATTCGAAATTCTGCGTCCTGTTTGCTATTTAAATCAGATACAAGAAGTAAGTTTAAAAGGCATATCCTGTTTTTCAAATGCATTCTAAAAATAAGACGAGCTGGTCATTATTGTAGTTTTGTAGGGTCACGTTCGTCTCGTAGCACAGATGAAATGTGCTGAGTTTGATCTCTTCAGCTGCTGCAGTATGTGAGCGTCGTGAGGCATGTGAGATGTTTAGGGAGTCATGAATGTCAGAGATGAACATGAGCAGATGGATGGAGAATATAAATACACACACACACACACACACACACACTCGTTTGTAGGTCTTCAGCAGAATTAGGAAGTTGATGTACAATAACACCTGCCACATGTGCTGTTCTGTCTAAAGAGAAATGCTTGATAGATGGATTATTCTGGTTCTGAAATTAAATACCAGTGTCTCAGGTGTAGTGTTGCTGTGGAGACAATGTTCGTTTATTGCACGCAACAGTACTTTTTCAGCAGCCTTGCTTTCAGAAGTATTTTCCCATTGGGGTTTTTAAAAAGTTTATTACAATTATTATTGGAGGTGAATCACAACATTAGTACAAAATTAGATGTGCATGTGAAAGCATGTGAAAATTGGACTAAGATACAAGACTGTGAGCTTAATGACTTCAATAAGGAAAAGAACTACAATCCCATGAAGCAATGCAAATGACAAAATCAAGATCAAATCAATGGAGAAACTTAAAACAAGGCTTGTTCAAGATGCTTCAGCACTGCACAGACGGATTGGCGTATAACAGAGTTTGGGGCGTGGCTACTGTAGTATTCTGAGAGTTTGGGGCGTGGCTACTGTAGCATTCTGAGAGTTTGAGGCGTGGCTACTGTAGCATTCTGAGAGTTTGGGGCGTGGCTACTGTAGCATTCTGAGAGTTTGGGGCGTGGCTACTGTAGCATTCTGAGAGTTTGAGGCGTGGCTACTGTAGCATTCTGAGAGTTTGAGGCGTGGCTACTGTAGCATTCTGAGAGTTTGGGGCGTGGCTACTGTAGCATTCTGAGAGTTTGGGGCGTGGCTACTGCAGCATGTGGAGAGTTTGGGGCGTGGCTACTGCAGCATGCGGAGAGTTTGGGGCGTGGCTACTGCAGCATGCGGAGAGTTTGGGGCGTGGCTACTACAGCATGCGGAGAGTTTGGGGCGTGGCTACTGCATCATGCGGAGAGTTTGGGGCGTGACTACTGTAGCATTCTGAGAGTTTGGGGCGTGGCTACTGCAGCATGTGGAGAGTTTGGGGCATGGCTACTGCAGCATGCAGAGAGTTTGGGGCGTGACTACTGCAGCATGTGGAGAGTTTGGGGCGTGGCTACTGCAGCATGCAGAGAGTTTGGGGCAAGGCTACTGCAGCATGTGGAGAGTTTGGGGCGTGACTACTGTAGCATTCAGAGAGTTTGGGGCGTGGCTACTGTAGCATTCTGAGAGTTTGGGGCATGGCTACTGCAGCATGCAGAGAGTTTGGGGCGTGGCTACTGCAGCATGTGGAGAGTTTGGGGCGTGGCTACTGCAGCATGCGGAGAGTTTGGGGCGTGGCTACTGCAGCATGTGGAGAGTTTGGGGCGTGACTACTGTAGCATTCTGAGAGTTTGGGGCGTGGCTACTGCAGCATGTGGAGAGTTTGGGGCATGGCTACTGCAGCATGCGGAGAGTTTGGGGCGTGGCTACTGCAGCATGTGGAGAGTTTGGGGCGTGACTACTGTAGCATTCAGAGAGTTTGGGGCGTGGCTACTGCAGCATGTGGAGAGTTTGGGGCGTGGCTACTGCAGCATGCAGAGAGTTTGGGGCGTGGCTACTGCAGCATGTGGAGAGTTTGGGGCGTGGCTACTGCAGCATGCAGAGAGTTTGGGGCGTGGCTACTGCAGCATGCAGAGAGTTTGGGGCGTGACTACTGTAGCATTCTGAGAGTTTGGGGCGTGGCTACTGCAGCATGTGGAGAGTTTGGGGCGTGGCTACTGCAGCATGCGGAGAGTTTGGGGCGTGACTACTGTAGCATGCGGAGAGTTTGGGGCGTGACTACTGCAGCATGCGGAGAGTTTGGGGCGTGGCTACTGCAGCATGCGGAGAGTTTGGGGCGTGACTACTGTAGCATTCAGAGAGTTTGGGGCGTGGCTACTGCAGCATGTGGAGAGTTTGGGGCGTGGCTACTGCAGCATGCGGAGAGTTTGGGGCGTGGCTACTGCAGCATGCGGAGAGTTTGGGCTACTGCAGCATGCGGAGAGTTTGGGGCGTGGCTACTGTAGCATGTGGAGAGTTTGGGGCGTGGCTACTGCAGCATGCAGAGAGTTTGGGGCGTGGCTACTGTAGCATGTGGAGAGTTTGGGGCGTGGCTACTGCAGCATGTGGAGAGTTTGGGGCGTGGCTACTGCAGCATGCAGAGAGTTTGGGGCGTGGCTACTGCAGCATGTGGAGAGTTTGGGGCGTGACTACTGTAGCATTCTGAGAGTTTGGGGCGTGGCTACTGCAGCATGTGGAGAGTTTGGGGCGTGGCTACTGCAGCATGCAGAGAGTTTGGGGCGTGGCTACTGTAGCATGTGGAGAGTTTGGGGCGTGGCTACTGCAGCATGCAGAGAGTTTGGGGCGTGGCTACTGCAGCATGTGGAGAGTTTGGGGCGTGACTACTGTAGCATTCTGAGAGTTTGGGGCGTGGCTACTGCAGCATGTGGAGAGTTTGGGGCATGGCTACTGCAGCATGTGGAGAGTTTGGGGCGTGGCTACTGAAGCATGCAGAGAGTTTGGGGCGTGGCTACTGCAGCATGTGGAGAGTTTGGGGCGTGGCTACTGCAGCATGCAGAGAGTTTGGGGCGTGACTACTGTAGCATTCTGAGAGTTTGGGGCGTGGCTACTGCAGCATGCGGAGAGTTTGGGGCGTGACTACTGTAGCATTCTGAGAGTTTGGGGCGTGGCTACTGTAGCATGCGGAGAGTTTGGGGCGTGACTACTGCAGCATGCGGAGAGTTTGGGGCGTGACTACTGCAGCATGCGGAGAGTTTGGGGCGTGACTACTGTAGCATGCGGAGAGTTTGGGGCGTGACTACTGCAGCATGCGGAGAGTTTGGGGCGTGGCTACTGCAGCATGCGGAGAGTTTGGGGCGTGACTACTGTAGCATTCAGAGAGTTTGGGGCGTGGCTACTGCAGCATGTGGAGAGTTTGGGGCGTGGCTACTGCAGCATGCGGAGAGTTTGGGGCGTGGCTACTGCAGCATGCGGAGAGTTTGGGGCGTGGCTACTGCAGCATGCGGAGAGTTTGGGCTACTGCAGCATGCGGAGAGTTTGGGGCGTGGCTACTGCAGCATGCGGAGAGTTTGGGGCGTGGCTACTGCAGCATGCGGAGAGTTTGGGCTACTGCAGCATGCGGAGAGTTTGGGGCGTGGCTACTGCAGCATGCGGAGAGTTTGGGGCGTGGCTACTGCAGCATGCGGAGAGTTTGGGGCGTGGCTACTGCAGCATGCGGAGAGTTTGGGGCGTGGCTACTGCAGCATGCGGAGAGTTTGGAGCGTGGCTATTGTTGCAGGCGCTGTCGATGCATTCGATGGATTTATTATTAACGAGATGCTCTAAACAGAGTGTTATTAGTCTACTCAGTTGCTCATTCATGACACATAGCAAAACAGTTAAAATATTCCTTTTATGTTGGAAGGAAAAAAATATGTCTTTTATGCTTATTAAAAATGGACCTGTTAAGACATGCCTTTACAAGCACCTGAAAAACTGTGATTGTGATGTCACTCACTATTCTACTCCATTTTGTAGTATAAATAGTGTGTGTTCACACTGAACACTCCAAACAGGAAAAATTGTTGTTGTAAACAACTGGACTTACTAAACAGAAAATGAAGTGTGACACAGGGGACACTTCATGCACTTCACTGTCTGCAGCTTTCTTTATGCGGCCAAAGAGGAGTGGCTATCAGACTCCCATGACAAAATAACCTTATATAGAGTAGTGTGTCATTTGGGACACAACGTGTGTGTTTTCTGAGTGTTCTAATAAAAGCTGGAGTGTATTATTCACTGGATCTCGGGCAGCTGTGAGCGTCTATTGTCCTGCCGTCTCACTGACAGATCCACTCAACGGCTCACAGACAGATGAGACGCTCTCTGACCCCGCAGCGCTTTCCTACAGCCCAGGTGCTGCTGGAAACTCCAACACTCATGTACAGAACATCAGCCGTACACACAGAAAACGCCACTAATATCATGTTCTTCCTTGAATATTTCCTCCCGCGCATCTGATATCAGAGGTGTGAGACTCACTTTAATCTGTCATTAATGCTGATACTGATCTGTGATCAGCGCGTCTGAGACTGAGGTTCAGTCTGTCGCCTCTCGTGCAGATGCCGCTAAAGAGATAACACGTTCTTCAACAGACGTAGGGGCATTTACATCCGTTTCTCACAAGGTGAAAGATGCATATTTATTTCTGCCCATTAATAACACTGGAACATTATTAAAGCTGTATTGTTTTAGTATCCTAGTTTTTTAGTTATTTAGTGTTATTATACACATTTACAGTAACGCTTCATAATATCTCACATACAAAAAATGTGTGATAGTTGACCTGTAAATCGGGCTAGTCTAATCTTAACATGTTTAATGTTAAAGGGGACCCTTTTACACAATGCAATAACTCTCTCAGAATGTGTCTGAAGTTTCAGCTCAGATCATTTATTATCGCTTGTTAAATTCGCCTCTATTTGGGTGTGAGCGAAAACACGCCGTTTTTGTGCGCGTCCCTTTAAATGCAAATGAGCCGCTGCTCCAGAATATATTTCATATATTATTAGGAAACCCGCAACAGCAATTATCAACCTCTCCTCTATTTTGCTTGGGAACTAATGTTTGTCTTACATGACTGCGTTCTGCGGAATCCTCTCAAGTGGAGGACTTCTACATTGCGATTGGTTGCCGCCGAACCGCGTCATAGCTCATTACCATAAAGTTGCTCCGATTTCAACTTTCCTCGACGCCCAAGACGCTCCGCCGCTCACCGAAGCTCACTGCTCAACCTTCAAATACTGGTCAGCAGTTGCTGTAGCAGTTGTAGCACGCTTTCAGAAACCCTCCTCCCTCCCCAGCTCCACCTGTATAGAGCTGCTACGGGTCTGAACGCACAGAAAGGCTTACCAAAACAAGTTACGGGGTTGTATTTTTTCATCTTCTCTGGGTTGGTAGATGCACCGGGACCCGATTATAGCACTTAAACACATAAAAAGTCAGATTTTCATAATATATCCCTTTTAATTTCTTGTGGATTTCCGCAAATTTTGCAACTAATTCCTGTCATTCAAACAGCTGAGCAACACATTTTTAAAACGTACTCTAATAATCCCGATTTTATGTTCTCTGAACATTCAAAGACGTTTTTTGTTGGTTATGTGAACTTTGAGGAAACATTATATTGTGTCATTCCTCAAACATTACGGGAACGTTACTTTTAAATGTTCTCTGAACGTTCTGAAACAAGTAGTAACATTTAAAAATGTTCAGCTGATAAAATCCATTCCATTAACGATAATGCTCCAACATTATTACAGACCAGATAACTGCGCAAATGTTCTATTAATGTTACTGGAGGAACGTTTGTTCATAAATCCCGCTCAAAAAAAAAAGGTCACGGGTTCGATTCCCAGACAATGCATTATCTGATAACATACTGTCGTTTTAGATAAAAGCATGTAAATGTATGAACTTCCATAGTAAGTGCATTACTTTACGCATGATTTATGTTTGTAGTGATTTTCTGTGGTAAGTCGCATCATACCACAGATTCTGTTCGCTTGTTTTGAACCCGGAACATTCATTATATAAACAACATTAATAATGTTTGTGTTTTTTTGAATTGGCAAAACTGTTACGGTGTTTCAGTTTCATACAGTAATTGAAGCGTTTGCTTCAAACTCCGATCCGTGTAACGCGATAAAGAGAGTTGTAGATATGAGAGGTCACGACACGAGCAAGAGTTTCCAGTCAAATCTCTCCGTGCCTCTCGCTGGCTTTTCACTCCGCAGTTGTTGAGTGACAGGTTTGACCTGCCGTGACCTCAGAGGCGCGTAAGTGCAGATGTCAGCAGATTTAGTCAGCGCACACACCCAGAACCCACCCACAGACCACTCTCTCGCTCTGGTTTAATCAAGAAACCATCAGTATCAGCTTCACTGGCAAACAACGCAGCTCGCTCGCGTCCACCTCTCGAGGGGCAGACGAGACAATCCCAGAATGCACTGCAGACACTAAGCGAGAAGCAACATTATAAATAGACTCAGATTGTATTAGCACATTTAAACAAGGGTCTAACAAACCAGCATCAATGCAAAAAGATAAAAAATGAAGAGTAAAAATGAAAATAATAGCGTGTTTTTGATCCAAGTGCTTCGCAATATACACAAAAAAATCGCCCGTTTTTTCATAATAAAACAAAAATAGTAAGAATAGTAAATGAAGACGAAAGAGCATAATAATCGAATTATTTTTTATTGAACAACACGTGAAACTCTCGCAGAATCACAATGCTTATTTCTGACTATTGAATGAATACATTAAATGAGAATGACTTATTGTATTATATAATGACTTTAGTTTCTGTGTAAAATCTCATGTTTTGGGGTACTTTAGGTGGTTGAGCGGACATTTCTACATCAAGTGGTCTTCAACTTCAGTTCACATGACGTAAATGTATGCGTATGGGTTTATCACTAACACTGAAATACTAAATGTGCGTTCTTTTTAAAG
>CM074286.1:892500-930000 GCA_037194245.1 Opsariichthys bidens | reverse complement strand
AATTCTGACTTTTCTCAATATTGTGAGTTTATATCTCATAATTCTGACTTTTCTCAATATTGTTAGTTTATATCCCATAATTCTGACTTTTCTCAATATTGTGAGTTTATATCTCATAATTCTGACTTTTCTCAATATTGTGAGTTTATATCTCATAATTCTGACTTTTCTCAATATTGTTAGTTTATATCCCATAATTCTGACTTTTCTCAATATTGTGAGTTTATATCTCATAATTCTGACTTTTCTCAATATTGTGAGTTTATATCTCATAATTCGGACTTTATAACTCACAATTGCAACTTTATATCACTCAATTCTGAGGGAAAAAGTCAGAATTGTGAGATAAAAACTCTCAATGATCTTTTTTGTGTTTGTTTCACACTTATTAGTATTCCAAAGTATTCTAAAGTATTTAGATGAAGTGACTAAACTTGAGTAATGTAACGAAATACGTTACAAATGACTTTATAAAGCATTTTGTAATCTGTAGTGAAATACATTATAAAAGTAACCCACCCAGCCCTGTGTATTTATATATTGTTTTAGAAAACAAGACTGGGTATAACAACCTCTCCACCTTACAAAAAATTGCTTATAAATCTCTCATGTTGTTGCCAAATATTGGATTCCATCTAGTTTTCTTTCAGGTTTTGTGTTTGTCATTGGATCTGATCGATCGATCGGAGCTCGTGCAGTTTTTGTTGAGCTGAATAAGCTTGACTGAACTCATCGATCAGATCCAATGACAAGTGTGTTCAAATGAAGCGAGTTTATGCTTAAAAATAAAGCACAAATATCTGTGAATGAGGTCAGAAACAATAAAGAGTTGAAATCTTCTCCATTGGCTGATTTTTGTTCTTTATTATTTGACAAAAACTCACTTGATTTGGATACTTTCAGAAAACAAGAGAAGCTGGAAAAATGCTTCTGCATTAAATGTATCTCGATTTAAGAATGTTTAGATATTTGTGCTGGAAAACTAGACAGAAACTCTGAGGAAGATCAAAAGCACTTTTTGGAGTGATAATTGGGCCTGTTTTTATTTTTAGGAGTAAATGTAATTACAATTCTGTATGTTTAATGTATTGTCAACACACACACACACACACTTGTATTTACTGGAAATGAAGCTCACATTCTGTTACAATAATAAACTCAGATGCTCATTAATGGGTTTCAGCACATGAAACCACATATTGAGTCAGCAAGTCAAACAGAGAATACACACACACACACTCACACTCACACACAAACACACAGAGTGTCACACACACATACACACTCACACACACACACACTCACACACAAACACACACTCACACATAAACACACAGAGTGTCACACACACATACACACTCACACACACACACACACTCACTCTCACACACACACACGTTGTGTTTTCATGTTTTATGGGGACATTCCACAGGCGTAATGGTTTTTACTCTTTCCAAACTGTACATTCTGTCCCCCTGCATTAACTCTACTCCTAATCCTACCCATCACACAAAACGTTCCGCACAAACATCACTTAGTATGATTTATGAGCTGTTTTTCTCATGGGGACCAAAAATGTTAGTTTAAATGTTGTAAAATTAATCAATTAGCAAACTAAATCAATATCTGTAGTAAAGCAGCTCTAGAAAGACAATAATGTCATTATTCAGATCAGCTGAGTTTAATAACTGTCAATCTTGCAGTTACATTGAACTCTAAACAGCTTGATGAATCAATCTAGGTCATTCTGTGACACTAATGTATAAAACATGTACAACTAGACTTTAAGTGTCACTACCATGATCCTGAGGGGTTTTTTTGGGGGAGGGGGGGTCCAGGGTGATTGTGATTGTAGCATGTTGCTATGGTGTTGCTATGGTGTTCTGGGTGGTTTCCAGGGTGATTGTGATTGAAACATGTTGCTCTGGTGTTGCTAGGGTGTTCTGGGTGGTTTCCAGGGTGATTGTGATTGAAACACGTCGCTATTGTGTTGCTAGGGTGTTCTGGGTGGTTTCCAAAGTGATTGTGATTGAAACATGTCGCTATTGTGTTGCTAGAGTGTTCTGGGTGGTTTCTAGGGTGATTGTGATTGAAACATGTTGCTCTGGTGTTGCTAGGGTGTTCTGGGTGGTTTCTAGGGTGATTGTGATTGAAACATGTTGCTCTGGTGTTGCTAGGGTGTTCTGAGTGGTTTCTAGGGTGATTGTGATTGAAACATGTTGCTATTGTGTTGCTAGGGTGTTCTGAGTGGTTTCTAGGGTGATTGTGATTGAAACATGTTGCTATGGTGTTGCTAGGGTGTTCTGGGTGGTTTCTAGGGTGATTGTGATTGAAACATGTTGCTCTGGTGTTGCTAGGGTGTTCTGGGTGGTTTCTAGGGTGATTGTGATTGAAACATGTTGCTCTGGTGTTGCTAGGGTGTTCTGAGTGGTTTTCAGGTTGATTGTGATTGAAGCACGTCGCTATGGTGTTGCTAGGGTGTTCTGGGTGGTTTCTGGGGTGATTGAGATTGAAACATGTTGCTATGGTGTTGCTAGGGTGTTCTGGGTGGTTTCTAGGGTGATTGTGATAGAAACATGTTGCTCTGGTGTTGCTAGGATGTTCTGAGTGGTTTTCAGGTTGATTGTGATTGAAGCACGTCGCTATTGTGTTGCTAGGGTGTTCTGGGTGTTTTCCATGGTTATTGTGATTGAAACATGTTGCTATGGTGTTGCTAGGGTGTTCTGGGTGTTTTCCATACTGATTGTGATTGAAGCCTGTCGCTATGGTGTTGCTACGGTGTTCTGGGTGTTTTCCATGGTTATTGTGATTGAAACATGTTGCTATGGTGTTGCTAGGGTGTTCTGAGTGGTTTTCAGGTTGATTGTGATTGAAGCACGTCGCTATTGTGTTGCTAGGGTGTTCTGGGTGGTTTCTAGGGTGATTGTGATTGAAACATGTTGCTATGGTGTTGCTAGGGTGTTCTGGGTGGTTTCTAGGGTGATTGTGATTGAAACGTGTTGCTATGGTGTCGCTAGGGTGTTCTGGGTGGTTTCTAGGGTGATTGTGATTGAAACGTGTTGCTCTGGTGTTGCTAGGGTGTTCTGGGTGGTTTCTAGGGTGATTGTGATTGAAACATGTTGCTCTGGTGTTGCTAGGGTGTTCTGGGTGGTTTCTAGGGTGATTGTGATTGAAACATGTTGCTCTGGTGTTGCTAGGGTGTTCTGGGTGGTTTTCAGGTTGATTGTGATTGAAGCACGTCGCTATTGTGTTGCTAGGGTGTTCTGGGTGGTTTCTAGGGTGATTGTGATTGAAACATGTTGCTATGGTGTTGCTAGGGTGTTCTGGGTGGTTTCTAGGGTGATTGTGATTGAAACGTGTTGCTATGGTGTCGCTAGGGTGTTCTGGGTGGTTTCTAGGGTGATTGTGATTGAAACGTGTTGCTCTGGTGTTGCTAGGGTGTTCTGGGTGGTTTCTAGGGTGATTGTGATTGAAACGTGTTGCTATGGTGTCGCTAGGGTGTTCTGGGTGGTTTCTAGGGTGATTGTGATTGAAACATGTTGCTCTGGTGTTGCTAGGGTGTTCTGGGTGGTTTCTAGGGTGATTGTGATTGAAGCACGTCGCTATTGTGTTGCTAGGGTGTTCTGGGTGGTTTCTAGGGTGATTGTGATTGAAACATGTTGCTATGGTGTTGCTAGGGTGTTCTGGGTGGTTTCTAGGGTGATTGTGATTGAAACGTGTTGCTATGGTGTCGCTAGGGTGTTCTGGGTGGTTTCTAGGGTGATTGTGATTGAAACATGTTGCTATGGTGTTGCTAGGGTGTTCTGGGTGGTTTCTAGGGTGATTGTGATTGAAACGTGTTGCTATGGTGTCGCTAGGGTGTTCTGGGTGGTTTCTAGGGTGATTGTGATTGAAACGTGTTGCTCTGGTGTTGCTAGGGTGTTCTGGGTGGTTTCTAGGGTGATTGTGATTGAAACATGTTGCTCTGGTGTTGCTAGGGTGTTCTGGGTGGTTTCTAGGGTGATTGTGATTGAAACATGTTGCTCTGGTGTTGCTAGGGTGTTCTGGGTGGTTTCTAGGGTGATTGTGATTGAAACATGTTGCTCTGGTGTTGCTAGGGTGTTCTGGGTGGTTTCTAGGGTGATTGTGATTGAAACATGTTGCTCTGGTGTTGCTAGGGTGTTCTGGGTGGTTTTCAGGTTGATTGTGATTGAAGCACGTCGCTATTGTGTTGCTAGGGTGTTCTGGGTGGTTTCTAGGGTGATTGTGATTGAAACATGTTGCTCTGGTGTTGCTAGGGTGTTCTGGGTGGTTTCTAGGGTGATTGTGATTGAAACATGTTGCTCTGGTGTTGCTAGGGTGTTCTGGGTGGTTTTCAGGTTGATTGTGATTGAAGCACGTCGCTATTGTGTTGCTAGGGTGTTCTGGGTGGTTTCTAGGGTGATTGTGATTGAAACATGTTGCTCTGGTGTTGCTAGGGTGTTCTGGGTGGTTTCTAGGGTGATTGTGATTGAAACATGTTGCTCTGGTGTTGCTAGGGTGTTCTGGGTGGTTTTCAGGTTGATTGTGATTGAAGCACGTCGCTATTGTGTTGCTAGGGTGTTCTGGGTGGTTTCTAGGGTGATTGTGATTGAAACATGTTGCTCTGGTGTTGCTAGGGTGTTCTGGGTGGTTTATAGGGTGATTGTGATTGAAACATGTTGCTCTGGTGTTGCTAGGGTGTTCTGGGTGGTTTTCAGGTTGATTGTGATTGAAGCACGTCGCTATGGTGTTGCTAGGGTGTTCTGGGTGGTTTCTAGGGTGATTGTGATTGAAACATGTTGCTCTGGTGTTGCTAGGGTGTTCTGGGTGTTTTCTAGGGTGATTGTGATTGAAACATGTTGCTCTGGTGTTGCTAGGGTGTTCTGGGTGGTTTTCAGGTTGATTGTGATTGAAGCACGTCGCTATTGTGTTGCTAGGGTGTTCTGGGTGGTTTCTAGGGTGATTGTGATTGAAACATGTTGCTCTGGTGTTGCTAGGGTGTTCTGGGTGGTTTTCAGGTTGATTGTGATTGAAGCACGTCGCTATGGTGTTGCTAGGGTGTTCTGGGTGGTTTCTAGGGTGATTGTGATTGAAACATGTTGCTCTGGTGTTGCTATGGTTGTTACTGCTGCTACTGAAGCAAAAAAAAAAAAGAGAACACTTTAATACTTAGTGCTAGAGGTTTTGTCACATCACTGTAAGAGTTTCATTTTCTGTAAAAAAGCTAATTAATCTCTTTATTAATCCCACAGTTAAAAGACAACAGCTGTCTAGTTTCATGTATACAGATTTTTTTTCTGCATTATGTTTACTGAGTAACACACAGGACGGCCACTTCAGAGAAGTCACACGCCTTAAAGAGTTCGACTCCTTTCCTGAGGTTTGACGAAGACTTCCTGTCTGCACAGGAAATCGTCTGAGGCCGACACACCTTTGAAACCATATCACCTCAGAGTGACACTCGGGGAAATTCCTCAGCAGTTCGTCGGCATATGAATTTCTCAAGAAGCACCAATGCAAAACTTGAAATGAAAGCGTTACCTTCTGAAGGCAATCATCAAACCCCTCTTGCTTTAGTAGCAGTAAAGCGTTGAATCAAACCGAGCTCTGATTGGTTAAGATCATTCCAGACTCCTGTGATTGGTTGACCTGCGTGTGCCACCTTCTGCTGCAGGACCTCAATGTCTTCAAACACACAAACTGCCTGAGGCGGCTCTGAAGTGTGTGGCAGTAGATAAACACAGCAGGAGTGAGAGGAGACTAATCCATCCTCCCGTCACACACTCACACCCGTCAGCCAGATCAAAACTCCTCCATCAGGATCAACACCTCTTTTTGGCAGCAAATCCATGTGAAAATAAGAAAATAGAGTCTTGCTGCAACATTTGTATGTTATACCACTGGTTTATGCATGGGCTGTTGTTGTGGAGGCTGTGGGTTCAAGTCTCAATATAGGCAGGAAATGTGTGTGGTTTTAAAGGTGACCTATAACACCTCTTTCACAACATGTAATATCAGTGTCTGGTGTCTCCAGTGACGTTTCAGCTCAGATCATTTATTATCGCTCGTCAAATTCGCCAAAAACACGCCGTCCCTTTAAATGCAAATGAGCGGCTGCTCCAGAAGAGGGCGGAGCTTCAACAGCTCAACAACAACAAAGCTGGAGAATCTCACGCAGACAAAATGAGGAACGTGTTCAAACGGATGGAGACGTTTCTGAACGGTTCGTGGATAAATCGATGTCGTTGCTGTCACTAGCACTTTTTTCGTATGAATTCTAGGCTATTTTTCCAACTCAAAATGGTGAAAAAGCGAGAAGTTTGCAATCGCTGGATCTCTCTGTCAGTCCGTTAACATGAAGCACTCGCCTGTGGTGAACTCAACACCAAGAGATTTTATTTTACAACATAAAATACATCCGCTCTGGTGATTTTTCTAACAAGTGACCAGAGAAACATCATTCTACTCTTCTGCTTCAGGGAAAGTGTTTGAAATAAAGGCGAAGGTGACGCTGTTGTGGTGAACTTCACTTATAGTTTCACTTCTGCTGTTGCGTTCGTTTGTGACGAAACGTGTGAGAATCGTAAGCTTGTGTTTTCTACGATGATCCAAAAGCCAATTGAAAAATGGTGACGCTGACTAATAGGTTGGTTTCTTTCTCTCAACGATGTGGTAGTGGAATAATAATCGTCTCATATCGAGAGGTCACGTTCTCACAGTCAATTACATTGTCACACTTTCTGTTCACAAACGATGGTGATAACGATAAGATCCACATGATGAATGACGGCTGTATGTGAGAAAATGACACGTCTTCTCGAGGGGTGAAAAGTGAGAAGAGGAAGAGAGCGAATAAGAGCAGGACAAAGAGAGGATGAAAGGCGATCGCTGGAGTTGCGACGTTACAGGTGGAGAAGAAAAGCAGAGCGTGCGGAGAAGAACACAATATGTGTTTCACCCGTCGCTCGGTCGGATGCGTTAATCTCGTGACGGGTCCGCAGAGAGATCTGCTCTCCAAACAAATTGCCCGTCCTCTTCAGTGAAGCTCGGCTCGAGCCGTCTTTGGTATTTCTTGGCCCCGGGCCGGGTGAGATCTTCTTTATTCCGCTTCCCTCTGAAATGACAGATTCTTTCATCCGCCGCCGGAGGCTACATGGTGTCGAGCTTCACTCACAAGTCCGTGTGCACAAACACGTACAGTATCCTCAAACCTGTGTTGAGAAATCACAAGACGTGAAAAGCAATTCAATGGCACTTAAAAGTAAGTAAAACTAAATACTTGACCTGTACCTTTTTTTCTTCTTTTTTTTTTTTTTTTTTTTTAGAATGAAATGCAACATTCCAAAAAAGCATGAATATGAAACAATGTTTCTGTGACACTTTACAATCAGGTCTAATTATTACGGGTTCCTATCGAAATTGTTACAATTCTACCCTAAAAGTGATCAAATCGCAAGTCGTAGAGACTTGAAACTTTGCGGACACCAAAGCTCGCCCCGATCGGCCTGACTCAGGCTGTATAACTCCTGAACCATAGGCGTACTTTTACGGATGAGTCCTAGTTTTTTTGGCCCGATCGGAACCAAACCAGAGTCTCTGGGAGTCTGACTGTAAAATTAAACACTTCTCCTGTACCTTTTTTCTTTTCTTTTTTTTTTTTTTAAATGAAATGCAACATCCCAAAGAAGCATGAATATGAAACAATGTTTCTGTGACACTTTACAATCAGGTCTAATGATTACGGGTTCAAGCGTGTGGCGCAGAAATCCTGTTGAAATTGTTAAAATTCTCCCCTAAAAGTGATTGAAACTATTGGTATTCACACCATCCACAACGTCACCAAAGCTCGCCCTGATCGGCCTGACGGGGGCGCTGCAGCGGTATAACTCCTGAACCGTAGGCGTACTTTTACGGATGAGTCCTAGTTTTCGGAACCAAACCAGAGTCTCTGGAGTCTGATTGTCAGTAATTATCAAAAGAAAGTTGAAATTTCAATTCGCCGTCCCTAAGCGGCCCGCATGATGTTCGAATTGGGCGGAGCCACTTTCACTATAACTCGTGAACTCGTGAATATATTTTTGCTAAAATTGGCACATATATGTAAGAGCTCATTCTGTGGACATGTGAAAAAGAATGTGGCGATTGGCCACTTGGTGGCGCTATAACAGGAAAAAAAACATGATAATGGCAGTAACGACTTCAACGTTAGTCCGATTGACTTGAAAATTGGCATGCAATATCTTTGTCTGAGGAGCCATGATGGTCTATGAGAACACTGATGTGTCTCAAAAAACATGTCCGCCATTGGCCAGTGAAGTTTGAGCAGTTATCAGACAAGGTTAATGGAGGCCGATCAGAACAAAACTCGGCCTTGGAGCCACCAGGGGGCGCTTCCA
Organism: Opsariichthys bidens; assembly: GCA_037194245.1. Taxonomy (NCBI): domain Eukaryota; kingdom Metazoa; phylum Chordata; class Actinopteri; order Cypriniformes; family Xenocyprididae; genus Opsariichthys; species Opsariichthys bidens. The sequence continues at coordinate 921,604 of CM074286.1, read as the reverse complement.
CGTATTTTCACGTGCGTAAAGGGTCGATTTTCGGGAATGTCCACAGCATTCGTACCACATGCTAGAACTCCTCATTCTGAGCAACTGTCTCGACAACTGTTAAAAAGCTTTAAAGGTATATATTCCTATGGTAAATTGCTTACATTTGCTGTAAATGGTCTTTTCCATCTGTGATTGATATCGTTACAGGCTTGCTAATTAAATCCAGGGCTGGGTGCGTTACTTTTATAATGTATTTCACTACAGATTACAAAATACATGCTTTAAAAAGTCATTTGTAACGTATTTCGTTACATTACTCAAGTTTAGTCACTTCATCTAAATACTTTAGAATACTTTGCAATACTAATAAGTGTGAAACAAACACAAAAAAGGTTTTTATCTCACAATTCTGACTTTTTCCCTCAGAATTGAGTGATATAAAGTTGCAATTGTGAGTTATAAAGTCAAAATTATGAGATATAAACTCACAATATTGAGAAAAGTCAGAATTATGAGATAAAAACTCACAATATTGAGAAAAGTCAGAATTATGAGATATAAACTGACAATATTGAGAAAAGTCAGAATTATGAGATATAAACTCACATTCTAAATTCACAATTTCAAGAAAAAAGTCAGAATTGTGAAACACAAACTCCCAATTGTGAGGGAAAAAAACAAATAGTGAGAAAAAGTCACAGTGTCGAGTGAATTATAAAATGACTCACAAAACATGAAAACAGTGAAAACATGAAACTGAACTGGTCTTTTTCAGACGGTCAGAGTCAGAGAATCACCAATCGCTGTTTAAATGACATTAAAACTCAAAGTAATCACTTTGGTAATCTAAAACACTTTTCAGATGGAACTGGAATCTGATTACCACACATTTCAAATCAAACACAGTCACTCACATTTTGCATTTTAAATACGTCACTAAGTTACGATTAAAACGAACTACTTTTTTACTCTAAGGCTGAAACACTTGAACCCCGATAATTTCTGCGCAGGCAGCTACATTTTATTGATTAATTACATGAATTTAAAATATCTATTTTCTGGGAAGCTGCTTAGAAACTGCTCAGTATTATATATCAGAGGTTCTGGTCTGTTATATCCATCATCGTCAGCACAGGGAAATGAATGCTCGTGTCCTGGGTTAGCCTCGCTGGAGGAACCAGAGCTCGGGCTGTAATTATGAAGAGTTCTGGAAGATTTGACTCCTCACAGGCCTGTGGTGCAGCTCATCATCATCCGCGGGCCCGGCTCGGACGCTGACAGACTCTGACCTGACGCTAAAGAAAATACTGTAAAACAGTTGGGCTTCATTTTGAGATTGAAGAGGTCATGTGATGCTATTTTTAATTTATTGGGAGTTATAGAATAGAATGTTATAGAATAGTTTAACGTGCTTTAATGCTCATAAAACACACCATCTTTCCCATTCTGTTCATTATTGCAGCACCTCCATTCCCAGTCTGTCTGAAACGCTTTGATTTCTACAAAGCCCCGCCTTCTGAAAACCCCAGATTGCTCTGATTGGCCAGCTGACCCCCAGTGCGTTGTGATTGGCCAAGTGTGTCGGATGTGGCCTGTATGACTTTCTTTGTCTCGTGGAGCACATTGATTTCTCTTTAAACACTGTAAAAATATATATACTCAATATTGTGTTTATATCTCATAATTCTGACTTTTCTCAATATTGTGTTTATATCTCATAATTCTGACTTTTCTCAATATTGTGTTTATATCTCATAATTCTGACTTTTCTCAATATTGTGAGTTTATATCTCATAATTCTGACTTTTCTCAATATTGTGTTTATATCTCATAATTCTGACTTTTCTCAATATTGTGTTTATATCTCATAATTCTGACTTTTCTCAATATTGTGTTTATATCTCATAATTCTGACTTTTCTCAATATTGTCAGTTTATATCTCATAATTCTGACTTTTCTCAATATTGTCAGTTTATATCTCATAATTCTGACTTTTCTCAATATTGCGAGTTTATATCTCATAATTCTGACTTTTCTCAATATTGTGAGTTTATATCTCATAATTCTGACTTTTCTCAATATTGCGAGTTTATATCTCATAATTCTGACTTTTCTCAATATTGTGAGTTTATATCTCATAATTCTGACTTTTCTCAATATTGCGAGTTTATATCTCATAATTCTGACTTTTCTCAATATTGTCAGTTTATATCTCATAATTCTGACTTTTCTCAATATTGTCAGTTTATATCTCATAATTCTGACTTTTCTCAATATTGCGAGTTTATATCTCATAATTCTGACTTTTCTCAATATTGCGAGTTTATATCTCATAATTCTGACTTTTCTCAATATTGCGAGTTTATATCTCATAATTCTGACTTTTCTCAATATTGTCAGTTTATATCTCATAATTCTGACTTTTCTCAATATTGCGAGTTTATATCTCATAATTCTGACTTTTCTCAATATTGTGAGTTTATATCTCATAATTCTGACTTTTCTCAATATTGCGAGTTTATATCTCATAATTCTGACTTTTCTCAATATTGTGAGTTTATATCTCATAATTCTGACTTTTCTCAATATTGTCAGTTTATATCTCATAATTCTGACTTTTCTCAATATTGTCAGTTTATATCTCATAATTCTGACTTTTCTCAATATTGTCAGTTTATATCTCATAATTCTGACTTTTCTCAATATTGTGAGTTTTTATCTCATAATTCTGACTTTTCTCAATATTGCGAGTTTATATCTCATAATTCTGACTTTTCTCAATATTGTGAGTTTATATCTCATAATTCTGACTTTTCTCAATATTGCGAGTTTATATCTCATAATTCTGACTTTTCTCAATATTGTGAGTTTATATCTCATAATTCTGACTTTTCTCAATATTGTGAGTTTATATCTCATAATTCTGACTTTTCTCAATATTGTGAGTTTATATCTCATAATTCTGACTTTTCTCAATATTGTGAGTTTATATCTCATAATTCTGACTTTTCTCAATATTGTGAGTTTATATCTCATAATTCTGACTTTTCTCAATATTGTGTTTATATCTCATAATTCTGACTTTTCTCAATATTGTGTTTATATCTCATAATTCTGACTTTTCTCAATATTGTGTTTATATCTCATAATTCTGACTTTTCTCAATATTGTCAGTTTATATCTCATAATTCTGACTTTTCTCAATATTGTCAGTTTATATCTCATAATTCTGACTTTTCTCAATATTGTGAGTTTATATCTCATAATTCTGACTTTTCTCAATATTGCGAGTTTATATCTCATAATTCTGACTTTTCTCAATATTGTGAGTTTATATCTCATAATTCTGACTTTTCTCAATATTGCGAGTTTATATCTCATAATTCTGACTTTTCTCAATATTGCGAGTTTATATCTCATAATTCTGACTTTTCTCAATATTGTGAGTTTATATCTCATAATTCTGACTTTTCTCAATATTGTCAGTTTATATCTCATAATTCTGACTTTTCTCAATATTGTCAGTTTATATCTCATAATTCTGACTTTTCTCAATATTGTGAGTTTTTATCTCATAATTCTGACTTTTCTCAATATTGCGAGTTTATATCTCATAATTCTGACTTTTCTCAATATTGTGAGTTTATATCTCATAATTCTGACTTTTCTCAATATTGCGAGTTTATATCTCATAATTCTGACTTTTCTCAATATTGTGAGTTTATATCTCATAATTCTGACTTTTCTCAATATTGTGAGTTTATATCTCATAATTCTGACTTTTCTCAATATTGTGAGTTTATATCTCATAATTCTGACTTTTCTCAATATTGTGAGTTTATATCTCATAATTCTGACTTTTCTCAATATTGTGAGTTTTTATCTCATAATTCTGACTTTTCTCAATATTGCGAGTTTATATCTCATAATTCTGACTTTTCTCAATATTGTCAGTTTATATCTCATAATTCTGACTTTTCTCAATATTGTGAGTTTATATCTCATAATTCGGACTTTATAACTCACAATTGCAACTTTATATCACTCAATTCTGAGGGAAAAAGTCAGAATTGTGAGATAAAAACTCTCAATGACCTTTTTTGTGTTTGTTTCACACTTATTAGTATTCCAAAGTATTCTAAAGTATTTAGATGAAGTGACTAAACTTGAGTAATGTAACGAAATACGTTACAAATGACTTTCTAAAGCATGTAATCTGCAGTGAAATACACTTTAAAAGTGACCCACCCAGTCGTGTCTGTAGCTTTATTTGTGCTTGTGTTCAATGCAAATCATTGCTGGTGTTTGAAGCTGCTGACATTAGATCTGCTTTTTTTGCTCCACTGTAGTGCGACTCAGACTCATATCGACTGTCTGTGCATCATATATTTTTTCGGCATTATTAGATAAGCATGTTGTGCAATGATGACTGTTGCGATATTTCCAAAACATTGTGGTGAAGATTGTGTGTGATACAGACGGTTAAACGGCATGAGAAACAAAACTCTGATGTAACGTTCACAAACGGATGCTTGTTTAGTAATCGACACACATGTGTCAAGCTCTACCTGGTTGTTATCGTGTGTTTTGTACCTCAGAAAAGAGCTGAAGTTGTTGCGTTGATGGCGTCTGTTCAACAGACTGTATGTCTGACGAGAAACAAAACAAAGGAAATTAGACATTTGCCTTTAATTACTGTCTCTGACAGTCTAATTGCTTCCACGGTCGCTTCTCATTGTCGTTCCACCACATCAAAGCCTGGAGAAGGATGTTTTCCTTTTCTTCTGAGGACTTCTAAACCTCAGACACAAAGCAGATAATTTTACATTTGACCCTAATCTTTTACGTTTAATAAGCTGTGACTCATCCTCATGACTCAGCCGGCGTGTCAGGTTTCCTTTTCAAATAGCGGCTCGTTTCTGAGAAGCTTCAGATCAACACTGACAGTTTCAGTTTTGTTTTGTTTTGGGTTTTTTTTTTTGGCTATGATGCCAAATGACTTATAAAGCATCATGTGTGTTTATCACGTGGCTCGTCATGAGACGGTGTTGACATACGAAGAGCGCATTCATTCGACAGGCCTTCGGCTTTTGTCACTAACTCAATTGAGAGCGGTTCCTCATTGTCCAGCGCTTAAAGCCGGTCATCATGTGACCCGCTCGGCATGCTGGGAGACGATCGCCGCGCTCCGCATGATTGGATGAAGCGCTTCATTGTCCATCCGCAGCCCATTTAATCACAAAGTGATTTGTTTTTGGCTCTACTAGAACCTGCTCGAATGTTCATTGTTGCGGCTCCTCTCGTCCCAGTCTGTCAGTAACGCTCTGTTTACTCTCAAAAAGCACACTGTGCTCTGATTGGTCGTGTTGTGATTTGGTGTTTTGGGGAAATGCCCCGCCCCTTACCATGACCGCCATAACTCAACCAGGCCACGCCCCTTTATTCTGCTCATGAATATTTAAATGAGTTCAGAAACACCGATATAGAGAATAATAATACGCTTTTGCAAGCAGCTGAAGAACGCAGAATACGTGTTCATCTCTTACAGACGGTTTGTTGAATCTGTTTGCAGGAACACTTCCCTGAATCATGAATGAAAAACGCATTAAAGGCCTAGTTTGGGTTGAATTCGTTCTCTGCGAGAACATGATCCACGAGTCTCTCGCTGCTTTATCCTGATGACCCCGGGGGCGTGGCCTTGCACTTGATTGACAGCTCATTAATCACTGCATATGGAACAGGATCAAGCCTCTGACCCACGAGCCACGAGGGTCAAAGGTCAAGTAGTCTGCTCTGTTTGCATTTGTGATTGTTTAAAGCAATGAAAGTGCATTGATTAAGATTCTGCCTATGCAGTGTTAAATTAGTATCATTTAGATGCTTTTTATATTTTATAAAAATGTTATATTTGTCACCCTGGAGCACAAGTCTCACGGGTTTATAGCCAACAAGACATGGTATGGGTCAAAATTATGCATTTTTCTTTAATGCCAAAAATCGTTAGGATATTAAGTGAAGATCATGTTCCTTGAAGATATTTTGTAAATATGTCAAAAAAGTATTTCTGTGAGTGGATACGCACTTCGTTTGATCCACTTTGAATGCGATTTCCTCAATATTTAGATTTAGATATTTTAAAAGATTATTTATTCACATTTTATGCTTTCATTTTAATTTTAGGTTAAGCTTTTGTCATTTTATTTTTTTGTATTTATTTGTTTTTTTATTTATTAGAAGTTTGATTTATTCATCCCACGATGTGAGTCATTATTAGTATTTATATTTTATTTTACTTCAGCTTTATCTCAGTTTATGAAAACAGTTTGTTTTAGTTTTAGTTAATCAACACTGATTGTACGAGTACTGTATCCCACAATGCAATGTGCTCAACTTGACCTCATTATTTGTCCATTTAGCGTCATTAAATTATTTTTAGAAAATGGAATTAAAATGCAAAAATCACCAGTTTTATTTTAGTATGTACTATTACAGTTTTTTTTCTTATTTTTTTTTTTTTTGTTGCATGTTTTTGTTCGTTTTTAATGTCTTTATAGTTTTAAAAGGTTTTTAGTTTTTGTTATTTTAGTACTTAAACTTACCTTAAATGAAAATGAGAAATAAAAAAAAAGTTTTATTAGTTGTTGTTTTCATTTGATAGTACTAGTAATCATAACAACCCATTCCTCGGGTTAAAACAAACCAATTTCTGGGTTAAAACAAACCAATTTCTGGGTTAAAACAAACCAATTTCTGGGTTAAAACAACTCGTTCGCTGGGTTAAAGCAACCCATTCTCTAGGTTAAAACAATCCAATTGCTGGGTTAGGGTTAAAATGAACCAATTGCTGGGTTAAAACAACCCATTCGCTGGGTTAAAACAACCCAATTGCTGACTTAGGATTAAAATGACCCAATTGCCGGGTTAAAACAACCCATTCGCTGGGTTAAAACAACCCAATTGCTGACTTAGGGTTAAAATGACCCAATTGCGGGGTTAAAACAACCCATTTGCTGGGTTAAAACAACCCAATTGCTGAGTTAGGGTTAAAATGACCCAATTGCGGGGTTAGGGTTAAAATGACCCAATTGCGGGGTTAAAACAACCCATTCGCTGGGTTAATACAACCCACTCCTCCGGTTAAAACAACCCAATTGCTGAGTAAGGGTTAAAATGACCCAATTGCGGGGTTAAAACAACCAATTTGCTGGGTTAAAACAACCCACTCCTCAGGTTAAAACAATCCAATTGCTGAGTTAGGGTTAAAATGACCTAATTGCGGGGTTAAAACAACCCATTCGCTGGGTTAAAACAACCCAATTGCTGAGTTAGGGTTAAAATGACCCAATTGCGGGGTTAAAACCACCCATTCGCTGGGTTAAAACAACCCAATTGCTGGGTTAGGGTTAAAACAATCCAATTGCTGGGTTAAAACAACCCATTCTCTATGTTAAAACAATCCAATTGCTGGGTTAGGGTTAAAATGACCCAATTGCGGGGTTAAAAATAACCCATTCGCTGGGTTAATACAACCCACTCCTCAGGTTAAAACAACCCAATTGCTGGGTTAGGGTTAAAATGACCCAATTGCGTGGTTAAAACAACCCAATTGCTGAGTTAGGAATAAAATGACCCAATTGCGGGGTTAAAACAACCCATTCGCTGGGTTAAAACAACCCAATTGCTGAGTTAGGGTTAAAATGACCCAATTGCGGGGTTTTAAAACAACCCATTTGCTGGGTTAAAACAACCCAATTGCTGGTTTGGGGTTAAAATGACCCAATTGCTGGGTTAAAACAACCCATTCTCTATGTTAAAACAATCCAATTGCTGGGTTAGGGTTAAAATGACCCAATTGCGGGGTTAAAACAACCCATTCGCTGGGTTAAAACAACCCACTCCTCAGGTTAAAACAACCCAATTGCTGGGTTAGGGTTAAAATGACCCAATTGCGTGGTTAAAACAACCCATTTGCTGGGTTAAAACAACCCAATTGCTGAGTTAGGAATAAAATGACCCAATTGCGGGGTTAAAACAACCCAATTGCTGAGTTAGGGTTAAAATGACCCAATTGCGGGGTTAAAACAACCCATTCGCTGGGTTAAAACAACCCAATTGCTGAGTTAGGGTTAAAACAACCCATTCGCTGGGTTAAAACAATCCAATTGCTGAGTTAGGGTTAAAATGACCCAATTGCAGGGTTAAAACAACCCATTCGCTGGGTTAAAACAACCCAATTGCTGAGTTAGGCTTAAAATGACCCAATTGCGGGGTTAAAACAACCCATTCGCTGGGTTAAAACAACCCAATTGCTGAGTTAGGGTTAAAATGACCCAATTGCGGGGTTAAAACAACCCATTCGCTGGGTTAGTGTTTTTATTAGTTTTTAATGTCTATATAGTTTTAAAGGGTTTTTAGTTTTTTTTTAGTACTTAAACTTACCTTAAACGAAAATGAGAATTTTTTTTAAAAAAAGTTTCATCACTTGTTGTTTTGATTTGATAGTACCAGTAATCATAACCCTGCTGACAGTGTAGCACACTTGTGTTTGAAGTGTGTGTTGTCTCAGGCCGTGAACAGCACGTGTAGTCCATTCCAAACATCACCTAAGACTCAGAGGTCAAAGGTCAGAGGTTTTTGTGGACAAGAACATCAGCCTAATTTCATAATCCACAATTCTCCTCTTCTCCTGTTCGAATTGTGTTTTGTTCAAACCTCAATGTGAAGCTGGTTACTGTGAAAGGTGAAGAGTTCAAACGTGTGTGTGAGTGTGTGTGTGAGTGTGTGTGTGTGTGTGTGTGTGTGTGTGTGTCGCAGGAACACAGCTGCTCAAACCGCAGGACAGTGCGAGGACGAACACCTGTGAGCGCGTCCTCCGCCTCCGAACGAACACCTGCAGAAGAACACACTGAGATCTGCTCTCTGTTGGTGCGTTTGTGGAATTTAATCTTTCCTTTAGAACTTTTGTATTGTTCTAGTGCACTAATGTGTTTTGTGTCACATGTTGAAATGCATTATACATTATCATAAATAAATGTAGCCAAAGTTAAATATTCACAGATTCATTGTTATAAATCAGTAATTATTTACGATCACACTTAAGTTTAGAGTCGCTATTAACGACGACTTTTGCCTCAATAAACAACTAGTTAATAGTTAGTAAAGTTTAGGCATTAGTAGGATTATGCAGAACAAGGTGTTAATATCTGCTTTAAAATACTAATAAATAGCCAATATTATAAGGATAATAATATACTTGTAAACAACTAGTTAATAGTGAGAATAGGACCCTAAACTAAAGTAATACCATAATTACTAGCTTCTAATTACATCTTCAACGGTGCTGCGCTAATTACTGTCTCTAAAACGGTATTGCATTGATTATTACTAATTACTTTCTAAATCCAAATCAGTTGAACATTGATCTGCTCTTTTCCTTCTTTCAAATATACATGATAAAATTGTATGAATTATTCTTGAACTGAGAAGGTTACATTAAAAACATGCGTTTAAACACTACACGTAACAATGTAATGTTAAAAACACTATTGTTTTATATAGAATTGTTAGTTTATATAGTATGTAATGCACTCACATCAGAAGTAACTAATTAAATTACAGTGATTTACGACAGCTGTCGACGTGATGCAGTGCTTTCTGTGCGCAAAAACAACACAAATAACCACTTTATTCAACAATCTCTTACGCGGGTGACGCACTGTGTTTACGCTCGAATGCCGGCTCACTATTGGCTAAAGCTGATCATGTGATAATGAGTCGTCCTGATGGAGAACAACCTATAAGAATGACACAGAAGAGAAAAAAAACATTCCATGAACGATGTAATAATATATTTTTGCGCTAATGTTTAGAGAACATTATTAAAGGTCAGAACGTTCTAGAGAATCTCTTTAGAATGTAAGAATCTTCTTCCTACATCACATTACTTTGAGTTTTAATGTCATTTAAACAGCGATTGGTGATTCTCTGACTCTGACCGTCTGAAAAAGACGAGTTCAGTTTCATGTTTTCCACTGTTTTCATGTTTTGAGAGTCATTGTATAATTCACTCGACACTGTGACTTTTTCTCACTATTTGTTTTTTTCCTCACAATTGTGAGTTTGTGTTTCACAATTCTGACTTTTTTCTCACAATTGTGAATTTAGTATGTGAGTTTATATCTCATAATTCTGACTTTTCTCAATATTGTCAGTTTATATCTCATAATTCTGACTTTTCTCAATATTGTCAGTTTATATCTCATAATTCTGACTTTTCTCAATATTGTCAGTTTATATCTCATAATTCTGACTTTTCTCAATATTGTGAGTTTATATCTCATAATTCTGACTTTTCTCAATATTGTGAGTTTATATCTCATAATTCTGACTTTTCTCAATATTGTGAGTTTATATCTCATAATTCTGACTTTTCTCAATATTGCGAGTTTATATCTCATAATTCTGACTTTTCTCAATATTGTCAGTTTATATCTCATAATTCTGACTTTTCTCAATATTGTGAGTTTATATCTCATAATTCTGACTTTTCTCAATATTGTCAGTTTATATCTCATAATTCTGACTTTTCTCAATATTGTCAGTTTATATCTCATAATTCTGACTTTTCTCAATATTGTGAGTTTATATCTCATAATTCTGACTTTTCTCAATATTGTGAGTTTATATCTCATAATTCTGACTTTTCTCAATATTGTCAGTTTATATCTCATAATTCTGACTTTTCTCAATATTGTGAGTTTATATCTCATAATTCTGACTTTTCTCAATATTGTCAGTTTATATCTCATAATTCTGACTTTTCTCAATATTGCGAGTTTATATCTCATAATTCTGACTTTTCTCAATATTGTGAGTTTATATCTCATAATTCTGACTTTTCTCAATATTGTGAGTTTATATCTCATAATTCTGACTTTTCTCAATATTGTCAGTTTATATCTCATAATTCTGACTTTTCTCAATATTGCGAGTTTATATCTCATAATTCTGACTTTTCTCAATATTGTCAGTTTATATCTCATAATTCTGACTTTTCTCAATATTGTCAGTTTATATCTCATAATTCTGACTTTTCTCAATATTGTCAGTTTATATCTCATAATTCTGACTTTTCTCAATATTGTGAGTTTATATCTCATAATTCTGACTTTTCTCAATATTGTGAGTTTATATCTCATAATTCTGACTTTTCTCAATATTGTCAGTTTATATCTCATAATTCTGACTTTTCTCAATATTGTCAGTTTATATCTCATAATTCTGACTTTTCTCAATATTGTCAGTTTATATCTCATAATTCGGACTTTATAACTCACAATTGCAACTTTATATCACTCAATTCTGAGGGAAAAAGTCAGAATTTTTTCAAACCTTTTTTGTGTTTGTTTCACACTTATTAGTATTCCAAAGTATTCTAAAGTATTTAGATGAAGTGACTAAACTTGAGTAATGTAACGAAATACGTTACAAATGACTTTTTAAAGCATGTAATCTGCAGTGAAATACACTTTAACAGTAACCCACCCAGCGCTGCTCCTGAGGAACCGGCAGGCTCTCGAGTCGTAACTCACAGCCAGAGGCTCGTATGTCGACACGTATTATCAAGTGATTCTGTGGACAGATCAATTACTGCAGCGCTGAAGCCGCTAATATCCCAGCAGCCCGAGGGTTTCACAGCCTATCTGTAATTAAACCTTATCGCACCGGACGGGGAAGGATCACGCTTGGCCATTTGAAACGTCTCGAGGCGACAGCCATCCCTAACCTTCTGCGAAAAGACTTCATTAACACAAATGGCTCAGAAACACCGCGGGTTTGTTTAGCGGAGCACAGGTTACACAGAGTTTCTTGCTTTTTAAAATAAGAGTCTGTAAACCATCAATCTCACTTCTGCCTCTTGGCGTACGCTGAGGTAAACACTTATTTCTGTCTTTTCTTTGGCCGTTGAGCCGGTCCAAATGTTTGAGATTAGAGGTAATTATTAGAAAACAATGTCATGTGAGGGTAGATGAACTCAAAACATCTGTGACGGACACTGTCCGCTTCTTACGGTGCACAAATGAAGTTTGAGACGAGTGAGTGTTTGTGTGCCGTTGTGTGTCTGTAACTCTAGATGTGGCATGTGAGGTGTTGAGCGATCGGCTCTGTGTAATATATGGATCTGGATTAAACCGTAATGTGAGTTTGAGCCAAAGCAGCATGTTCAGATTACCAATTAATAAGCGTTTTATTTCACTCCTCCGGCTATGGCACGGGTGTGACGAGGCTTCGGATTTACTCTCGTCCTCCGTCTTCATTCAAGACTTTCTTTCTCTGTTCTGCCAATCTGAAGACCTGCAGAGAAAAACACACAAATAAATGAAGCTGCTTTCATTATGGAGAGTTCTCTGAACCTGCAAAGGAGGGAATCCTATCATTCATTCATTATGAATTCAGTCTTCTGAAGACAAATCTGAACATTGAACATACAAGATTTTTCAACTACTTACAATGCTCGAAACAACCCAATTTCTGGGTTAAAACAACTCGTTCGGTGGGTTAAAAGAACCCATTCGCTGGGTTAGTGTTAAAACAACCTGTTCAATGAATTAAAACAACCCAATTTCTGGGTTAAAAAAACAATTACTGGGTTAAAACAACCCGTTTGCTTGGTTAAAACAACCCATTCACTGGGTTAAAACAACCCAATTTCTGGGTTAGAACAACTCGTTCGGTGGGTTAAAGCAACTCAATTGCTGGGTTAAAACAACCTGTTTGCTTGTTTAAAACAACCCATTCACTGGGTTAGTGTTAAAACAACCCAATTTCTGGGTTAAAATAACTCGTTCGGTGGGTTAAAGCAACTCATTCGCTGGGTTAAAACAACTCGTCCACTGGGTTAAAACAACCCAATTACTGTGTAAGGCTTAAAATAACCCAATTGCTGGGTTAGGGTTAAAACAACCCACTCCTCAGGTTAAAACAACCTGTTTGCTTGGTTAAAACAACCCAATTTCTGGGTTAAAACAACTCGTTCGGTGGGTTAAAACAACCCATTCGCTGGGTTAGTGTTAAAACAACCTGTTCAATGAGTTAAAACAACCCAATTTCTGGGTTAAAACAACCCATTCGCTGGGTTAGTGTTAAAACAACCTGTTCAATGAGTTAAAATAACCCAATTTTTGGGTTAAAAAAACAATTACTGGGTTAAAACAACCTGTTTGCTTGGTTAAAACAACCCAATTTCTGGGTTAGAACAACTCGTTCGGTGGGTTAAAGCAACTCAATTGCTGGGTTAAAACAACCTGTTTGCTTGGTTAAAACAACCCATTCACTGGGTTAGTGTTAAAACAACCCAATTTCTGGGTTAAAATAACTCGTTTGGTGGGTTAAAGCAACTCATTCGATGGGTTAAAACAACTCGTCCACTGGGTTAAAACAACCCAATTACTGTGTAAGGCTTAAAATAACCCAATTGCTGGGTTAGGGTTAAAACAACCCACTCCTCAGGTTAAAACAACCTGTTTGCTTGGTTAAAACAACCCAATTTCTGGGTTTTAAAACAACCCATTCGCTGGGTTAGTGTTAAAACAACCTGTTCAATGAGTTAAAATAACCCAATTTTTGGGTTAAAAAAACAATTACTGGGTTAAAACAACCTGTTTGCTTGGTTAAAACAACCCAATTTCTGGGTTAGAACAACTCGTTCGGTGGGTTAAAGCAACTCAATTGCTGGGTTAAAACAACCTGTTTGCTTGGTTTAAAACAACCCATTCACTGGGTTAGTGTTAAAACAACCCAATTTCTGGGTTAAAATAACTCGTTTGGTGGGTTAAAGCAACTCATTCGATGGGTTAAAACAACTCGTCCACTGGGTTAAAACAACCCAATTACTGTGTAAGGCTTAAAATAACCCAATTGCTGGGTTAGGGTTAAAACAACCCACTCCTCAGGTTAAAACAACCTGTTTGCTTGGTTAAAACAACCCAATTTCTGGGTTAAAACAACCCATTCGCTGGGTTAGTGTTAAAACAACCTGTTCAATGAGTTAAAATAACCCAATTTTTGGGTTAAAAAAACAATTACTGGGTTAAAACAACCTGTTTGCTTGGTTAAAACAACCCAATTTCTGGGTTAGAACAACTCGTTCGGTGGGTTAAAGCAACTCAATTGCTGGGTTAAAACAACCTGTTTGCTTGGTTAAAACAACCCATTCACTGGGTTAGTGTTAAAACAACCCAATTTCTGGGTTAAAATAACTCGTTTGGTGGGTTAAAGCAACTCATTCGATGGGTTAAAACAACTCGTCCACTGGGTTAAAACAACCCAATTACTGTGTAAGGCTTAAAATAACCCAATTGCTGGGTTAGGGTTAAAACAACCCACTCCTCAGGTTAAAACAACCTGTTTGCTTGGTTAAAACAACCCAATTTCTGGGTTAAAACAACCCATTCGCTGGGTTAGTGTTAAAACAACCTGTTCAATGAGTTAAAATAACCCAATTTCTGGGTTAAAAAAACAATTACTGGGTTAAAACAACCTGTTTGCTTGGTTAAAACAACCCAATTTCTGGGTTAGAACAACTCGTTCGGTGGGTTAAAGCAACTCAATTGCTGGGTTAAAACAACCTGTTTGCTTGGTTAAAACAACCCATTCACTGGGTTAGTGTTAAAACAACCCAATTTCTGGGTTATAATAACTCGTTTGGTGGGTTAAAGCAACTCATTCGATGGGTTAAAACAACTCGTCCACTGGGTTAAAACAACCCAATTACTGTGTAAGGCTTAAAATAACCCAATTGCTGGGTTAGGGTTAAAGCAACTCAATTGCTGGGTTAAAACAACCTGTTTGCTTGGTTAAAACAACCCATTCGCTGGGTTAGTGTTAAAACAACCTGTTCAATGAGTTAAAACAACCCAATTTCTGGGTTAAAAAAACAATTACTCGGTTAAAACAACCTGTTTGCTTGGTTAAAACAACCCAATTTCTGGGTTAAAAAAACAATTACTCGGTTAAAACAACCCAATTGCTGGGTTTGTCCATTTTCAACTCAACTTGGGTTGTTTTTAACCCAGCATTTGTTAAGTGTAGCTCGACTGCATCAGTAGCTTGTAACTTGTCGAGCTACAGCTTCAGAGTGGCTTCAACAACACTGAGAAGAATGAAAGTCATACGGGTTTGAAACAACATGAGAGTGAGTAAATGATGACAGAATGATTTTTGGCTGAACTCCAGATGCAGCAGTTTGCATGTCTGAAGTAGGTGCAGATACACACACACACACACACACACACACACAGATGAAGCTCAATGCCCGTGGTGTAGAATCACTTAAGGAGGCCCCGGGCAGCAGGAGAGCCTGTTTAAGGACTCTTAATCCAGCTCCCAGTGGAGGTCATGGATAGCTGTGGCCCCGAGAGAGAGAGAGAGAGAGAGAGACAGAGAGAGACAGAGAGAGAGAGACAGAGAGAGAGACAGAGAGAGAGAGAGACAGAGAGAGAGAGAATGAATGAAAGATTCTCTGGAGACACAGCAACAGCTGAACGAGTGTGTGTGTGTGGCTTTACGCTCAAGCATGTTGTTTTCATGCTTAGAAATATATACAACTAAACGTGGCACGTCTATAAACATCAGCGCTCATGTTTGAGTGAATATGATTTGTTATGATAATATACTTACAGCTCATAACAGTGTGCTAAATTTATGAACTACAAATAAAGATGTGAATCGCAGCTTCGACTTTATTCCTGAAGCGCGTGTTGATTTGATTTTGGCAGTGATTTTACAGTGGGGTTGATCTGATTTGATCTCCAGTCCAGTTGGAGCCGGCTTGAGCAAACGTCAGTACAGACAAGAACAAAATCAAAGAGTTACTGCAAAAACTGCTCTGAAATCACTGCAATGCATGATCATTATTTTTATAAAACTATGACAGCGGCAACAGTAAGCCAATTTTCAACAATCAGTTAAATTCATTAATAATAATAATAATAATAATAATAATTAGAAATTAAAGGGTCAAAAAGAAGAAAGCAAGGAGTAAAATCCTCAGTAAAATAAAGCATTTTATTTTATATACATTATTGTAGTTAGTCGCAATTTAATATTTTGATCAGTTATAGCGCCACCTACAGGCCTCAGAGTGTGCCCATAAATTTGGTGAAAATATCTCATTTGGTTTAGGAGTTATGCACATTTATATGTTTGAGTATTTAAAAATGATATTTGAGTTCATTTTTTGCCACTTCCTATAAAAATTTTACCATTTGGGCTTAACCATTTTGCCAGCGACCCATGCTTCCGAATGTCCTACTGTGGAAGAGATTTGCGAACGTTGTTTTAACCATAAATCACAAACCATAATGTGAAATCTAGCATGTTAGATGTCCTCGCCACGGATTCGTGAATCTAAGGAGATGACTTCCATGAAATAAAGTCAACCACATCGAAAGTTACGAGCGCATGAATATTTGATTTCACCACTAGGTGGTGCTGTTTCAAAACTTCTCAGGCTCTTTCGGGAATTGTGCTGATGACCCGTAACGAGTTTCATAATGATACGCTAATGCGTTCAAAAAACAGTGTTTCGCTACAAAATGCCTAAAATGGCTGATATGTTAAAAACGGATGTCATTTAACTCGGCATGATGCCCTGAATCTAACAAGTTTTATGACTTTTTGCCAAACCGTTCAGAAGTTATGAGCAAAAATAGCTATTTTAGATTCTCCGGACCAGTAGGTGGCGCTGAGCAGAAACGCAGCACGTAGTTTCAGGTCCTACCTGTAATGTATGTGGAGTTTGTTTTGTGCCAATAAAAAACGAACGTAACTTTTTAAGAAACTAACGAAAAAATGAGTTGAAACTGACAAAAAATTAAATTGGAAGCAAAATTTTATGCACTGCACGTTTTGCCGATTGCTTTCTCCGTTTTCGTTCGCTGATCTGTGCTTTTAGTTTTCATTTACGCTTCTGAAGTTTTCGTTTGTGATTTTGGCACAAGATGATTAGGAAAAACATGCAGTGTATTAAAAGCAAAGTCAAACATTTTGCTTGCAATTTATTTATTTTTTTCCACTTTCAAAGACTTTTTATTCAGTTTTATTTTTCCGTTAGTTTCTTAAAAAAATTACATTCGCTTTTTTTTTTTGGCACAACTCTAATTCCATACATGTACGAAGTGTGTTGCAGAGATATAGCCTCGCGTCCGATTTGCCATGCTCCTCTTCTAATGAATTTGCGCGTTATTTCGAGAATGGTTGCGTTTATCAATAAGTATTTCCCAGCACAGTCTGAAAATGATCGGATTTGATTTTCATGAAAATCGGAGGTGTTACGAATCGTATTGAGCCAAGGAATCAGAGTTTCTAACCGCTATGGTTCAAGCGTTATTAGGGTAATCATGACTTAAACTTTAGCCAAGCGGTGGCGCTAGAGAGTTTGATCTAGAGACACCAAATTTTCGGTACTTAATGTTGAGACTGTCCTCTATCAGAGTGCCAAATTTCATAACTTTCCGGCAAGCAGTTCTTTGGACTTCGGTGCTTCAAATGACACTGAATGATGCTGAAAAGTCTTTGATCGCAGAAAACGATTATTTTAAATTGTAATCATATATTTCACTATTTTTACTGTATTTCTGTCTCGGTGAGTTTCTAAAAACAAATCTTAATTATTCCAGACTTTCGACCGGTCGTGTCTATTTGTTAACGTTTGCGTCAGAAGCGCACCTTCAAGTGCAGTCTCTGTAGGCGTCTCGCTGGGTTTTGGAACGGAGCCGCGGCGCTGAAAGCCTGAGAGAAGCACACAGCTGCTGGGATGATGACTTCCAGACGCGCAGCGCTGTCAGTATGAGTGTTTTAATGTGTGTGTGTGTGTGTGTGTGCATCACATAAATGCTGAAGCGGAGAAAGACAACGGTGAAGCCAAGAAGCGATAAGATCATCCTCACAGCTCACGCTGTTTTACGCGGCTCCCTTGAGCTTCACTTCACTTTCGCACTGACAAAAACTTCTGTAACTCAATCGGCTGGTCAGCCGTGTGTGTGTGTGTGTGTGTGTGTGTGAGAATGCACTTTGGCACTAGACTAATGAGAAACACACTCTGTTTCCATCAGGACATGCAATGGAAAATGAGCTGGTGCCCGGAGCAGTGGTGATTCATGGACGGGGACGGTAAAAATACGGTAAAATATATATTGGTAACACACCAAACTTGTGATTTATGAGGGTGCAAAGCAGATCAACTGACAAGATCCAGAACAATGGAAGTTCGTGAATAAAAGAGTCATATTCCTGAGAGAAAGACCTGAAATAATGTTTGTAGCGCCACCCATGGGTGGATTCAGACAAAAGAGTTTATTGAAATTACCGGGTTATTCAGAAGATTCGACGTCATTTTTCTTGGTGCGAATTTCTAGGTCCGTCATGCATAGACAGATGTGCACGATACTGTTTATATGAAGTCATACTAATCGTAATCAAAATCAACATGTGTCCATATATTTGTGTGTGTGTGTAGCCTCTATTGGAGTCGTATGTTGGCTGCAGATGTGCAGGAGTCGTGCAGGGATTGGATCCAGCTGTGTCTTGGCATCAGAACACACTGCATTTAATCAGAGAAATGACACCGAAATGAAGAAAGTTAAAAACACACACCGAACGACGGCTGGAATTCGCATTTAAACTCCAGCTGAGCGTCAGGTCGCAATTCAGCAGGTGCAGAACTATCACTGTGACATGGAAAACATTAAATATAACAGAAGAACAGTGGAGGACTTTAACAGGAAGAGTACGCCGCAGAAACCGTACGACCATTCTCGTCTTCATACGAGCCGAACGGGGCGTTTCTGCTCAAACCCAACTACGGTGGGAAGCAGCTTAACAAGGATCGCTCTCAGAACTTCAGCTAATGTTCTGGCGAGGCTATGAACAAATGTTCTTTCAGCAATGTTACTGAAACGTTTGCTGAGCTTTAATAATGTTAAATAAGACATACAATACGACACGATGCTAGTTTATCGCTACCCAAACAAAAATTGTGCCGTTAAAGCAGCAGAAACACAATTCAATCAAATTTACCAGTATTACTATACCTGTGGGGACATTTGGTCCCCATAATGTAGGGAATACCTACACACACACACACACACAAATTCAATCAAATTTACTAGTATTGCTATACCTGTGGGGACATTTGGTCCCCATAATGTAGGGAATACCTACACACACACACACACACACACCCAAATTCAATCAAATTTACTAGTATTGCTATACCTGTGGGGACATTTGGTCCCCATAATGTAGGGAATACCTACACACACACACACACACCCAAATTCAATCAAATTTACTAGTATTGCTATACCTGTGGGGACATTTGGTCCCCATAATGTAGGGAATACCTACACACACACACACACACCCAAATTCAATCAAATTTACTAGTATTGCTATACCTGTGGGGACATTTGGTCCCCATAATGTAGGGAATACACACACACACACACACACCCAAATTCAATCAAATTTACTAGTATTACTATACCTGTGGGGACATTTGGTCCCCATAATGTAGGGAATACACACACACACACCCCCAAATTCAATCAAATTTACTAGTATTACTATACCTGTGGGGACATTTGGTCCCCATAATGTAGGGAATACACACACACACACACACACACACCCAAATTCAATCAAATTTACTAGTATTACTATACCTGTGGGGACATTTGGTCCCCATAATGTAGGGAATACACACACACACACCCCCAAATTCAATCAAATTTACTAGTATTACTATACCTGTGGGGACATTTGGTCCCCATAATGTAGGGAATACACACACACACACACACACACACCCAAATTCAATCAAATTTACTAGTATTACTATACCTGTGGGGACATTTGCTCCCCATAATGTAGGGAATACACACACACACACACCCCCAAATTCAATCAAATTTACTAGTATTACTATACCTGTGGGGACATTTGGTCCCCATAATGTAGGGAATACCACCACACACACACACACCCAAATTCAATCAAATTTACTAGTATTACTATACCTGTGGGGACATTTGGTCCCCATAATGTAGGGAATACACACACACACACACACACACACCCAAATTCAATCAAATTTACTAGTATTACTATACCTGTGGGGACATTTGGTCCCCATAATGTAGGGAATACACACACACACACACACACACCCAAATTCAATCAAATTTACTAGTATTGCTATACCTGTGGGGACATTTGGTCCCCATAATGTAGGGAATACCTACACACACACACACACACCCAAATTCAATCAAATTTACTAGTATTGCTATACCTGTGGGGACATTTGGTCCCCATAATGTAGGGAATACCTACACACACACACACACCCAAATTCAATCAAATTTACTAGTATTGCTATACCTGTGGGGACATTTGGTCCCCATAATGTAGGGAATACACACACACACACACACACCCAAATTCAATCAAATTTACTAGTATTACTATACCTGTGGGGACATTTGGTCCCCATAATGTAGGGAATACACACACACACACCCCCAAATTCAATCAAATTTACTAGTATTACTATACCTGTGGGGACATTTGGTCCCCATAATGTAGGGAATACACACACACACACACACACACACCCAAATTCAATCAAATTTACTAGTATTACTATACCTGTGGGGACATTTGGTCCCCATAATGTAGGGAATACACACACACACACCCCCAAATTCAATCAAATTTACTAGTATTACTATACCTGTGGGGACATTTGGTCCCCATAATGTAGGGAATACACACACACACACACACACACACCAAATTCAATCAAATTTACTAGTATTACTATACCTGTGGGGACATTTGCTCCCCATAATGTAGGGAATACACACACACACACACCCCAAATTCAATCAAATTTACTAGTATTACTATACCTGTGGGGACATTTGGTCCCCATAATGTAGGGAATACCACCACACACACACACACCCAAATTCAATCAAATTTACTAGTATTACTATACCTGTGGGGACATTTGGTCCCCATAATGTAGGGAATACACACACACACACACACACAACCCAAATTCAATCAAATTTACTAGTATTACTATACCTGTGGGGACATTTGGTCCCCATAATGTAGGGAATACACACACACACACACACACACCCAAATTCAATCAAATTTACTAGTATTACTATACCTGTGGGGACATTTGGTCCCCATAATGTAGGGAATACCACCACACACACACACACCCAAATTCAATCAAATTTACTAGTATTGCTATACCTGTGGGGACATTTGGTCCCCATAATGTAGGGAATACCTACACACACACACACACACACCCAAATTCAATCAAATTTACTAGTATTGCTATACCTGTGGGAACATTTGGTCCCCATAATGTAGGGAATACACACACACACACACAAATTCAATCAAATTTACTAGTATTACTATACCTGTGGGGACATTTGGTCCCCATAATGTAGGGAATACACACACACACACACACACCCAAATTCAATCAAATTTACTAGTATTACTATACCTGTGGGGACATTTGGTCCCCATAATGTAGGGAATACACACACACACACCCCCAAATTCAATCAAATTTACTAGTATTACTATACCTGTGGGGACATTTGGTCCCCATAATGTAGGGAATACACACACACACACACACACACACCCAAATTCAATCAAATTTACTAGTATTACTATACCTGTGGGGACATTTGGTCCCCATAATGTAGGGAATACACACACACACACCCCCAAATTCAATCAAATTTACTAGTATTACTATACCTGTGGGGACATTTGGTCCCCATAATGTAGGGAATACACACACACACACACACACACACCCAAATTCAATCAAATTTACTAGTATTGCTATACCTGTGGGGACATTTGCTCCCCATAATGTAGGGAATACACACACACACACACCCCCAAATTCAATCAAATTTACTAGTATTACTATACCTGTGGGGACATTTGGTCCCCATAATGTAGGGAATACCACCACACACACACACACCCAAATTCAATCAAATTTACTAGTATTACTATACCTGTGGGGACATTTGGTCCCCATAATGTAGGGAATACACACACACACACACACACCCAAATTCAATCAAATTTACTAGTATTACTATACCTGTGGGGACATTTGGTCCCCATAATGTAGGGAATACACACACACACACACACACACCCAAATTCAATCAAATTTACTAGTATTACTATACCTGTGGGGACATTTGGTCCCCATAATGTAGGGAATACCACCACACACACACACACCCAAATTCAATCAAATTTACTAGTATTACTATACCTGTGGGGACATTTGGTCCCCATAATGTAGGGAATACACACACACACACACACACACCCAAATTCATTCAAATTTACTAGTATTACTATACCTGTGGGGACATTTGGTCCCCATAATGTAGGGAATACACACACACACACACACACCCAAATTCAATCAAATTTACTAGTATTACTATACCTGTGGGGACATTTGGTCCCCATAATGTAGGGAATACACACACACACACACCCAAATTCAATCAAATTTACTAGTATTACTATACCTGTGGGGACATTTGGTCCCCATAATGTAGGGAATACACACACACACACACACACACCCAAATTCAATCAAATTTACTAGTATTACTATACCTGTGGGGACATTTGGTCCCCATAATGTAGGGAATACACACACACACACACCCAAATTCAATCAAATTTACTAGTATTACTATACCTGTGGGGACATTTGGTCCCCATAATGTAGGGAATACACACACACACACACACACACACACACCCAAATTCAATCAAATTTACTAGTATTACTATACCTGTGGGGACATTTGCTCCCCATAATGTAGGGAATACACACACACACACACCCCCAAATTCAATCAAATTTACTAGTATTACTATACCTGTGGGGACATTTGGTCCCCATAATGTAGGGAATACCACCACACACACACACACCCAAATTCAATCAAATTTACTAGTATTACTATACCTGTGGGGACATTTGGTCCCCATAATGTAGGGAATACACACACACACACACACACACCCAAATTCAATCAAATTTACTAGTATTACTATACCTGTGGGGACATTTGGTCCCCATAATGTAGGGAATACACACACACACACACACACACACCCAAATTCAATCAAATTTACTAGTATTACTATACCTGTGGGGACATTTGGTCCCCATAATGTAGGGAATACCACCACACACACACACACCCAAATTCAATCAAATTTACTAGTATTACTATACCTGTGGGGACATTTGGTCCCCATAATGTAGGGAATACACACACACACACACACACACACCCAAATTCAATCAAATTTACTAGTATTACTATACCTGTGGGGACATTTGGTCCCCATAATGTAGGGAATACACACACACACACACACACACACACCCAAATTCAATCAAATTTACTAGTATTACTATACCTGTGGGGAAATTTGGTCCCCATAATGTAGGGAATACACACACACACACACACACACACACAAATTCAATCAAATTTACTAGTATTACTATACCTGTGGGGACATTTGGTCCCATAATGTAGGGAATACACACACACACACACCCAAATTCAATCAAATTTACTAGTATTACTATACCTGTGGGGACATTTGGTCCCCATAATGTAGGGAATACCACCACACACACACACCCCCAAATTCAATCAAATTTACTAGTATTACTATACCTGTGGGGACATTTGGTCCCCATAATGTAGGGAATACACACACACACACACACCCAAATTCAATCAAATTTACTAGTATTACTATACCTGTGGGGACATTTGGTCCCCATAATGTAGGGAATACACACACACACACACACCCAAATTCAATCAAATTTACTAGTATTACTATACCTGTGGGGACATTTGGTCCCCATAATGTAGGGAATACACACACACACACACACACACACACACACACACCCAAATTCAATCAAATTTACTAGTATTACTATACCTGTGGGGAAATTTGGTCCCCATAATGTAGGGAATACACACACACACACACACACACTCAAATTCAATCAAATTTACTAGTATTACTATACCTGTGGGGACATTTGGTCCCATAATGTAGGGAATACACACACACACACACCCAAATTCAATCAAATTTACTAGTATTACTATACCTGTGGGGACATTTGGTCCCCATAATGTAGGGAATACACACACACATACACACCCAAATTCAATCAAATTTACTAGTATTACTATACCTGTGGGGACATTTGGTCCCCATAATGTAGGGAATACCACCACACACACACACACCCCCAAATTCAATCAAATTTACTAGTATTACTATACCTGTGGGGACATTTGGTCCCCATAATGTAGGGAATACACACACACACACACCCAAATTCAATCAAATATACTAGTATTGCTATACCTGTGGGGACATTTGGTCCCCATAATGTAGGGAATACCACCACACACACACACACCCCCAAATTCAATCAAATTTACTAGTATTACTATACCTGTGGGGACATTTGGTCCCCATAATGTAGGGAATACACACACACACACACACCCAAATTCAATCAAATTTACTAGTATTACTATACCTGTGGGAACATTTGGTCCCATAATGTAGGGAATACACACACACACACACCCCCAAATTCAATCAAATTTACTATTATTACTATATCTGTGGGGACATTTGGTCCCCATAATGTAGGGAATACCACCACACACACACACACCCAAATTCAATCAAATTTACTAGTATTACTATACCTGTGGGGACATTTGGTCCCATAATGTAGGGAATACACACACACACACACCCAAATTCAATCAAATTTACTAGTATTACTATACCTGTGGGGACATTTGGTCCCCATAATGTAGGGAATACACACACCCCCAAATTCAATCAAATTTACTAGTATTACTATACCTGTGGGGACATTTGGTCCCCATAATGTAGGGAATACACACACACACACACACACACACACCCAAATTCAATCAAATTTACTAGTATTACTATACCTGTGGGGACATTTGGTCCCCAAAATGTAGGGAATACACACACACACACACACACACACACACACACACAAATTCAATCAAATTTACTAGTATTACTATACCTGTGGGGACATTTGGTCCCCATAATGTAGGGAATACACACACACACACACCCAAATTCAATCAAATTTACTAGTATTACTATACCTGTGGGGACATTTGGTCCCCATAATGTAGGGAATACACACACACACACACCCAAATTCAATCAAATTTACTAGTATTACTATACCTGTGGGAACATTTGGTCCCATAATGTAGGGAATACACACACACACACCCCCAAATTCAATCAAATTTACTAGTATTACTATACCTGTGGGGACATTTGGTCCCCGTAATGTAGGGAATACCCACACACACACACACACACAAATTCAATCAAATTTAAAAAATCATGTACAAACATACCAAATCACATATATACTGCTATTCATGTTAATAAACTACACCTAAAATCCTTGTATGTTAAAAAAAAATTATATAATATGCACATATATATATAAAAAGTAACATTCACATAATGTTTGCAAAGTTACAACACTCGTTAACATTCGAATAAACCAGAAAAAAGTTTGAAAAGATTCAAAATTCTGGACATTTTGACGTTCAGGGAACATTTAGAAATAATGTTTTCATAACCTTCTTAGTATATATTTTTGTTAGCTGGGTTAAGAAAGTTTGAGGTTTAAGCATGAGTAAGTTTTGGGTTTATCCACTGTGTTTTCAAGGGTGGCTGATTGAACATCTAATACGCACACTCTCACACACACACACTCTCACACACACACACTACTCACACGTAAACACAGGCAGCATCGGCCCGAGGGAGTTGAGTCTCACGCGAGCCGCCTCACTGTGTGCCGTGGGACCAACGCCAGCGACCGCAAGAGCTTCTCTCCAGAGACGGAGAGAGACGGGCTTCAGCTGCAGGTGTCGAGGGGAGGGAAAAATAAAGCAACACCACAACAGACAGACAGACAGACAGACAGCACACTATACTGCTTCAACATCCCCTGCCAGCCTTAATGAGTCCCAGAATACACTTTTACACTCATAAACACACATAATGCGAGCAGCGGGACACCAGAGACCGACTGCATTCGTTCATGTGTGACTGTGAGTTAACCCAAAACCATCCTTTAAGTAAGGGTGAAGTAAAGTTTGTACGTGTACGTTATCAAAACCTTTCCCGTTCACACGGATCCACGAAAACGACGGAACTCGGTGTGTTCTGATCCAGGACAGTAGATGGCGATGTCACTTAAGACACTCCTCTGAACTGAACGCATAACTCGCATGCTCACAAATTCGTGTTTTTGCAGTTCACACGGAGATGATAATGGTGTCGTTTTCAAAAACGTGCACTTGCACAGCCGTTTTCACAAGTTTGCATTTTCAGGCCCCCAAAACGCAGTTGTGTAAATGAAAACGCAAACGTAAAAAATCTGCCGTTTTTAGTTGAAAACAGTCTCGTGTAATAATCCCCTAAAATTAAAATGGAAAATACAAAAATTATACAAATTAATTAAAAAAACTATAATATATCTTAAATATGTGTATATGTGTGTGTGTGTGTGTGTGGGTATTCCCTACATTATGGGGACCAAATGTCCCCACAGGTACAGTAATACTAGTAAATCTTTGTGGGGACATTTTGTTGGTCCCCATGAGGAAACAAGCTTATAAATCATTCAGAATGATCTTTTTTGAAAATGTAAAATAGCAGAACATTTTGTGTGATGGGCAGGTTTAGGGGTAGGGGGGTGGGGGGACAGAATGTACAGTTTGTATAGTATAAAAACTATTACGCCTATGGAATGTCCCCATAAACCATGAAAACACAAGTTGTGTATGCGTGTGTTTGTGCACGAGTTTGTTAGTAATGTGTGTGTGTGTGTGTGTGTCTGTGAGTGAGTGTGTGTGTGTGTGTGTGTGTGGGGGGGGGGGTATTCCCTACGTTATGGGGACCAAATGTCCTCACAGGTATAGTAATACTGGTAAATCTTGACATTGTGGGGACATTTTTTTGGTCCCCATGAGGAAACAAGCTTATAAATCATACAGAATGATCTTTTTTGAAAATGTAAAATAGCAGAACATTTTGTGTGATGGGTAGGTTTAGGGGTAGGGGGGTGGGGGGACAGAATGTACAGTTTGTACAGTATAAAAACCATTACGCCTATGGAAAGTCCCCATAAACCATGAAAACACAAGTTGTGTATGTGTGTGTTTGTGCACAAGTTTGTTAGTAATGTGTGTGTGTGTGTGTGTGTGTGTCTGTGAGTGAGTGTGTGTGTGTGTGTGGGGGGAGGGGGTATTCCCTACGTTATGGGGACCAAATGTCCTCACAGGTATAGTAATACTGGTAATTACTCTTGACATTGTGGGGACATTTTTTTGGTCCCCATGAGGAAACAAGCTTATAAATCATACAGAATGATCTTTTTTGAAAATGTAAAATATCAGAACATTTTGTGTGATGGGTAGGTTTAGGGGTAGGGGGGTGGGGGGACAGAATAAACCATAAACCATGAAAACACAACATTTTCTGGCTGTTTTCTTCTCCTTCACATCCATTACGCGTCAGGCGAAAAATGGGTATTGAAGTGATTTTCACTCAGAAATCACTAGTAAATCTTACAAATTACTACAAAGAAATGGCAAGTGACACATTAAAACAGCGTGCAGCTAAAATAAAAGCTGGAACATCTTGAAGGCATCAGATAGTGTCTTCCTCCTGGTCTGACAACAAACTTTGGGAAAGAGGAAGATCTTATGGATCAAAATTTGATCTGAATAATTCCTCGACTGACTTGCTTTACAGACGAAATTACGCCATAATTGATTAATTTTGCGGCATTAACACTCTATTACTGCGACGCTCTGTATTGTATAAAGCGCTATAGAATTAAAGCTGAAAAGAGGCTTTTTGTTCATCACAAACAGCATAACCTTTTAGTTTTATAGACTTTAGAATATTTTTATGGCTCTTTTTGGAGCTTGACCGTATGAATCATCATTTCACTGAAACGTTCAGCTGTTGTCCGGAGAAGTCCTGCAGGTCAGATGATGTTTACAGGCTGAGGTCTCCCTTTAAATGAGCTGTTTTTATCTGCTCTGGCACGTTTACATGATTGTTGTGATTCGAGTAACTATTAAAATGAGACTAACGGGAGATTTATGACTTAATAAGGCATCTTGAGAGCGTAGTCATGTGTGTGAGAACTGATTTGAGCAGTTCCACATGGATATAATGGCAGGATGGTTTGTGAAGCCCACGGGGGAAGTTGCTGCTTACCTCATTTCCTCTCTAATGAGGGTAATGAGCAACTACACACACACACACACACACACACACACACACACACACACACACAATAACCCCAGGAGACAGTGTGCCATCAGGATGGGTGTGGTGTTTTATATTAGTCAGTTGAACTCATTTCTGCAGATTCACAGATGAGCGATGCCATCATGAACACTGGAGAACTCTTTTTGATCTGTATGTAATGAAGATCATTCACTTTAAACAACACTTGAATCTGATTGGTTGACGAACATTCACGTGTCTAAAAACACGAAACACGAAAACACTCAGGAATGATTTTTTTTTAAAAGCGCAACGCAGTAATAATAACAAACAAACAATAACAAACAAATAAAACAGTTGCTACCGTAAACAAAAGCTCGCAACACTTGCCCCGCCTCCGAGTTCTTCTGATTGGTGCGTGTAAAAGTCAATGGGGCGTCTTAAAAAATGTGCAAGGCGCCGCAAAAGACGCGGTCATGCACGTCCGTCTGGCTCGTTTACATAGAAAAACAGTGGAGTAGAAAACGTTTTCTGCGCTTTAACACTTTTACTTTGAACAGCTGATGTCATGCGTTGCCGAACTGAATTGTGGGTCGATCGCTT
>CM074286.1:747500-887500 GCA_037194245.1 Opsariichthys bidens | reverse complement strand
ACATTCCTGGACCAGATGGAAGCAGGGCTGTAAATCCGGTGTGTTACCTGAGGCTGATTCCTGCTCTTATAGCTGGAAAATGACCCTTTGGTGTGAGCTTCCCTGATCCCTCACACATTCCCTCAGTGCTGTTTACAAGCGTTTAAACCATCAGTTACAGCGAGTCGTCTCAGCGGTGTGCCACAGGCGACCCAACCGAGAGTTTCACGTCAAGCATTTCTCCAATACACATTGGAATTTGTGCCGTCAACACTTCAGAAAGATGTCGAGATACCGAGAGGACCACTTAACGTTCCTCGAGTGTGAGGTGAAGAACGCGAGCATGGACACTTCAAAACGTCGAGCGATCGAGCGTCCCAGCTAACAAAAATACGTTTTCCTAATGTTCCCATTTAAGGCACAATATGTGAGATTTTTGGATTAAAATATGCAAAAACTACTAGAAGTGTTATGTATTTTGTTGACTTGTCACTTACGTTATCCCAGGTGTTTCCATGAATCCAGAGAAATAAGCAACTTTAACGGCGCGTCGCCAACGTCGGTTTCCAGCTTCGTTTTATAGAAACCATGGAAACAGAAACTGTTTGGATACGGTCATCTACAGAAAACTAATCATGTTATGTAGCTAAAAATGGTAAGTCTTATTTTCTTGATTTACCGCGAGTACCATGTTTTACCATGATTAATATCGATCTAGCTTACTGCAGTGTAGCAACTTTCAACAATGTATTTAATATGATGAACTGCGCCGCGTTATCCCTCATACGCTTGACCGGAACGTACGGAAGTGGCATAATAAAAGTCCCGCTGCTCTCGAGCCGTGTGTCACGCTCGTCTCTCATTAGCAATCGCTCCAGCGGCCTCGTTTCGCTCCAACGGCTTTCAGCCACATCCTGCTTCGTTCTACAGTAATGTTAATAAATATTTAATACATTTGCTCCTCTATGAATATGAGTCCCGTCGGATTCTGTTCCATTAGCTGAAGACAACATCAATCGCGATTCCGCGAAAAAAAAGGCGTCATCAAGCTACACTTTTGTTTTGAACATGTGAACTCTAGTGGCGAAAATAACAAATTGTGCCTTTAAGTTATAAAAACGTTATGATCACTAAACACTCAAAAGATCGTTTTTTTTCTTAGTTATGTGAAACATTTAAATGTATCGTTCTTCAAATGTTATCGGAACGAATGTTTTCTGGAAATTCTGAACAATTTAACAAATGTTAGATGAACTGAAATGTCTCAGAAAAAAAAAAAACGTTCCATGATTAACGTTTTTGTGCTAATGTTTTGAGAACACTGAACGAACGTTCTATTAATGTTATTGGAAGAATGTTTGTTAACTTTGAGAGAGCCAAAGTACTGAGAACGTTGCCTGTTAGGTAAACATTCAATCCCTCCGCAGTTTAAACTTGACTCGTCCAATCTTTAGCCTTTCATTATTACTCATTTAAACAGATTTCTTAAGAGCTTTCTCCAGGATCTAGGGACTTTGGAGTGGTACTCGGTGTGTTTCGACCGCAGAAAGTCCCTGCTCACGAGGTAGCACTTTTTCAAAGAGAGGGACTTGTGCGCTGAACATGCTGATCGGTTGCAGCATTTTATTTCAACCACCATTTTTAAAAGTGTGTTGCGGTGCGTGCAGTAAGAGTTGTTTGGTATTTGAATGACAGAATGAAAACCAATGACGTTTTTAAACGTATAAGCGGAGGAAATCCAGCGGGAACTGGAAAGTCGCGCACAGTCCTACATCACTTGCCTAATCTTCACGGTACTTTAGACCGAGATGGAAACGCGGACAGCAATCGGTTGTTTCTGAGACAAATTTTTCGGGGTAACTTCTGCGGAAACGAGGGTTTTGTTGGTGAAGTGCGCCTGAATGTGCCTCATTTCATTGCAAATGTGTGTAAAGATGCAAAATGGCACTATTCCCTTGTAACTAGATTAGGAAGCAAACTACTCTAGAGAAGAAGAGAAATCAGGGTTTTCGAAACAAAACCCGCACAATTGATACTCAAAACTAGCCCAGTCCTGTTTCAGAGGGGGTGCCCCGGTAAAAAGATGTGTTCCAGGGGGTGAAATCCACGTTTTTTGGCAAGGTTCCCCCGATCAAATTCGCTTTCCAGGGGCTAAATATCGTGCTATTTGGGGTCGCCATTCCATTGTACCACCCGCGGTACAAATACCATTAAAATTGTGACCTTTGGAATGCTAACGGGTAGCCCAATTCCACGTCAAAAAAACCACAAAAAAACGTAGACTTGGCAACACTGGGAGAAAAGCATTTTTTTTTTCGTTTTGCAAGTTTATTTGATTTGTCTGTCAATATCACAGAATTCAGAAACCTGTGATATTAGTGACACCGGTGGCTGTTAAGTGAACTGCAGCAGCACTCGTGCACATGCAATGCACAAGACTGAATGTGATTCAAGACCCCGATATATGTTGAGAAAACAACAATAAGAGAACAGCAGTTCAGAAAGCATCTGATCATAGTGATGTGGGTATGTTTACACCAGCTCTGAGATTCACCACATCATGTCCACAGAGGAGGCCATTAACTCTTTCCTCGCCACCCAGTTGCCAGCATTTTTGATGTCATCGCCCCCAGAATATTTTTGTTGTATGAATATCTGAACATGCAATATACCAAAAGAAAGAACAGACCATATTGCTTTTAAACAAAACCCCCTTTTATTCTAGCTTCATGCATTCTTTTTTTTTTTTTTTTATCAACACTTGAATATGGTTTCATAGACAAAAAAGAAGCAACATACAAATCATGTTTTTCTCAAAGACTACATCTGGATCGGATTCAGAGCGAAATAAGTCAGCGGCCCATCGACAGCCCCGAAACTACACAGTCCTGTAGCTCATCCTGGGTCGACGTTTCATTCAGTAACATGAGGCACTTTTGATTTATATGATGATCGCGTTATATTACATATGCATATGATTACTTATGCTTCTGCAATTCCTTTGCATGTACTTTGATCAGGAGATTCAGTACTGAAGTGTCTCTTCATGATGAATCGCTTGTTGTTTTCCTCAGAGGTAAGTCGCTTTGGATAAAAGCGTCTGCCAAATGAATAAATGTAATAAATGTACTGTTTCAGAAGAGGTGTTATAGCGCCCCCTACCGTATAATAGTATACTTTCCGGGTTTGGCAGGGAAAGAGTTAAAACTACACCGTAAAGTATGTTTGAATGAATTCCTTTTCCTTGCCCAACACATTGACATTACAGTACAAACTGGTAGAATTTTATCCTGAACATTGTATAAGCATTCATTGTTTCATGTGTCGTTGAACAGAAGCGAGCATAAACGTCACATCATTTTCCCGAGTCCTTTACATATTAAGTCTTTCGCAGACAACCTAGGACATCAGGGAAGGTCTCGTTTTTTTAATTTTCGTCACAAGATGTTCACACAACGGCAATAAGAATGTGATTAGTACAGGTTTGTTTGTTTTCGAGTATGAAGGTGCCCATGTGTCCTGAAGGTTTTCTTCCACGCAGCTCCCTAGCGACGGGAACCAGTTATAGCAGAAACAGGAAAACGACACATCTGTGGTTCCCATGATTGATGTGATGTTTGTTGTGCCGTTGTGCGAATGTTTCGAGGTAAAAACCACAGTTGTAATGGCGATCAGTATCAGAGTCCCATGAAACTTTGAACTCACTGACCTCTGACGGCGACCTCTGCGCTGCCGCATTCTTCAAACACTGATTTAGTTTGTCACGTAATCTGCTGTTCGCCTTCAATGAAGCGTCTCACTGAAGCTATGCAAACAGCGTTTGATAAACAGTACTAAAAAAAAACTTGTTTATGATCTTCAGGTTGGTGAGAAATGCCCTTTTGGATGGATTTGAAGCGGATCCTTTGGTGTGACGCTTTGGGTCACAGCGGGAGGACAGGGATTGTTTGTCTTAGTGTGAGAACGGATCGTTTTAAGTTATTTCTGTGTGAGTTTTTCCTGATTGCACAATCTCCTGGCACACATGCCACTGTACCGGGGGGTAAAACCCTGAAATTTATGGCTGAATGTTTCAAATAAAACCCAGCTCTACAATGAGAAACCACATCACTGCATTGCAGAGAGCAAAGGACAATAATTTACCTCATGAAAATGATGCAAAATGTAGCTCGCATTGCATTTGACTTCGTTCAGAATAGCACACAAGCTTGTACTACTGTATGTTTGCAGTAAGTCAGTCTTGTATGTGCATGAAATAACAAGATGACCTGCTACATTTGTAATATATAATGTGCAATAAGGCTTTTGTTTGTTGCTTTCAATGCATAAATGTAAATACACCGTAACTGGTTTTAAGTATTATATATATATATATATATATATATATATATATATATATATATATATATATATATATATATATATATATATATATATATATATATCTCCAGGGCTGGGTGTGTTACTTTTAAAATGTATTTCACTACAGATTACAAAATACATGCTTTAAAAAGTCATTTGTAACGTATTTTGTTACATTACTCAAGTTTAGTCACTTAATCTAAATACTATAGAATACTTTGGAATACTAATAAGTGTGAAACAAACACAAAAAAGGTTTTTATCTCACAATTCTGACTTTTTCCCTCAGAATTGCGTGATATAAAGTTGCAATTGCGAGTTATAAAGTCCGAATTATGAGATATAAACTCACAATATTGAGAAAAGTCAGAATTATGAGATATAAACTCACAATATTGAGAAAAGTCAGAATTATGACATTTAACTCACATACTAAATTCACTATTGCAAGTTTAAATCTCGCAATTGTGAGAAAAAGAAGTCAGAATTGTGAAACACAAACTCACAATTGTGATGGAAAAAACAAATAGTGAGAAAAAGTCACAGTGACGAGTGAATTATAAAATGACTCTCAAAACATGAAAACAGTGAAAACATGAAACTGAACTCGTCTTTTTCAGACGGTCAGAGTCAGAGAATCACCAATCGCTGTTTAAATGACATTAAAACTCAAAGTAATCACTTTGGTAATCTAAAACACTTCAGATGGAACTGGAATCTGATTACCACACATTTAAAATGAAACTGTCATGAAATACAGTTTTTAAATACGTAACTAAGTTACTTGTATTTCGTTACTCCCCGACCCTGTGTATATATTATTTTGTTCAGGAATAAGTGCACAGAGAGTGAAGACTGAATATAACATAGATTTAATGTAGAATCAGGAGACGAACAGGGAAATCCAAAATACCACACAAATAACGTTAACGACGAACAAGGACTGGACAGACACAGAGGGTATAAATACACAGGAACACATGAGGATTGATGAGCGAGACACAGTGACAGACAAGACACAGCTGACACAAATGAACTAATAAAGGTGACTATGGCAACTAAGGAGGCTCAAACCAAAGAACACATGTGACAAATGACAGGAGTGGGGAACAGACATAACCCTGACACAACCTAAATACATTCATTTACACCAACAAAACTCATTTCTATGGGTTAAATCAGGTGGAATTTGGTTTTTGAGAGAACAATTGCAGGTTACCACATTTTATCCCATAATGCAATGTGCTCGACTTGGTCTTCTGTGTCCTGTGTGTGATGAAAGGTCCAGAAAGAAAATCAGCTGTGATCATCTAATTTGATTTGATCAGACTTACACAAGTGTTAAGACGTGTTCAAACTAAATTATATTAAAAATGCAAACTGACCACCTTTAGTGGATTTTTAAATGTTTTAAAAACGTTTTTTTCGTTTGTTGTTTGAATATTAAGGGAACATTCCAATTTATCATTCTTCACACATTATGTGAACGTTACTTTTGAATGTTCTCTGAACGTTCTAGAATCTCGCAATTCTGACTTTATATCTCATAATTCTGACTTTATATCCCGCAATTCTGACTTTATATCTCACAATTCTGACTTTATATCTCTCAATTCTGACTTTATATCCCGCAATTCTGACTTTATATCTCACAATTCTGACTTTATATCTCTCAATTCTGACTTTATATCTCACAATTCTGACTTTATATCTCACAATTCTGACTTTATATCTCACAATTCTGACTTTATATCTCACAATTCTGACTTTATATCACAATTCTGACTTTATATCTCACAATTCTGACTTTATATCTCACAATTCTGACTTTATATCTCACAATTCTGACTTTATATCTCTCAATTCTGACTTTATATCTCATAATTCTGACTTTATATCTCACAATTCTGACTTTATATCTCATAATTCTGACTTTATATCTCACAATTCTGACTTTATATCTCACAATTCTGACTTTATATCTCATAATTCTGACTTTATATCTCTCAATTCTGACTTTATATCTCTCAATTCTGACTTTATATCTCATAATTCTGACTTTATATCCCGCAATTCTGACTTTATATCTCTCAATTCTGACTTTATATCTCGCAATTCTGACTTTATATCACAATTCCGACTTTATATCTCACAATTCTGACTTTATATCACAATTCTGACTTTATATCTCACAATTCTGACTTTATATCTCACAATTCTGACTTTATATCTCACAATTCTGACTTTATATCTCTCAATTCTGACTTTATATCTCGCAATTCTGACTTTATATCACAATTCTGACTTTATATCTCACAATTCTGACTTTATATCTCACAATTCTGACTTTATATCTCACAATTCTGACTTTATATCTCACAATTCTGACTTTATATCTCGCAATTCCGACTTTATATCTCACAATTCTGACTTTATAACACAATTCTGACTTTATATCTCACAATTCTGACTTTATAACTCACAATTCTGACTTTATAACACAATTCTGACTTTATATCTCACAATTCTGACTTTATTGCACAAAATTCTTTAGTGGATTTTTAAAGGTTTTAAAAATGTTTGTTCTTGGTTCTTTGAACATTAAGAGAACATTCCATTTTATCATTCTTCACACATTATGTGAACGTTACTCTTGAATGTTCTCTGAAAGTTCTGAAACAAGTAGCAACATTTAAAAACCGTTAGACGAACTAAAACTTTCCAGAAAAAGTTCCATGAACTTTGTATGACGTTTTTGTGCTAATGCTTCGAGAACATTATTCATAATTTTGCATCTTGTCGTAGTCCATGATAATCTTAATGCATTTCAGTGTTTGATTTTTAAGGACATTCTTGTTTACTGCAGTACCGCCCAACTGATTTCCAACTGGAAAATGTGTGTCCTGAAAGCAGCAGCAGCTGATGTGGAGGAAGTGCGGCAGGATTTCCAGCTCTTCTACGGAGATAAGTCGAGGATTGAGCTATTTGAGTGAGAGCGGAGCTCCACTTCACATGGAGTGCTGCGAGGAGACACACGTCACTAACATGTCAGAACCGTCCGTCAGCTCTTCTCTCGCACTTGAGCGCCTGCGCACGTCAGACATGCCGTTATCGGGCTAAAGGAGAAACTGGAGTGTTACGGCACACAGATAGAGTCGTCAGTCACACACAGACCGCGACCTCTGACCTCTTCTCTGGTGATGTGAAGGGTCAGGTTTCCACCTCTGTGTCAAAGGTCATGGGGTCAGAGAGCCTGTTGTGGAGGAATAACAGAGGACAAATGTCTTCCTTATTATAGTTAACTGAAACTAAAACTAAAACCATGAAAAAATGTTGCTTGAAATAAAA
Organism: Opsariichthys bidens; assembly: GCA_037194245.1. NCBI lineage: Eukaryota > Metazoa > Chordata > Actinopteri > Cypriniformes > Xenocyprididae > Opsariichthys > Opsariichthys bidens. The sequence continues at coordinate 879,811 of CM074286.1, read as the reverse complement.
GTAAAATAACACTGTTATGCAAGCTTGTTTACTCCACTAAAAAAAATTAAAAAGGTAATTGCGACTTTTTATCTCACAATTTTGACTTTATAACTCACAATTTTGACTTTATATCTCACAATTCTGACTTTATATCTGAAAATTCTGACTTTATAACTCAAAATTCTGACTTTATATCTCACAATTCTGACTTTATATCTCATAATTCTGACTTTATATCTCATAATTCTGACTTTATATCTCATAATTCTGACTTTATAACTCACAATTCTGACTTTATATCTCATAATTCTGACTTTATATCTCACAATTCTGACTTTATATCTCGTAATTCTGACTTTATATCTCACAATTCTGACTTTATAACTCACAATTCTGACTTTATATCTCATAATTCTTACTTTATATCTCACAATTCTGACTTTATATCTCGTAATTCTGACTTTATATCTGACAATTCTGACTTTATATCTCACAATTCTGACTTTATATCTCACAATTCTGACTTTATATCTCATAATTCTGACTTTATATCTCGTAATTCTGACTTTATATCTCACAATTCTGACTTTATATCTCACAATTCTGACTTTATATCTCATAATTCTGACTTTATATCTCATAATTCTGACTTTATAACTCACAATTCTGACTTTATATCTCATAATTCTGACTTTATATCTCACAATTCTGACTTTATATCTCATAATTCTGACTTTATATCTCGTAATTCTGACTTTATATCTCGTAATTCTGACTTTATATCTGACAATTCTGACTTTATATCTCACAATTCTGACTTTATAACTCACAAATTCTGACTTTATATCTCACAATTCTGACTTTATATCTCATAATTCTGACTTTATATCTCGTAATTCTGACTTTATATCTCACAATTCTGACTTTATATCTCGCAATTCTGACTTTATATCTCGCAGTTCCGACTTTATATCTGAAAATTCTGACTTTATATCTCGCAATTCCGACTTTATATCTGAAAATTCTGACTTTATATCTCGTAATTCTGACTTTATATCTCACAATTCTGACTTTATATCTGAAAATTCTGACTTTATATCTCACAATTCTGACTTTATAACTAACAATTCTGACTTTATAACTAACAATTCTGACTTTATATCACAATTCTGACTTTATATCTCATAATTCTGACTTTATATCTCGCAATTCCGACTTTATATCTGAAAATTCTGACTTTATATCTCACAATTCCGACTTTATATCTCGCAATTCTGACTTTATATCTCGCAATTCTGACTTTATATCTGAAAATTATGACTTTATACCTCACAATTCCGACTTTATATCTCTCAATTCTGACTTTATATCTCACAATTCTGACTTTATAACTCACAATTCTGACTTTATATCTCACAATTCTGACTTTATATCTCGCAATTCTGACTTTATATCTCACAATTCTGACCTTATATCTCAATTCTGACTTTATATCTCGTAATTCTGACTTTATATCTCACAATTCTGACTTTATATCTGAAAATTCTGACTTTATATCTCACAATTCTGACTTTATATCTCACAATTCTGACTTTATATCTCGCAATTCTGACTTTATATCTCACAATTCTGACTTTATAACTCACAATTCTGACTTTATATCTAACAATTCTGACTTTATATCTCGCAATTCTGACTTTATATCTCACAATTCTGACTTTATATCTCACAATTCTGACTTTATATCCCGCAATTCCGACTTTATATCTGAAAATTCTGACTTTATATCTCGCAATTCCGACTTTATATCTCACAATTCTGACTTTATAACTCACAATTCTGACTTTATATCTCGCAATTCTGACTTTATATCTCACAATTCTGACTTTATAACTCACAATTCTGACTTTATATCTAACAATTCTGACTTTATATCTCGCAATTCTGACTTTATATCTCACAATTCTGACTTTATATCTCACAATTCTGACTTTATATCCCGCAATTCCGACTTTATATCTGAAAATTCTGACTTTATATCTCGCAATTCCGACTTTATATCTCACAATTCTGACTTTATAACTCACAATTCTGACTTTATATCTCATAATTCTGACTTTATATCTGAAAATTCTGACTTTATTTCTCGCAATTCCGACTTTATATCTCGCTATTCTGACTTTATATATCGTAATTCTGACTTTATAAGTTGCAATTCTGACTTTATATCTGAAAATTCTGACTTTATATCTCACAATTCTGACTTTATATCTCACAATTCTGACTTTATATCTCGCAATTCTGACTTTATATCTCACAATTCCGACTTTATATCTGAAAATTCTGACTTTATATCTCGCAATTCCGACTTTATATCTCGCAATTCTGACTTTATATCTCATAATTCTGACTTTATAAGTTGCAATTCTGACTTTATATCTGACAATTCTGACTTTATAACTCGCAATTCTGACTTTATATCTCGCAATTCCGACTTTTTATCTCGCAATTCCAACTTTATATCTCACAATTCTGACTTTATATTTCGCAATTCCGACTTTATATCTCGCAATTCCGACTTTTTATCTCGCAATTCCAACTTTATATCTCACAATTCTGACTTTATATCTCGCAATTCTGACTTTATATCTCGCAATTCTGACTTTATATCTCGCAATTCCGACTTTATATCTGAAAATTTTGACTTTATATCTCGCAATTCTGACTTTATATCTCGCAATTCCGACTTTTTATCTCGCAATTCCAACTTTATATCTCACAATTCTGACTTTATATCTCGCAATTCTGACTTTATATCTCGCAATTCTGACTTTTTATCTCGCAATTCCAACTTTATATCTCACAATTCCGACTTTATATCTGAAAATTCTGACTTTATATCTCGCAATTCCGACTTTATATCTCGCAATTCTGACTTTATATCTCATAATTCTGACTTTATAAGTTGCAATTCTGACTTTATATCTGACAATTCTGACTTTATAACTCGCAATTCCGACTTTATATCTCGCAATTCTGACTTTATTTCTCGCAATTCTGACTTTATATCTGAAAATTTTGGCTTTATATCTCGCAATTCTGACTTTATATCTCACAATTCCGACTTTTTATCTCGCAATTCCAACTTTATATCTCACAATTCTGACTTTATAACCAATGATCCATTACCTTTATTATTTCATGGCAGAGACAAGTCTGTAGTTCAGCTCTGCATTCTACATTTACACTTTTTAGTGTTGTTTCCTAAGTCAACCGTCACTAGTAGTACTAGTATTAATAGAGATCCAACCTCTTGTGTTAAAGTGGAGTGTGTAGCGTTTGTGTAATGATTCCTCAGATCATGTGTGTTGTGAGCTGCTACTTTACCAAGTGATCAGATTTTCACCTGCCGGATCACAGAGCAGGTTTGAAGGTTGTGGTGGGCAGAAGATCACAGAGAAGAGCGGCCGGTCACACGTGTCACGACTTGAAAAGCTTTTGTGAAGACAAAGCGGTTCAGGTGAGACAGAACGCTGTCAAAACTTTTGAAGGATGTAAGAATGAAGCATAACTTCAATTCTAAACACTTGTAAATAAACCCTGAATTAGATGGTGAAATATGGGAGTTTTGGAAACACAGTTGTTTTCATTTTCATGATGTTCTCATCATCATTCATCTAAGAATAGTTGCTTCATTCATCTAAAAATCATTCATCTTTCGCTGCTTGTGATTGGACGGGCTCCACGTCAATCATCGACGGGGGGCGTGGCTATGAAGTCTCTCTCTCCTTGTAACGCGTGTTTGAGACTCAGTTTGAGTGTCAGTGATTCAGTGACTCGGACAGAATCATCATCCTCCTCATCATTACTGCACCAGCTTTATTTCACTTACTGGAAACTTTTATCATTCCCTGCGCGGATCGTATTACCGCTGAAAGTTTGTAGGAAGAGTTTGCATACTCATTCTGGATTTATTTGGACTTCTTGGCGCATCTGGACGTTCATGTTAGAGACGCTCGAGACTCTGTAAACTTCACCAAAGCGCGTCGCGATGTGCCACCAGAGCTTGCTGTGCTTTTTGAGTGTGCTGGGCTTCTGCGCTCGGGCGATTCAGGCTCACGAATGCTCGCCGTGCGCGCTCAGCGCGTGCCCGCTCCTCGGCGCGCTCGGGTGCGGTTCGGGCCGGGTTCTGGCCCGTGACCCGTGCGGCTGCTGCGAGCAGTGCTCTCGGCTGGAGCTCGAGCTGTGCGGCGGGCCGGACTGGACCCTGGGCTACTGCGGTTCCGGACTCACGTGCGCGGCGCTCAACAGAACCGGACCGGCGCTCATACCTGAGACAGGTGTCTGCAGAGGTCAGTGACGCGCGCGAGCTTTACCTTGACTTCGTGACGCTGAATGCATGTTTATCAAGTATATAAGACCACCCATGATGATGAGGAGGAAGATGAGGAGGAGGAGGAGGAGGATGGTTGTGGATTTTGGCTCTGGTTGGATGGAATCAGTGAGAAATAGTTTTTTTCCCCCTTCTAGTGCTTCAGCTCATGACTGATTGATCGATATAGTTATTGATATCAGTTGATATGGATTTAGATTTCAGAAGGTAGTTCTGTACCATGGTGAAGTGATGTAAAATGATATGATCTGTATAATAGCACATGATACTTTGAGGAATACCATGGCAAATGTCTAAAAACATGGTATTGCCATAGTACCATATACAAAATACTATAGTATTGCAATGGTAAATATATCTAAAAAAAAAAAACATGGTATTACCATGTCCAAATACTATAGTTCTGCCATGGTAGATGTAAAAAACATGGTATTGTCATGGTACCATTCTCAAAATACTATAGTATTGCAATGGTAAATGGTAATACCATGTTTTTTATACATAGTATCATGTCCAAATACTATAGTTCTGCCATGGTAAAAAAAAAAAAACATGGTATTTTTATGGTACCATTCTCAAAGTACTATAGTATTGCCATGGTAAACATAAAAAAAACATGGTATCGCCATAGTATGATGTCCAAATACTATAGTTCTGCCATGGTAAATGTAAAAAAACATGGTATTGTCATGGTACCATTCTCAAAATACTATAGTATTGCCATGGTATATATATATATATATAACATGGTATTACCATAGTATCATGTCCAAATACTATAATATTGCAATAGTATAAAAAAAACAAGGTATTTTCATGGTTTCATTCTCAAAATACTATAGTATTGCCATTGTACATGTAAAAAAAACATGGTATTGCCATAGTTCCATGTCCAAAATACTATGGTATTCCCATGGTCCATGTCCAAAAGACCGTAATACCGTGGTACTTTTTGGTTAGTGGAGACACTAACTTTGATTTCCATTTTTGTGTCCAAATTGTGAGATAATCAAGAACAAATCATTCATACAAGTTGCTCCGTTAATGTGAATCCATCTTATGTCAGTCTAAACTTTCAGTTCATCCTTCACTGATGACGTAACTGCTCTTCTTTACTGACCGCGGTGTCCTGTGATTTGATCTATGATGTGATATTAGGCTCCATTCCAAGAGTTTAGTCAGGAAAAGGTCATAATGTCAGACCGGAGCTGGACTCTGTCCATGTTAAAACACTCGGATTGCTCCAGACGGCTGAGCGAACGCAGAAGGTTCCGGAGCTCAATTACCTCCTCGTCTTCGTCTTCCTCCTGTGGGGTCTGTGGTTCATCCCAAGGGATCGCGTCCTTGATTAGGTTTTATTTACAAGCGCAGTGTTAAGGGTTAACCTTCTTCAATGGACGCTGTGAAAGAGTTTCTCTGTGGGCGAACGAGTCGCAAAATCACAACCTGAAAAGCCAGAACTATTTGAGTAAAAAAGTAATTTTACTGCCGAATTTTTTTTTTTTTTTTTTTTTTTTTTTTTTTTTGAAAAGTCAATTCTCCGCTTCGGGAGGTTTTAGGAGTGGAATCATGGCAAATAAAATATGAGCATGTCAAAAAACTGAGGTTAGATAATGATATTCGTTTCTCAGCCACTGATTAATCAGCATCTCTTTTGCATAGAAATACATTATTCATGATTGTCATTGATAATTACCCCCCCCCCATTAGCAAAGAAATTAATGAGGCTATTTATATTCTGACAGGGCTGAAGGTGAATAGAGGATGTGAAAATGAAAAGAGCTTGTTGAATATTGTATATCGGCCTTTTTTGGGGTCCATCCATTCGTTCCGTTCTCATGCGCTCTTGATGATGAATATTGGCGTCTGTTTCTCCATAAAGAACTTTTAACATCCATAGAATCTTTCAATCGCACGAAAGGTTTTTCAAGGGTTAATTCACCCAAAGATAATGTTGTTCGTAAGATCTTCGTTCATCTTCGGAACACAAATGAAGATATTTTTGATGGTTCAGTGAGTCTCTATTGATAATGAACACTTTCACTAAAACATATTTAAAACAGGTCATGTGACTACAGTGGATCAACATTAATGTTATAAAGAGACGAGAATACTTTTTGTGTGCCAAAAAAACCCCTAAATAACGACTTTATTCAACGATGTCTAGTGACGGACGATTTCAAAACACGGAAGCTTTACGAATCTTTTGATTCGAATCAGTGATTCGGTTCGCGTATCAAACTGCCAAAGTCACGTGAACCGCTGACATTTTGAAACGCTTATAATGTAACGAAGCCTGAAATCACGTGACTTTGTCCGAATCACTGATTCGAATCAAAAGATTCGTAAAGCTTCAGTGTTTTGAAATCGTCCATCACTAGATATCGTTGAATAAAGTCGTTATTCAGGGTTTTTCGGCGCATAAAAAGTATTCTAATCGCTTTATAATATTAAGGTTGATCCACTGTAGTCACATGACCTGAAAGGGTTCATTATCTATCAATAGAGACTCACTGAACCATCAAAAATATCTTCATTTGTGTTCTGAAGACGAGCGAACGTCTTACGGGTGTAGAACCACACGAGGGAGAGGAATTGATGACTGAACGAACACTTTAACACTAAGAAACGGACCACTGAAAAACATTTGTTCTGTGCCGTTTCTGCAGCACTAGAGTCTCCAAACAGAATAATGACTGTTTTCAAACGGGTTTCCCCAGAATGAATCTGCACTGTCAGACCGCTCTTGACCATGAGGTCAGTCTCCTCTCTCGGTCTGGACGCCAAGACAAACCATCTCCACGTTCTTCTGTTTGTGAGATTAAACATCAGCTTTCCCCATTTGACCCGCAACAATCGTAAGAGAAACTGCAAAGCTGAGAAGGACGGAACGTGTTTACATTCAGCTTCTCTGAAAACCGATTAAACCAGTTATCATGTGGACTTTAGATAGCAGCACGAGCCCAGACTGTTTTTATTACAGACCAGTCTGTGTTCCACAAGTACGTTCGCCATGTTTACGGTTCCTGCTGGATATTCTTTTTTGGGAAAACCTGATAAACAGAGCCGGTGTCCGATCTGTAGACACGAACAGATGTGCTTTGTGGGCGCCCGCTAAAAAAAGGCGCTTGGGGTCGTGTGAAAATATGAAAATATCCTCGTAGGAAGTATTCATATGGAAAAGTTTGGATCATTCTGAGGTGACAGGAAATAATAGGGAAAGTTTTGGCAGGTTCATCTGAAGGCTGGTTTGTGACGGCGCTGTCTGCGTGAGAACGACCGGGATGTTTCTGTGCCAAACGCACCAATATCTGGCTGCTCTGGTTTCAGGACTCGGTCTTGTCGAAGAATGTGGTGACTGTACTCACCAGGACCGTTCGTAATAAATCAAAAAAAAAAAAACCACATCATATCTCAATTGTTTCTTCAGCATCGAGAGCAGTGGGAGAGCTACTTTTAGCAAGCCAGTATGAGCTCAAACCAGCTGATATCCACAGATCCTCTTACGGTTGGAGTCATCTCAGGAAACATGTCCAGTTTATTTTAAGCGGTTTTGGGCTTCGTTGTTGAAGGTTGCCTCATCAAGCGAGCAAGTTGACAGAGCTATTAAAGTGAGCAGGTGCGGGTGGTGATGTTTTGGTCTTACTGTCAGCATGGAAGCATTTGGATTGATTTCGGTTAATTGTGGGCTTGTTCTAGGTCACTGTTTTTCTAGCAAGAAAAACGCGGGATTTTTTTGTGATTGTTGCGGGCAAAAATCCTTGATTATGCGGCACGTTTTCTTAAAAAACGCGATGGAACATGCGGGATATTTTTGCAATTTTATGCGACGAAATTGCGGGAACTTGCAAAAACTGCGGTTTTTGATGCAAAAGAGGAAAGAAAGGTGATTCCCCCCCCCCCCCCAACACCCTGTTCTCTCTAGACTCTACGTTCATGTACAGAGGCAGGCTTACTAAATCACAGAATATTGAAGTTCTCATTCGGTTTTATTTCAACACATGGCTCAAAATGACAAAACATTGAGTCAAATCAGTTCTGTCGCTTTACAAAAGGAATATTCAACTTCTGTAAAAATGAATGAATAAAATATAAAAAAATAAAAAGTGTGCTTCCTGTTTCACAGAGGTAGCGATACGAAACACACATCTTCTGTTCAATCAAGTGCTTCCAATCTCTTACTGCAGCGTGAATCATTTTACACACTACTAATATACTTCAAACTGCAAAGTGGTTTTCCAGCGTCGACTTGCGTCTGTGATCCGACACGCAGTTGCACGGAGTGCGAAATAATTTGCCCCCACTATCATGTAAAAGAGCGGGAAACTGCTTCGCGCGCTCTTTTGAGCTTATTTTGTTGGCAAATGAGAATGATTGGCGCGCTTCATCACGGTTTCACCGCGGGGTTTACAGATGACGTTCACGTCGCGTCATTACGTCACTTGGCAATAGGGGGAAAATAACGGCGCTTTACTTGTGTTTTCAGCTTTCTGCTAAGATATATGAGACTTTTTGCAACGAAAATACAGGGATTATGAAATCATGCTCGCCCCGCATATTTTCTTGCTGAAATCGTCAATTTATGCGGCGAAAGTGCGGCATATTTGAAAAAATGCGACCCCCGCATAAATATGCGGACTTATGCATGAAATCAAGCGATCGCATAATCGCGTTTTTCTGGAGGGACTGGCAAGATCTAGCAACACGTGTGTAAACCTCACTCCTCCCCCTCCTCAAGAGGCTCATTGTCAACTGATGCTAGAAACTGCTTCTGCGTTCTTGTTAGCATTCCCACCTCCAATGCTGGAGATGCCGGCTCGATTCCCGCTCGGAGCGGTTACCAGTTACATTTGGTGCCGTGACCCGGATGGGATTGAGGTAAGAGCTGTGTATGTAATCCTCAAGAGGCTCATTGACAACTGATGCTAGAAACTGCTTCTGCGTTCTTGTTAGCATGCCCACCTCCAATGCTGGAGATGCCGGCTCGATTCCCGCTCGGAGCGGTTACATTTGGTGCCGTGACCCGGATGGGACTGAGGTCAGAGCTGTGTGTGTAAACCTCACTCCCAGGCCTCAAGAGGCGGGCTGCAGCAGCAATAACCAACACCAGTAGCAATAATTAACGGCAGCTTCGTTGTAGATCTATTCCACCAAGATCAAACACATCACCATTGTCATCTCCATTACTATGCCAAACACTCGAGAGCTGTCATGACAGAAATGTGTTCAGAACCGGTTTAAGCTCTACTTTTTTCATTTGGATGTGTCATTTTTTTTAAAATGTTCCAGAACGTTCAGAGAATGTAACGTTCCTGAAGCGTCTAGAGAATGATAGAACGGAACGTTCGCGTGTTTTTACTAAACGGGATGTTTTGAAAGTTCCGAGAACATTCAGGAAAAAGCATTTTCATAACACGAAGGGAATGTTAGAGCATGAGTAGAACGTATTTTTGTGAGCTGTGCCATTACATCTCCTGAGCAGTTTTCTTGTGAGCCGAGAGCCGAGCCCCAGGAGAGCGTCACGGGGGACCGCAGGAGCCGGCGATGCCGGTTTGCCTTTGTTTATTCACATGCGGCAGGCTGGGGGGTCTTCGGGAGAACCTGCGGGAGCTCCGGGGGTTCTGCGGCTGACGTGGATACTCTAGACTTATTTAACACACATGCGGCTGGAAGAGGAAAACGCAGAGAGGCATGCGAAGGGCAACATGACGTAGTGAAATGCATCTCTCTCTAATGTACACATTCTATTACTCAGAGTTTCTCTTTTAGAGCAAAGTTCTGTCTAGGAGAAGCATTTGAGACATTAAAGAGATCTTTTTTGGCACCATTCTGTGGAACGAATGCAAACCAATCTCACGACAGCTCGAGTGACTCCGTCTTCTTCTCTACAGCGGCGCCCGACGCCACGGACGCAGACGCGGAGGACGAGCGCTGCCCCCCGGTGAGCGGCTGCGATCGCGTGGACGGACGGTGTGTGTGCGAGTCCAGACGCTCCTGCATCAGGACCTACAGCTATCCCGACAGAGAAGCGTGTGTGCATGCCGGGAAAACGGGTATGGAGCCTGATTAGAACGTATTATAAAGTATTGCAAACACGTCCCAAAGTTGCAGCTCTTCTGGGACGTGTTTTAACAGGGTTTATGTCACATGGTTTATGTTCAGCACAGAGTTCTTTGAGCCTAAATTTATTTAAATTCAATGAACCGAGTTTATATTAGGGTGAGGCGCAATTTCTATGTGCCACATGAACGATGGTCCGTGAATCATCTGCAGCCTGTGTTTGACCTCAAGCTCTCTGTCTCTCAGGGTCTCGCCGGCACGAACACAGACACAGGTTTGTGGGCCCCGTGGACCCCGCGTGTGTGTTTTCTGGCTGTAATCTGACGGCCGATGGCTGTGTGTGTTCGTCTCAGAGCTGCTACGATCGCTTCACGTACGCCGACCGCAGTCAGTGCCAGCGAGCCGCAGGTAACGCAACATTTCCAGTGCATTTGAGACAGGATGTGTGTGTGTGTGTGTGTGTGTTTTAGTATTTTTTGCTGCTATTATGCCTCTTAGTTTTGTTTTACACCCATCCAAGTTGAAAAAACACTGTAATGTCCTCATAATATCCACTGCAGCTTCTCTCAGTGTCTGAAACGCTTCCATCAAGCTTGGAAAACTCCGCCTTTCTGAGAGCTGCTCTGCTCTGATTGGTTCCGGTCTGTTGTGATTGGTCAGAAAACACACTCATTAGCATATCTTAAGGTCAGCTCCTGACACGCAGCGATTCGAACAGTAACAGTTTTACCGTCTCAATCTCTTTGGCAGCGTCTTCTCGACATGAACGACACGAACCAAACTCTGATAAAGAGGAGGGCGGGGCAAAGAGACGCCGTTCACCGGCAGCCAATGGGCTGGCATTATGCAAATGAGTTACAAAGTTGCGCAAGTGACTCATTTCAGGCCGTTCAAAATCACTTTCTTTTGGGAGAGACAAACTCCATTTATCTTTGATCTTTGATTCACAAACTGCTCTGCATGAACGCTAATATCCGAAAGAGTATAATAGGGGCACTTTAAGATTAAAAAAAAAATGACTGACAACCAAACTAATGAACGGGAATATCTGCTGGAAGAGGATTATTATTAGTGCCATCTATAGACATTTGATCACATTTGTTGTGGGGAAAAACGGGAGCAAACATGTGTTAATCGGACCTGTGTGCACTACTTTTATTGGTAGCTGAAAGCATCATCCGATTAGACTGAATATTTAATAAACAAACAAGCAAGTAGAGGTAGAATATGCGAATGAAGGATCTTTAAAATCATCATGAAAGTGAAGCTGCGCTGCTCTTTTCTTCTCTATAGTGTCGTATATCAGAGAGAAACGCTTCACGAACGAGAACAAATGTGGGCGGGGCTTGATTGTGTCTGTGGGGAGTTGATTGGACGGTTGTGGTTTGCTATTGGTGGATCTCGTGTGAGTGACTGGTTGCCCCGCCCTCGAGGAACATGAATGTAACACATTAATGATGATGTGCGTCATTTAGAATCAACACTGCAATATTCCATTAAAAACAAAGCAAGAATTGTCTTTAAAGTCTGTGACGTTTTTGTGTGGGAACGTTTTATAGGAGCTGTGAGCCACTGTGATTTTTCCTCATGCAAATTTTTACCATGATATAATCTGTATAATGCACTATAAACATAATCCATGTAATATTACATAACAGATGCACGCTATTCAAAAGTTTGGGGTCAAAAAAAAAAAAATAAAAAAAAAAAATAAAAAAAAAATGAAATTGTTGCTAAAGTGACAGTAAAGACATTTATAATCTTACAAAACATTTCAAATAAATGCTATTCTTCCATAACTTTAGATTCATCAAAGAACCCTGAAAAATAAATGTATCAGTTTCCACAAAAATATGAACTGTGTTCAACACTGATAATAATCATAAATGTTTCTGGATCATCAAATCATCATATCAGAATGATTTCTGAAGGATCATGTGACTCTGAAGACTGGAGTAATGATGCTGAAAATTCAGGAATAAATGACACTGTACTATATATTCACATAGAAAACATGATTCACATTAGAATAATATTTTGTGATTTTTACTATATTTTTAATCCCATAAATTCAGCTTTGATTACAGGAATAAATTAAATTTTACTATATATTCACATAGAAAACAGATGATTTACATTGAAATAATATTTTGTGATTTTTACTATATTTGTAATCCCATAAATTCAGCTTTGATTACAGGAATAAATTATATTTTACTATATATTCACATAGAAAACAGATGATTTACATTGGAATAATATTTTGTGATTTTTACTATATTTTTAATCCCATAAATTCAGCTTTGATTACAGGAATAAATTATATTTTACTATATATTCACATAGAAAACAGATGATTTACATTGGAATAATATTTTGTGATTTTTACTATATTTGTAATCCCATAAATTCAGCTTTGATTACTGGAATAAATTATATTTTACTATATATTCACATAGAAAACAGATGATTTACATTGGAATAATATTTTGTGATTTTTACTATATTTGTAATCCCATAAATTCAGCTTTGATTACAGGAATAAATTAAATTTTACTATATATTCACATAGAAAACAGATGATTTACATTGAAATAATATTTTGTGATTTTTACTATATTTGTAATCCCATAAATTCAGCTTTGATTACAGGAATAAATTATATTTTACTATATATTCACATAGAAAACAGATGATTTACATTGGAATAATATTTTGTGATTTTTACTATATTTTTAATCCCATAAATTCAGCTTTGATTACAGGAATAAATTATATTTTACTATATATTCACATAGAAAACAGATGATTTACATTGGAATAATATTTTGTGATTTTTACTATATTTGTAATCCCATAAATTCAGCTTTGATTACTGGAATAAATTATATTTTACTATATATTCACATAGAAAACAGATGATTTACATTGGAATAATATTTTGCAATTTTTTTCTATATTTTTAATCAAATAAATTCAGCTTTGATCACAGGAATAAATTACACTGTACTATATATTCACATAGAAAACAGATGATTTACACTGGAATAATATTTTGTGATTTTTACTGTATTTTTAATCACATAAATTCAGCTTTGATCACAGGAATAAATTACATTTTACTATATATTCACATATAAAACGTATAATTTACATTTAATAATATTTTGCGATTTTTACTATATTTTTTAATCAAATAAATTCAGCCTTGATGAGCAGAAGAGACAATTTTTTTCAAAAACATTACAAAAATCCCAATCATTTGAGATTATACGATATTCAGAATCAAAACTTTGAATAGCATTTTTAGCGTTTCATGTCTCGCTCGCGTCACTGAGACGTTTTAATAATCGTTTCTCACGTGTCAAACAAGCAGTTTGTCTCACGTTCCCGATTCAGTATTTATAACTTCGGTCCAGAATCGTTTAATGCATGTTGAGTTTATTTAATAGCGTCTCTTGTTTAGATAATGAGCTTTACTTTAGTACTGTAGTTTTATTCTCTCAACACCTAATTATTCTCCTGGTTTATTATAATGGTAATCAAAGTGAAGCTGTTGAAATGAACCTGGAAAGAATCCGTAATAACAGATGTTGCAATGCATCACGTGATCCGTTTCTCTGAATGAAGAACGATGTTATTTTCAGTGTTTGTAAAAGGCTTGATACATACTGTAACTGTCAAACCCGAGACGGACCTGCGAATCTGTCCGGCGATACAGTAAACACGATTTCTTGGTTCCTTTCGTACAGTGACGCCCCTTCCAGCAACCAAACACTGAGCGCTGCTTGTGTGCGATTACTCAAGCTCACATCTGTTGATCATTAGCTTGTTTGCATGACTGTCCGAGTGGGATGTGAGTGTCTGTTTGTTATCAAGTCTTCAGAGTGGAGCTTATATAACAGACTCGTCCCTGAAAACCAGGTTTCCGCCACATGCGGCGCACATATGATCTCTCGTCTCTTGACGATAGGTGAATCGCATGTCTTCGCATCTATTAAAGAGGTTATTACTGTATCTGCGCACAATGTGTATATGTACACTACCGTTCAAAAGTTTGAGGCGGGCACGATTTTTCTTTCTTTTTTTAAAGAAGGCTCTTCTGCTCATCAAGTCTGCATTTATTTAATCAAAAATACAGTAAAAATTGTGAAATATTATTTAAAATAACATTTTTCTATGTGTGCATGTATATATATATATATATATATTAGTAAAATGTAATTTATTCCTGTGATCAAAGCTGAATTTTCAGCATCATCATTCAGCACAATTTTTACTGTATTTTTGATCGAATAAATGCAGCCTTGGTGAGCAGAAGAGACTTTAAAACTTTCTAAAACATGGTAAACTTGTAAAAAAAAAAAAAAATACCCAAAACTTTTTTTTTAGCTTCTACCTATTTTTTATTTTATTTTATTTTATTTAATTTTATTTATTTTTTTATTATTTTATTTTTATTTTATTTTATTATTTTATTTTATTATTTTTTTATTTTATTTTATTTTATTTTTTTATTATTTTATTTTATTTTATTTTATTTATTTTACACTGTTCCCACTTTGTTTTCATAATTCGTACCCAGTATAATATCGTCACAAAAAAGTTATACAGCATCTCGAGGGCGTCTCTCAGACTGGCAGGAGATTGTGTGGCATATATCCACTCAGTGAACGATCGCTCTCAGTGTCTGCTAATACGACTTAAAATATAAACGCACAAGTGTTGTTGAAACCCTGCTGACGTTCACGGCGGGTGAGACTTGGCCTCGATCATTGTCAGCATCATAGTGCCGGTCCACGTGAAACGTCTTCATTGGTGCTGCTCGGTCAGCGTGACTTTGTGTCGAGACTCTTCAGAGCGTCAGTGTTTGAGGAGACGACACATAAACACTGACCTGAAGGACAGACTGTCGCTCTGCCAGACGTGTGTGTGTGTGTGTTTACTAAGCTGTAATTTATTCCTATAATCAAATAATCATAATGAATGAATAAATACATAATATTAATGGTGATCTTATTATTAATATTTTGAAATATAATCACAACATATTTCTGATTTTGTTTAATATTTAGTAATAATAATAATTGATACAGAACCAGATTACATGGCCATGTTATCGTCCTAATAACACGTGAAGGCCGTCTCATGTTTTGTCTTTCCCACTTTCACTCCAGCGTTTTTGCTGAAGTCACGGCTGGCTCTCCCGCGGGACGCTCCTCTCATTGTGTCTCTTCACGTGAACTAAACTTCAAATCGATGTAAAACCAGAGGACTTGCCCCAAAAAAGTCCACACAGGGGCCGCTGGACTGAGACGGCTTTGTTCTGCGCTGACTAGCATCCAAAGTCAGTCTCTGAACAGAGTGCGCATTGTGCGCTTTTTCCATGAGTAAACCCTGCTTGTCAACACGGCCTCCTCTGCCTGCGAGCGGCGCGCTCCGGAGGAAGACTGCCGCCCTTGTGCCCTCCGCGCAAAGAAAAACACGTTCACAAAGAGCCGCTTCACTTTCATGAAAGAGCGTCTGAGATCTCAGATATATGCATTGTTTACAAAGGGCCTTTCTGCGCTTATAAAACCAATTTCCGCTCACCCTGGAGGCTTCATGCGTGCGTGCGTGTGTGTGTGTGAGAGCGTTTGCTGCCCAGACGTGATGTTAGGGTTGCTAGGCGCTTTAAACTATTACACCATTCTGTCCGTGACACATTTGAGCCATTTTCAAGACAGAATATATCAAGCACCTTTAAATGAGGCCTTTGTGTCACCAACGAATGGCTAATTATCCCGGTCGAGCCCCCAAACAGAAGGCAAATAATGGCATTCGCATTAACTGCTGAATTCGTGCATGCCCTATTGTGTTCGCTCAGAATTATTAAGCGTCGGGATCGGAGACGGACGCCTTGAATCTCATTTGAATGACAATATAAGCTCCGATTGCTTCGACCTCCGATGCTCATTGCTGAATCGGTCTGCAGAGACGTGAACACACGCGTGAAAGCGGTTCATAACGTCATTAATGGAGTTTGCAGATGGCAAAATATAACCTCGGATAAACTCTTCTGAAACTGTAGAGGAAATTTTTCTTGGGAGAAATGTCTGAGAAGATTCAGACTCTTTGAATACTGTCGTTGAGAAAAGTGGAAACACTCTCTGAATTAAATTCTGTCCTTCTGAGAACATGAAAAACCATAGTGTCATCATGGCACCATTAGAAAAACACGGTAATACTGTGGTGCTGTGATTTATTTTTTAATAGCGGTTTATAGGCCGTTTCAAAGTAATAAACAGGAAAATATCAGAATCAGTCTAATATGAGACTAATTCAATTTCAGCTGTAAAGCAGCTTTACGGAAGACAGTGGTGTCATCATTCAAATCAGTTCAGTATTGGTTTGTCAATGAATCTGTGATATTACTTCATTTTATGATTGCTACATTCATATATCATGGTATTTACTTTGTGCTTCGTCAAATGCTGTACCAGAGATTTTATCGTTTGTTAAAAAAAAAAAATATTAAAAACATTTCTGTTGGAGCGGCATGATTCAGGGCAAATTCAAGAGAAACAAGAGATTCTTTTGTTTGTTCTTTTGTTCTTTTGTTGGTTCCGAATAGACCACTAAACAAAATAGTGTGTCGTTTACTAGAGGTTCTGACAAAGCGCTAATTGCCGCGATCTTTTTAAAAAAAATCGGGTTGAGTGAATGATTCAATGACTCACTCATGAAGACTTGCTTCGGTTCATTACTGGATGAATCACAATCTTTTAATGATTAATCGTGCATCTCCGAATTCTGTTAACTGAAATAAAGCTGAAATAAAATAAATATAAGTATCTGTTGAAAAATTTGGTAATAAACCAAAATAAGTTTAAGCTGAAGCACTAAATTTATTAGCTGGAAATAAATAAGAACTAAAACTAACCAAAGGTAAAATTGAAATAAAGATAAATTAAACCTAAATAGCACTATTTTAAAATAATATATATATTATATATTAATTATATATGTGTGTGTGTGTGTATATATATATATATATATATATATATATATATATATATATATATATATATATATATATATATATATATATATATATATTTTTTTTTTATATATAAATATATATATAAAAATTTCTTTTTTTTTTTTTTTATAAAAGAATACATATATTAATAAAGTAAAATGTCCTAACAGTGTCCTAGAAACCACGATATTGCTTGTGTTGGTGTCTAAAATGAATTCATTCAGCTCTGGGACAGAGATGAATTCAGCGGTTCTGCCGTTAACCTGAGCGTCATTTTCCTCTGTGACAATATTCAGAGAGGAAGTTGATCAATGTGAGCTCTGTGTGGAGCGGAGCTAAAGCAAACACTACGGTACAGATATGTATTTATTCAGCAGTTTCTGCGGCTCAATCGCAGCCGTCACGTTTCCTACCCAAACATGAGCCGCGCGCACACTGACTCTATTCTCTGCCTGTTTTTGTGGTTCGAACAACCTAATTTGCTGTCCATTAACCGTCTTTATGACCCAGAAACCTGTTGGGAAGCGGCCCCGTTGAGGGCCTGCCGTCTTGTTCCAGTTATGTGAGATTATCCAGATCTGAAACGTGTGATTGGCTCAGTCAGACGCTGCTGGGATGAAGGAGCTCTTCTTACGGCACATCCTCGGCCGGCATCAGGTTGCACGAGGGTCGGACGGGGACCGGGGCCCCACGGCTCACGCCAGGAAACCCCATCAGTAAAGCCACCGACTTCTGGAAGAGACCGCGGTGCAAATCATGTTATGCAATTTCATTCTGTTTTATTTTGGACGGAGGATTCTGAACCATGCAGCTGGTTTAGTATTGTATGTTTTAGACAAAACATTGTCTGTTTTCGAAGCTATAGTAGATCAATTATGCGACTATGATCGACACACAGCAGTGTTTCGTTTCTGAACGAATCCGTGTTGAGCGAATCAGTGATTCAATGATCCATTCATAAATGAATGATTCAATGACTTACTCATTTAGACATTTACCGCCACCTACTGGCAGTTTTAGTTTCTTATTAAGAGTATCATTTCATTAAAAGAATATTTCATATTCTTTGTTAATAAAAAAAACAATTAAAGCTACAGTTCACCCAAAAATGCCTGAAAGGTTATGTGTAATAAATTCTATTCAAATATAAGATTTCTTTCTAAAGCTACTTTTTGTAATGCTTATTTGATGCTTTTTTTTTTTCATTTAACACAATAATGACTTTAAATGATTTTTTATGGGGTAAATTATCAGTCAAACTTGATGTGCGATTAATTCGATTAATAAATCGCCGCATCGTGTAATTAATTACATTAATATTTTTTATCGCTTGTTAGTATTGTAATTTTACTCTTTTTTTTTTATTATTTTATTTTACACTATTATATATAAAATATATTTCTTGTTTTGTTTAATATTTTTTACATAATAATAATCAAAAATAATAAAATAAAATAATTTTAATATAATTAAATAATAAAATAAATAATTATTATTAATAAAAATGAAACGGAAACTAGTAAAACATATTTTCATATTTTTTAAATATTTTATTTCACTAATGTATATGTATATATATTTCTTGTTTTAAGAATTTTTACGCAATAATAATCAAAAATAACAAAAAAAAAAAATTAATTTTAAAATAATTAAAAAAAAATCTTTTATTAATAATAAGAGAATTATTTTATAAATCAAAATCACTCCACTAACTCTTATGATTAATGCCTTCCAAATAAAGCTGTTCAAGTCATCGGTCAAAACTCCTGTATTTATTCACATCACAGTGTATGTCTGAATATCAAAATATTGCAATGTCAGCATTTCAGTAAAGAGTAGAGCATGGTGCTCGCAACGCCAAGGTCACGGGTTCGATTCCCAGCAAATGCGTGAACCTTAAATGCAAGGTGAGTCACTTTGAATAAAAGCAGACAAGTAAATGTAAAAAGTTCAGATAATTTTATTTATGAAGTGCCTGCTTACACAGAGACAGGAAAACACTTAAACAAAAATAAACATGCGTAATAAGAGAATGATCAAATAAAGCTATTTATGTGTTGCGTTCTAGAGTTTGTCCGAAGATGAGATGCTCACATTCATCAGTTATCTTTAGTGGCATCATGTTCCTTTTAAATATAAATCAACTCTATAGCATTTCCCTCATTAGCAGAGAGAGAGAATTGTGCAGCTGTCATTGCATCGTGTTTGTTCTGCTCTTCTCAATCCGGTTCATTTCCACTCAAACCTGGAGTAAACAGTGTTGAAACGCCTGTAACGGCAGCTCTGCTCCTGTAATAGCAGCACGGCGAAGAAACCAAATCTCCCACTTTTCTTTTCCTGAACGGCGTCCAAAATACACCCGGGAGAATCCCGGCGTCTCCACAGCCGTATCGGAGCATCATATTCCCAACCGCACGGAATGAGGGAATTAAAATACACAATGCAGTCAATGAGGAGAGCGTTCACGGCGAATGAGAGAATGAATGAACCCGGGAATGAATGGCGTGGATTCGAGATTGAGTGAATATGTCTCAGTGTTTCCCACCGGAGTTCGTGTGGGCGAACTTGAGTTTTAACGTTAAACGCAAACATTTTGGGAGAAAATGGAAGTTTTGCAAAGTTTGGCGAATGAACGCAAAGTTTTTCTGGGAAATTTAAAAGTTTTGTGAGAAACTTTGCATTTGCTTGCAAAACATTTGCACCCTCTCAAGAATCTTTTTTCCTTGCAACTTTGTTTTCTCTGGGAATTGTAAAAGTTTTGCGAGGGAACACTAAATTTCTAGGCAGAATGCAAACATTTTGGGAGAGAATGTAAAAGTTTTGCAACATAACGTAAAATATTGCAAATAAACTCAAAGTTTCTCTGGGAAACGGAAAAGTTTTGCGAGAGAGTGCAAAAGGTTTCCAAACCAACGTAAAGTTTTGCGAACGAACGCAAAATTTCTCGGTGGAGCACAAGTGGTTTGGGTGAGAATGTAAAAGTTTTCCAAACTAACGTAAAGTGTTGAGAATTGACACAAAGTTTCTTTTCGTTCACTTGCAAAACTTTTGCACCCCTCAAGAAACTTTTGTGTTCACCCAAACTTTATTAACTTGCAAAACTTCTTAGTTTCCCAGAGAAACTTTACGTTAATTCGCAAAAATTTACGTTAGCTTGCAAAACTTTTACATTCTCTCCCAAACCACATGCGTTCCAACAAGAAATTTTACATTTTCTCCCAAAACATTTGCATTCCCCCATGAATTTTTGCGTTCGTTCGCAAAACTTTTGCGTTTCCCTGAGAAACTTTGCATTTGTTCATAAACTTTTATGTTTCCCTGAGAAACTTTGCATTTGTTCATAAACTTTTACATTTCCCTGAGAAACTTTGCATTTGTTCATAAACTTTTACGTTTCCCTGAGAATCTTCGCATTTGTTCATAAACTTTTAAATTTCCCTCAGAAATTTTGCATTGGTTCATAAACTTTTACGTTTCCAGAGAATCTTTGCATTTGTTCATAAACTTTTACGTTTCCAGAGAATCTTTGCATTTGTTCATAAACTTTTACGTTTCCCTGAGAAACTTTGCATTTGTTCATAAACTTTTATGTTTCCCTGAGAAACTTTGCATTTGTTCATAAACTTTTACGTTTCCCTGAGAATCTTTGCATTTGTTCACAAACTTTTACATTTCCCTGAGAATCTTTGCATTTGTTCACAAACTTTTACGTTTCCCTGAGAATCTTTGCATTTGTTCATAAACTTTTACGTTTCCCTGAGATACTTTGCATTTGTTCATGAACTTTTACGTTTCCCTGAGAATCTTCGCATTTGTTCATAAACTTTTACGTTTCCCTGAGAATCTTTGCATTTGTTCATAAACTTTTACGTTTCCCTGAGATACTTTGCATTTGTTCATAAACTTTTACGTTTCCCTGAGAATCTTTGCATTTGTTCACAAACTTTTACATTTCCCTGAGAATCTTTGCATTTGTTCATAAACTTTTACATTTCCCTGAGAATCTTTGCATTTGTTCATAAACTTTTACGTTTCCAGAGAATCTTTGCATTTGTTCATAAACTTTTACATTTCCCTGAGAATCTTCGCATTTGTTCACAAACTTTTACATTTCCCTGAGAAACTTTGCATTTGTTCATAAACTTTTACATTTCCCTGAGAAACTTTGCATTTGTTCATAAACTTTTACATTTCCCTGAGAAACTTTGCATTTGTTCACAAACTTTTACATTTCCCTGAGAATCTTTGCATTTGTTCACAAACTTTTACATTTCCCTGAGAATCTTCGCATTTGTTCACAAACTTTTACGTTTCTCTGAGAATCTTTGCATTTGTTCATAAACTTTTACGTTTCCAGAGAATCTTTGCATTTGTTCATAAACTTTTACGTTTCCCTGAGAATCTTTGCATTTGTTCATAAACTTTTACGTTTCTAGAGAATCTTTGCATTTGTTCATAAACTTTTACGTTTCCCTGAGAATCTTTGCATTTGTTCATAAACTTTTTTGTTTCCAGGGAATCTTTGCATTTGTTCATAAACTTTTACGTTTCCCTGAGAATCTTTGCATTTGTTCACAAACTTTTACATTTCCCTGAGAAACTTTGCATTTGTTCATAAACTTTTACACTTCCCTGAGAAACTTTGCATTTGTTCACAAACTTTTACATTTCCCTGAGAATCTTCGCATTTGTTCATAAACTTTTACGTTTCCCTGAGAATCTTTGCATTTGTTCACAAACTTTTACATTTCCCTGAGAATCTTCGCATTTGTTCATAAACTTTTACGTTTCCCTGAGAATCTTTGCATTTGTTCATAAACTTTTACATTTCCCTGAGAATCTTCGCATTTGTTCATAAACTTTTACGTTTCCAGAGAATCTTTGCATTTGTTCATAAACTTTTACGTTTCCCTGAGAATCTTTGCATTTGTTCATAAACTTTTACGTTTCCCTGAGAATCTTTGCATTTGTTCATAAACTTTTACGTTTCCAGAGAATCTTTGCATTTGTTCATAAACTTTTACGTTTCCAGAGAATCTTTGCATTTGTTCATAAACTTTTACGTTTCCAGAGAATCTTTGCATTTGTTCATAAACTTTTACGTTTCCAGAGAATCTTTGCATTTGTTCATAAACTTTTACGTTTCCAGAGAATCTTTGCATTTGTTCATAAACTTTTACGTTTCCCTGAGAATCTTTGCATTTGTTCATAAACTTTTACGTTTCCCTGAGAATCTTTGCATTTGGTCATAAACTTTTACGTTTCCCTGAGAATCTTTGCATTTGTTCACAAACTTTTACATTTCCCTGAGAATCTTTGCATTTGTTCATAAACTTTTACATTTCCCTGAGAATCTTTGCATTTGTTCATAAACTTTTACGTTTCCAGAGAATCTTTGCATTTGTTCATAAACTTTTACATTTCCCTGAGAATCTTCGCATTTGTTCACAAACTTTTACATTTCCCTGAGAAACTTTGCATTTGTTCATAAACTTTTACATTTCCCTGAGAAACTTTGCATTTGTTCATAAACTTTTACATTTCCCTGAGAAACTTTGCATTTGTTCACAAACTTTTACATTTCCCTGAGAATCTTTGCATTTGTTCACAAACTTTTACATTTCCCTGAGAATCTTCGCATTTGTTCACAAACTTTTACGTTTCCCTGAGAATCTTTGCATTTGTTCATAAACTTTTACGTTTCCAGAGAATCTTTGCATTTGTTCATAAACTTTTACGTTTCCCTGAGAATCTTTGCATTTGTTCATAAACTTTTTTGTTTCCAGGGAATCTTTGCATTTGTTCATAAACTTTTACGTTTCCCTGAGAATCTTTGCATTTGTTCACAAACTTTTACATTTCCATGAGAAACTTTGCATTTGTTCATGAACTTTTACACTTCCCTGAGAAACTTTGCATTTGTTCATAAACTTTTACGTTTCCAGAGAATCTTTGCATTTGTTCATAAACTTTTACGTTTCCCTGAGAATCTTTGCATTTGTTCATAAACTTTTACGTTTCCAGAGAATCTTTGCATTTGTTCATAAACTTTTACGTTTCCCTGAGAATCTTTGCATTTGTTCACAAACTTTTACATTTCCCTGAGAAACTTTGCATTTGTTCATAAACTTTTACATTTCCCTGAGAAACTTTGCATTTGTTCACAAACTTTTACATTTCCCTGAGAATCTTCGCATTTGTTCATAAACTTTTACATTTCCCTCAGAAACTTTGCATTTGTTCATAAACTTTTACGTTTCCAGAGAATCTTTGCATTTGTTCATAAACTTTTACGTTTCCAGAGAATCTTTGCATTTGTTCATAAACTTTTACGTTTCCCTGAGAATCTTTGCATTTGTTCACAAACTTTTACATTTCCCTGAGAAACTTTGCATTTGTTCATAAACTTTTACATTTCCCTGAGAAACTTTGCATTTGTTCACAAACTTTTACATTTCCCTGAGAATCTTCGCATTTGTTCATAAACTTTTACATTTCCCTCAGAAACTTTGCATTTGTTCATAAACTTTTACGTTTCCAGAGAAACTTTGCATTTGTTCATAAACTTTTATGTTTCACCATAGAAACTTTGTAATGGAAGTAATATGATGTGGGTGGGAAAACTATATATATGAATGATTTTTTTGTGTGAATGCAAAGTTTCTCAGGGAAACTTGCGAGAGAACACGGATTTAGCGATTGTTGTGCGTAATGTTACTGTCAGTGAGGACAGATGTGATATTTGGCTCTGGAAATCTGCTGCATCATGGCTGGTCAGGACGTGCTGATAGTTACACGAAACACTGAGTTCCTCTTGTGAGAGCTGGACGGACAGGAAGTGATGAGGTGTGAAAAAGGGGCGGGGTCAGTAAGACAGGGCCTCTGTGTTTACTCTGGTTTAGCGTCAAATATTCCGTTTTACCAACAATCCAAATTCCCACTTTGGCCTCTTGGCCCGGCGCTAAATGTGTGCTGCCTCCTGGAACTAATGGACTTAAGAAGAGGCGCAGCGGGCGGAGGAGAAACTGCTTATGCATCAGTCAGAAGAACAGAAGGAGAGTTTGATGGGAAGGTTCAATAGGTCACTGATGGGAATGTGTGTGTGTGTGTGTGTGTGTCTTGAGTCAGTGTGTGAGAATAAGAGCGATTGTGTTACAAAGAAAGTCGTGTGTATAACTGGTAACACTTTACAAAAAGGTCCCATTTGTTAACGTTAGATAACTATCATGAACTAAAAATGAGCAATACATAAAACTGTTCTTTGTTAGCGTCAGCTCAGGTCTGGAAAAGAACACATAATGCCATGGTGGATGTCCTAAAATCCCTGATAATAGCATGGTGCCATGTCCAAAAGCGCAGTAATATCATGTTCTGTTGCAGCGTGTCTTTGTGTCTGGGGACGGTGGCGTGGCTGAGTGCAGGGTTTTATGGGTCTCTAATGAGCCGTACGGCGGCTATTGTTCATGTGCCGAGGGGTCTGGAGACAGTGAGGGTTTCCGGCTCTAACCGGCGCTCCGTACTGGAGCTCTCTTGGCCTCGGCTGCTGCGTTTCTTTGACCTCACATGTGTAAGTATGCGTTTGTGCGTGAGCGAACACCAATTACACGGCTTCACATGCCACGTCTGAGAATTTCACCTCGGCGGATCTGGCCGGAGCGTTGGGATCCTGCGCCCGAGGCTCCGCAAAAGTGCTGAGCTCACCGATCCGTCGAGCGCCGTGTGTTTCTTGATTTTATGTAGATTTAGTTTAATGAAAGGTTCATTTGTCGACCACAGTGAAGTAAGAAAAAGAATCAGTTACTTTATTTGATTCCATGAAATCTATCCATTGAATCTATCTATCTATCTACATGTCTATATGTCTATATCTATCTATCTATCTATCTATCTATCTATCTATCTATATGTCTATATCTATCTATATGTCTATATCTATCTATCTATCTATATGTCTATCTGTCTATATCTATCTATCTATCTATCTATCTATCTATCTATCTATCTATCTATCTATCTATATGTCTATATCTATGTATCTATATGTCTATATCTATCTATCTATATGTCTAAATCTATCTATATGTCTATATGTCTATATCTATCTATATGTCTATATCTATCTATCTGTCTATCTATATGTCTGTATCTATCTATCTATCTATCTATCTATCTATCTATCTATCTATCTATCTATCTATCTATCTATCTATCTATCTATCTATCTATCTATCTATCTATCTATCTATCTATCTATATGTCTATATCTATGTATCTATATGTCTATATCTATCTATCTATATGTCTAAATCTATCTATATGTCTATATGTCTATATCTATCTATATGTCTGTATCTATCTATCTATCTATCTATCTATCTATCTATCTAGCTATCTGTCTATATCTGTCTATCTATCTATCTATCTATCTATCTATCTATATGTCTATCTATCTTTGTCTATCTATCTATCTATATGTCTATATCTATCTATCTATTTATCTATCTATATGTCTATATCTATCTATCTATCTATCTATCTATCTATCTATCTATCTATCTATCTATCTATCTATCTATCTATCTATCTATATGTCTATCTATCTTTATGTCTATCTATCTATCTATCTATATGTCTATATCTATCTATCTATCTATCTATCTATCTATCTATCTATCTATCTATCTATCTATCTATCTATATGTCTATATCTATCTATCTATCTATCTATCTATCTATATGTCTATATGTCTATATCTATCTATCTATCTATCTATCTAGCTATCTGTCTATCTATCTATCTATCTATCTATCTGTCTATATGTCTATATCTATCTATCTATCTATCTATCTATTTATCTATCTATCTATCTATCTATCTATCTATCTATCTATCTAGCTATCTGTCTATCTATCTAGCTATCTGTCTATCTATCTATCTATCTATCTATCTATCTATCTATCTATCTATCTATCTGTCTATCTGTCTATATGTCTATATCTATCTATCTATCTATCTATCTATCTATCTATCTATCTATCTATCTATCTATCTATCTATCTATCTATCTATCTATCTATCTGTCTATATGTCTATATGTCTATATCTATCTATCTATCTATCTATCTATCTATCTATCTATCTATCTATCTATCTATCTATCTATCTGTCTATCTATCTATCTATCTATCTATCTATCTATCTAGGCACACACATGTTATACATGTATCAAGACAGTCCGAACATGAGGTTTTCTCTCTGTTCTGCAGGTTCTCCCAGGTGTGTTCATAACGGGAAGGAGTTTGCGGAGGGCGAGGTGTATCGTATGGACTTGTGCTGGCTGTGTCAGTGTCGAGGTGGAGTCTCGTTCTGTTCCAAAGCCGAATGTGCCGAGCTGGACTGCGAGAACTTCTACATTCCTGAAGGAGAATGTTGCCCCGTCTGTATAGGTACTGTACACCTTCAGTCCAGCTTGAGCTTAAACCGGTTTGATAGCGTGTGCTCTGATCTGAACAGAAACAGGAAGTTAAGCCTGGATGATTTCAGGATGGTTTCATCCAAAGCAGCCTAAATTAAAGCCATGCTTTTTTTTTCTTTTTCTTTTTTTACCATTTCTTGGGAATGGAAACCATGACTCGGGCATTGTGCCGTGCTCTACTGTTGAGCTGGATGAAGTTCATCAGCCACCCATTTGATTTTATCATTTGCTCTAGTTTAGTATATTTCCTGAAGCTTAAATAGTAGAGCGTGGCGGTAGCAACACCAAGGTCATGGGTTCGATTCCCGCCTCGTATTCAACAGTGACAGTCTTTACACACACTGAAGAACCGGAGGAAGCTCCAGAACGTCTTTCTTCAGCCTTCAGAGCGGCTCGGATTTCAGTCACAGGAGCAGATCTTTGTGCTCCTAGGGGTTAAAGGTCAAACTCGGATCATTTCTATGGGACAAACTGTGCTCAAATTTGTGCTCTTGTACTCAAGGTTTCACAGATATTAATCTGATTCTAAGTTACATCTCGCAATTTGTTCTCATATGTAAATATCACTTTTTTTTTCACGGGATTTCTTCTTTTTTTTTTTTTTTTTTTTTACTCATGAATTTTCGAAACCTGACCTGAGAATTCTTTGGAGAATTGCGATTCTTTTATATTCAATGCACAGTGCTATTTTAGTATTATTTAATCCATATACTATAGTGTTTCTTAATAATTTGAATTTTAAATTTTTGAAATTTTAGTAAATTTATTACTTCGATTTCAAGTTGCAGTATTTCCAATGGTTTAAGTTTTTATTTTAAGTTAATGTAATATATAAAATGCATGTGAATGTTGATTCAGTTCAGTTCAATAACATATCGAATATATGTCGACGTTGCAAAAATGAACCAATTATGAAACAAAGCCATAAAGCGTCCGTGATGTCATCATCATTCAGCTTTCGTTCTCATCTGACAGTGAAATCAAACCGAACCCGAACTCCATCAGACAACAGAACTGGAGCAAGAAAAGTGTTTCGTGAACACTGCTACTGCAAACGTGTCTTTGTTGTGTTTGTGAACTCTGTAGATGTGGAGCTGCTGTCGGTGGAGAGCACGAAGGCGAGCTGCTGGGTGAACCACAAACTGCGGGCGCACGAGGAGCAGTGGAAGGAAGACGACTGCACCTTCTGCCAGTGTGTGGACGGAGATCCGCACTGCACCGCCATGGCCTGCAAACAGAGCTGCCAGAACCCCGTCAAGATTCCTGGAGAATGCTGCCCGTTCTGTGAGGGTACGAAGTGCTGACATGTTCACCAGCTTCTCAACATAAACGCTCGTGATTCACACGTCGAGTGCATGTAATAAAGTCTACGCTAATGTAATCCGTGTCGGGGGAAGTTACTTTTAAAAGTAATGCATTACAATTTTGCGTTACTCCCTAAAAAAAAGTAACTAATTGCGTTACTTTTTATGAAAAGTAATGTGTTACATTACTTTTGCGTTGCTGGCTTGCTTGTTTTGTTTTTTAATATCAACAAAAAAGTTGGCAAATGTTAAGGTGCTCTTCAGGGTTGAGGAGTAACGAGATACAAGTAACTTAGTGACGTGTTTAAAATACGAAATTTGAGTGACTGTGTTTCATTTGAAATGTGTGGTAATCAGATTCCAGTTCCATCTGAAAAGTGTTTTAGATTACCAAAGTGATTACTTTGAGTTTTAATGTCATTTAAACAGCGATTGGTGATTCTCTGACTCTGACCGTCTGAAAAAGACGAGTTCAGTTTCATGTTTTCACTGTTTTCATGTTTTGAGAGTCATTTTATAATTCACTCGACACTGTGACTTTTTCTCAACATTTGTTTTTTCCCTCACAATTGTGAGTTTGTGTTTCACAATTCTGACTTCTTTTTCTCACAATTGCGAGATTTAAACTCACAATTGCAAGTTATAAAGTCAGAATTGGGAGATTTAAACTTGCAATACTGACTTTTTTTCTTGCAATTGTGAATTTAGTGAGTGAGTTTATATCTCATAATTCTGACTTTTCTCAATATTGTGAGTTTATATCTCATAATTCTGACTTTTCTCAATATTGTGAGTTTATATCTCATAATTCTGACTTTTCTCAATATTGTGAGTTTATATCTCATAATTCTGACTTTTCTCAATATTGTCAGTTTATATCTCATAATTCTGACTTTTCTCAATATTGTGAGTTTATATCTCATAATTCTGACTTTTCTCAATATTGTGAGTTTATATCTCATAATTCTGACTTTTCTCAATATTGTGAGTTTATATCTCATAATTCTGACTTTTCTCAATATTGTGAGTTTATATCTCATAATTCTGACTTTTCTCAATATTGTGAGTTTATATCTCATAATTCTGACTTTTCTCAATATTGTGAGTTTATATCTCATAATTCTGACTTTTCTCAATATTGTGAGTTTATATCTCATAATTCTGACTTTTCTCAATATTGTGAGTTTATATCTCATAATTCTGACTTTTCTCAATATTGTGAGTTTATATCTCATAATTCTGACTTTTCTCAATATTTTCAGTTTATATCTCATAATTCTGACTTTTCTCAATATTGTCAATTTATATCTCATAATTCTGACTTTTCTCAATATTGTGAGTTTATATCTCATAATTCTGACTTTTCTCAATATTGTCAGTTTATATCCCATAATTCTGACTTTTCTCAATATTGTCAGTTTATATCTCATAATTCTGACTTTTCTCAATATTGTCAGTTTATATCTCATAATTGTGACTTTTCTCAATATTGTGAGTTTATATCTCATAATTCTGACTTTTCTCAATATTGTCAGTTTATATCTCATAATTCTGACTTTTCTCAATATTGTGAGTTTATATCTCATAATTCTGACTTTTCTCAATATTGTGAGTTTATATCCCATAATTCTGACTTTTCTCAATATTGTCAGTTTATATCTCATAATTCAGACTTTTCTCAATATTTTGAGTTTATATCTCATAATTCTGACTTTATAACTCTCAATTGCAACTTTATATCACACAATTCTGAGGGAAAAAGTCAGAATTGTGAGATAAAAACTCACAATGACCTTTTTTGTGTTTGTTTCACACTTATTAGTATTCCAAAGTATTCTAAAGTATTTAGATGAAGTGACTAAACTTGAGTAATGTAACGAAATACGTTACAAATGACTTTTTAAAGCATGTATTTTGTAATCTGTAGTGAAATACATTTTAAAAGTGACCCACCCAGCCCTGCTGCTCTCACACCAAAATTGAAATGAATAAGCCTCAGGCTGAAGGAAACCTGTACA
This sequence comes from Opsariichthys bidens, assembly GCA_037194245.1. NCBI lineage: Eukaryota > Metazoa > Chordata > Actinopteri > Cypriniformes > Xenocyprididae > Opsariichthys > Opsariichthys bidens. The sequence continues at coordinate 849,557 of CM074286.1, read as the reverse complement.
GTAGCTGAAAACAACAGACGAGCTCCTGGAGCTCAAACTGGTTCTGATAGAAAGGTGTCAGAACACACAGAGCATCAGTTTGTTGAGTGTGGAGCTGCAGACGAGACCAGTCAGGTGTCCATGATGACCGCTGTCCACCGCTGAAAGAGCCGACAGTCGGACGTGAGCAGCAGAATCATGTTTTCTTTTACATCACGTGGATGGCCGGGTGCGTCTCTTACCTGGGAACACATGACACCAGGATGCACTATGGGAAGAAGGAGACCCGGCGGAGGCAGTGTGATGCTTTGGACAATGTTCTGCTGGGAAACCTGTGGATGTTACTGTGACACGAACCACCTATCAAAGCCTTGTTGCAGACCATCATGGAAACGGTGTTCCCTGGTGACTGTGGCTTTTTCAGCAGGATAATGCGAACCAAGCAGAAATGGTTCAGGAATGGTTTGAGGAGCACAACAACGAGTTTGAGGTGTTGACTCGGCCTCCAAATTCCCCAGATCTCAATCCAGTCGAGCGTCTGTGGGATCCATGGAGGATCCACCTCACATCTTACAGCTGCTCACATCTTGGTGTCAGATCCCACAGAACACCTTCAGGGTCTGGAGGAGTCCGCGCCTCCACAGGTCAGGGCTGTTTTGGCACCAACACAATATTAAGAAGGTGCTCAATGATACTCCTAAACGGTGTATCTATCCATACAGGTTCAGTTCCCGCCACAGGCTGAAGTCTGTCTCTGTTTAGCGGTAGCTGCAGATATTGCCAGAGGTTTATTGTATCTGGAGCTCTTGAAAAACACACACTCAGCCCATTAAAGCTCCAACTGACGTTCCACTGACGTCGAGCAGCAGGCGTCTGTGGACTACTGAAGCTTTGCCTTTTTACTGCTCCGACCAGCCAAATGGAAGCCACCTGCTGTCCTTAATTATACATTATTATTTTCTGGAAGAATAATTAGTCACACCTCTTTACCTCCGTACGTGCCAGCATGGTTGCACATGTGGCGTTCCTCTCGACGAAAGCGTCTTGTTGAGGTTTGACGGCCGTGTTTGATTTGATTTTGAGGTCAGTGCACGAGGTGACGGAGGAAATCAGAAACGCATTTGGCTTCATTTCAATAATACTCGTTCATCACGGCGGTCAGATGAGGAAGATCGCTGCTCGGTAATTGCGGTTGTGTTTATGTGTAATCGAAGCGAGCCGGACACTTCTGTTTGCAGTTAAAGGGCTGTGAGGATGCGTTCGGAGCGAACGACCCCCAGAGCGGCTCACGTGAGGATCTGTGCCGAACAACAGATGAATCTAAAGTTTCACTTCAACACGCAGTTCTTGCAACACACACCAGAATTTACCAGAAACATCTGAGCAGTTTGCATCACGGTTATAAATCTTAGATGCTCTGCAAGTAGAAAATAGTCCGTCTCTTTAAATCCATAATTTATGATCCCGGTCATGTTTGAAAAATGTCTTTATAATCAAAGTATGGGAGCTTTAGGGTAATTTTATTGGGTGGTATGACCAACATCTTATTTCCCAATACAAGTTGTTTTAGTCACGGTTTACGTATTGAGAGAGTTATTTATGCTGGAAATTCAACTCCAAAATGATTTCGATATTACGTAACCATGTGGGAATGCCCATTTTTCATATTATTTTAATAATTCTATTCCTCAAAGAATCCTAAAAAAATGTTTCAATGTTTCCCCAAACATATGAAACTGTGTTCATCACTGATAATAATCATAAATGTTTCTTGAGCATCAAATCATCATTTCTGAAGGATCATGTGACTCTGAAGAATGATGCTGAAAATGCAGCTTTGATCACTGGTATAAATTACACTTTACTATATATTTACATAGAAAACAGCTGTTTTAAATTATAATAATATTTTACGATTTTTACTGTATTTTGGATCAAATAATTGCAGCTTTGATCACTGGAATAAATTACACTTTACTATATATTTACATAGAAAACAGCTGTTTTAAATTATAATAATATTTTATGATTTTTACTGTATTTTGGATCAAATAAATGCAGCTTTGATCACTGAAATAATTTACACTTTACTATATATTTACATAGAAAACAGCTGTTTTAAATTATAATAATATTTCATGATTTTTGCTGTATTTTGGATCAAATAAATGCAGCTTTTATCACTGGAATAAATTACACTTTACTATATATTCACATAGAAAACAGCTGTTTTAAATTCTAATAATATTTTATGATTTTTACTGTATTTTGGATCAAATAAATGCAGCTTTGATCACTGAAATAATTTACACTTTACTATATATTTACATAGAAAACAGCTGTTTTAAATTATAATAATATTTTACGATTTTTACTGTATTTTGGATCAAATAAATGCAGCTTTGATCACTGGAATAAATTACACTTTACTATATATTTACATAGAAAACAGCTGTTTTAAATTATAATAATATTTTATGATTTTTACTGTATTTTGGATCAAATAAATGCAGCTTTGATCACTGAAATAATTTACACTTTACTATATATTTACATAGAAATCAACTGTATTAAATTATAATAATATTTCATGATTTTTGCTGTATTTTGGATCAAATAAATGCAGCTTTTATCACTGGAATAAATTACACTTTACTATATATTCACATAGAAAACAGCGGTTTTAAATTATAATAATATTTTACGATTTTTATCAAAACAAAGCAATCATGGTGAGCATTGAATCATACCAGCTGGATGCTTTTAAACCATAAACCAACTTTAATCTGTAGATTTGAAAAGAAACAAAAACTATTTGTCTTTCTCTTCCAGAGCCGTCATATGAGACGGTGAGCCCGCTGCTCTGCCCACCGCTGGAAAACTGCACTCTCTCTGGGCACGACTGTCCGTTCGGCTTCCAGCAAGATCCCAGCGGCTGTCTGCTGTGCCAGTGTGTCAGCAGTGAGTGCAAAAACACACACACAAACCCATGAGAACGGTGTTGCGTGCAAACCACTCCAAAATACTCCCAAGTCTGTGTTTGAGAAAGTGCCAACGGCCCGCAACACAAGCAAACACTGGACATGCGGAGCGTGTCCAAGAAATAATGATCTCAGACACGAATCCACCTCACAAATCCTCCCCATGACAGAAATGATTTTTCTCATGTGAATTCAAGTCAGAATCAGCGGTTAGTCGGACGTTTGGCCATTGTGGTGCTCGTGGGATTATAAACTGCTCCAAAGATTTACACGTGGTTCATAGCAAAATGTGCAGCGTATTAGATTTTTAAAAATGAAGTTTGGGATTTCTGCACCACTAGCGGCATCAAACGACTTTGCAAATAAATAATTCAAAGATTTGATCATCTTTTGAATGTAAATAATTGTTTTTTCAGATGAAACCTGTCCTGATGTGTCCATGTACTGCTCTCTGGAGTGTCCCATGGGATTTGAGAAAGACAACTATGGTTGTGAAGTGTGTGAATGCAGCGTATCTCCACCTCAGTGCCGGCCCATGACCTGCAGTAAGACGTGCCCGTACGGATACGTGTAAGTTCATATCTCTACACCCAGCAGAAAGCATCTCGGAGTCTGATTCATCTCAAACCCAAATGCACTGAGTTATAAGAAGAATGCTTTATGCAAATATTCATAAACTTGTCACATGGATTTTTAATGAGGTTAATTGCCGTAATGCTTCATCTATATTGTGTTGGTACCGGTTACACCTGGCTAGAACCTTAAAATGAAGAGGTAAAGGCAGCGTTAACCTCTTTCAAAGTGTGAAACCTGGGGTTAAACGTGACCTCAGGGTTATAATAATGTTAACCCAGCATTAAACACAGTACTAACCTCTGTCTAAAATCCAGGGGTGTGAAACATAATTTAACCCATGGTTAAAAATGAAGTCAGCACAGGGTTAAAATAGTGTTAACCCAGGGTTAAAAGTGACATCAGGATTATAATAATGGTAACCCAGCATTAAACACAGTGCTAACCTCTGTATAAATACAAGTGTGAAACATAATTTAACCCATGGTTAAAGATGAAGTCAGCACAGGGTTAAAATAGTGTTAACCCAGGGTTTCATTTTTCATTTTTTCATTTTTCATCATTTAGCAGACGCTTTTATCCAAAGCGACTTACAAGGGGAGCAATCAGGGGTTGGTGTCTTGCTCAAGGACACTTTAGTCATGGTATTGAAGGTGGAGAGAGTCTGTTCATTCACAATCCCCACCTTCAATTCCTGCCGGCGTGGGAATCGAACCAGCAACCTTCTGATTACCAGCCCAACTCCCTCACCACTAGGCCACGACTACCCTACATTAAAAGTGGGGTTAAAAGTGACCTCATCACTGGGTTAACATAATGTTAACCCAGTTTAAAGCTAGTACTAGCCTCTGTTAGTGCATAGTACATTAATACATTGTTTAACCCAGGGTTAAAAGTGACGACAGGACAGAGTTAATAGTGTTAAACCAGGTTTAATCACAATGCTAACCTGCCTAAATATCTGCGTGAAAAATTGACACCCCAAGGTTAAAATTAACCAAATCACAGGGTTAAAATAATATTAACCCAAGGTTAAATGCAATGCTATCCTCTGTATAAACACAAGTGTGAAATGTTGTTTAATCAAGGGTAAAAAAAGTGACCTAATCACAGGCTAAAATAATGTTAACCCTGGGTTAAACACAGTACTAACCTCTGTCTGAATATCTGTGTGAAACATTGTTAGCCCAAGGTTAAAAGTGACCTCATCACAGACTAAAATAATGTTTAACCAGAGTTAAATGCAGTGCTGTCCCCTGTCGAAATACAATTGTGAAACTTTATTTAACCCAGCATTAAACATGATTAAAATAATGTTAACCCAGGGTTAACTAGAGTGCTATCCTCTGTCTAAATACAAGTGTGAAATGTTGTTTTAACCCAGTTTTAAAAAAAGATAAAAATAATATTAACCCAGCGTTAACTGCAGTGCTACCCTCTATCTGAATACGAGTGTGAAAATTGTTTAACCCAGGGTTAAAAGAGATTAAAAGAATGTTAACCAAGGGTTAAACAGTGCTGTTCTCTCTCTAAACACAAGTGTGAAACCGATGGATCACTTTTTACCCTGGTTTAAAACAAATTTCACACCTTTATTTAGACAGTGGATATCACTCTCTTTAACCCTAGGTTAACATTATTTGAATCACGTTTAACCATCCAAATAATGCTAAATCCTAAATGAGGGTTAAATGTCCATTGAAGAAATAAAAGTGTGATTATTTTCTAAAAAAAAATTTTTTTAAACCAGGGTTAAAAGTGATCCAAATAGGTTAATTACAGTGCCTTATTCTGTCTAAATACAAGGGTGAAATGTTTAACCTTGGGTTAAAAGAAATTAAAATAATGTTAACACAGGGTTAAGCGCAGTGCTATCCTATATGTAAATACAAATGTGAAACATTGTTTAACCCTAGGTTACAAGTGATTCAAATTGAGGATCCAGGGTTAAAAGCAACCTCATCATGGGGTTAAAACAATATTGACTCAGGGTTAAACAGCCTGACCCCCCCTCCCCCCATCACCCAATGTAATCCGTGAACCTGGTCAAACATGTGGGCGCTTTGCTCTGCTCATACGCTGCTTTCATTTCGAAACCGTCCGTCCTTTTCAACACAACGATCAAATGCACGTTGATACAAAAGCGCCTGTATGTGAGCGTGAGGCGTAATTCCGCCGCTATCTGAACCACAAGCCCCCAGTGGAGGATCGAGCAGATAGATTTTCACTGGATGCCCGGGATTTGAGCTCCCTCGGGGGGGACGGAGGGTGTCCTGGATCATTTCAGAAGAACCTTTCAGAAGTTTGAGCCCCGTCTCTCCATCTCGCTCCGGAGGAAATCCCTGTTTACAGTGGCTCATGTTGAGATCATCCTCTGCTTTGAGCGAGTTTGTTACTGGCGGTTATTGCCAGTAAGATAAACAGATGCAATAAAGATCTGGAAACGAACCCGAAGATCATGACCGTTTGAAGAAGACGTTCCGTGTTTCCAACAATGTGTTTATAGTGGTCGTTTTTATAAGCTTTTCTTAGCTTAAAGGGTTCAAATTTGCATTGAATTTTGTCCAAAATAGGCCTGACGTGATTTATAACAGCGGTGATCGTCACAATCGTGACGCATCTAATCACATAAGTATTCAAAATAAACATTTTGATGTTATTGTTAGTCACTCTACCCGATGCGACACTGGTTTTAAAGGATGATTTCATCCTGTTAATAGGAGTGTTTGTGAATTCTGGTCCATATGAAGGATTGAGACACAGTTCCAGTGTGTCCCGGAGGACGAGTGACTGTTTACACGGACATTTCACACAGTCGAGCGAGTCGGACTCCGCACAAAAGGGGGTCTTAAATCGTTTCCCCTATTCAATGGGGCTAAAATGCCATTGGATTTGACAGGACGTAAAGGGCCGTCGGTGGGGCCGCTGGAATATGTGTGGAGTCAGCAGTTGTCCCGAGTGAAACGTTAAAGGCTCACGGCTGTGTTTGTGTACCGTAGACCTGTCTCAGCAGCGAACCAGCGAGGGGACGCGTTTGAATCCTGAACAATCGCCGGTTCATGAGGCTTCATCTGCGCTCTCTGTAATTCATGATTCATTTGCCCTCGTGAGCAGCCAGGATCAATGGTGATCGTTGGTGAATCGGCTCGTGTGGGCTTTGAAACTTCAACACATTGTGATTCGGTCGGGAATTTGATTACTGTGATTTGATTGGCTGTTGCAGGCGGGTGAAACATGTTCATCGCGATTACTGATATTCTGATAATTATTTGAACACGTTTTATAAATATTTAACTGAAATCATGAGATGAACAACAAAAAAATACTTTTTTTTTTTTTTTTTTAGTATAAAAAAATAGTATTTTTCTCCTGTTCCAGCATTGTGAATGATTCATTCTCATTTCATATCTATATAAATATAGGTGTGTGTGTACGTTTATAGCCTTTTTAGGATCATTTACTTCATTATGTACATATATACATATATTATACACATATATATATATATATATATATGTAATTTTAGTAAAGAAAAATATAAAGCATCTCTACAGAAGACAATAGTGTCATTATGTAGCTCAATTCAGTTCATTGTTGATTCATGAAGAATCGCTTGTTTGTTTTCCTCACTTGTAAGTCGCTTTGGATAAAAGCGTCTGCTAAATGACTAAATGTAAATGTAAATGATTCAATTCAGTTCAATGTTGATATAGTTCAGTTCAATGTTGATTCAGTTCAGTTCAATTTTGATTCAGTTCAGTTTTGAGTCAATTCAGTTCAGTGTTGATTCAATTCACTTCAATGTTGATTCAGTTCAATGTTGATTCAGTTCAGTTCAGTGTTGATTTGATTCAGTTCAGTGTTGATTCAATTCAGTTCAGTGTTGATTCAGTTCAGTTCAATGTTGATTCAATTCAGTTCAATGTTGATTCAGTTCAATGTTGATTCAATTCAGTTCAATGTTGATTCAATTCTGTTCAATGTTGATTCAGTTCAGTTCAGTGTTGATTCATTTCAGTTCAGTTGATTCAGTTCAGTTCGATGTTGATTCAGTTCAATGTTGATGTTGCAAGTTCACTAATTTCACACAAATTCGTTTGTAAAGCAGCTCTAGAGAGGAAATAAAAAGTATTTTATTTTCAGCTTCGTTTTGACATTCAAGCATAAATAAACCGAGTCATATTAAATATAGTCCGCATCATATTAGTGAACTCACATTGGTGTTGCGCTACTGAGGTGTGACGTGCTTCTATCTGGACTGGTGAAGCTCATACACAGCAGAATAAAACAGAACCAGATGCCCGTTAGGCCCGTTTTTAGCATCTGGATCCGGTGTAGCGCGCCTCAGACTGCAGCTCTGAAGGACCAAACTTTAATGAATCACGACGCTAGAAGCATAAAAGTGTCCAGCGTTATCATGAGGTCGCGTGAGACGTGCTCAGAAGTTAAAGAGGGTCTGACCTGGACACAGGAATCAAGAGCTGCGCTTCTGTTGTTAATCACAGCTCGCCACAGGCTGTTTAGCGCTGGTTGAACCGGTGTAGCTGGTCACATGACAGGACATCGATGGCGTTTCTTTTGTTTCGCCCCACAGGAGGAACAAACACGGCTGTGAGATGTGCCGCTGCGTCAGGTGTCCGCCGTTCACCTGCGACAAACACTGCGCCGACGGCTACAGGAAGAGCAGGAAGGGCTGCAGCGTCTGCGAGTGTGAAGGTGAGTGTGTCAGAGCAGAGGTCAGAGGTCACGAGGCCTCATTCATCCAAAATGTTCAGGCAAATTAATATATATATATATATACACAATGTGAGTGACTGTGTTTGATTTGAAATGTGTGGTAATCAGATTCCAGTTCCATCTGAAAAGTGTTTTAGATTACCAAAGTGATTACTTTGAGTTTTAATGTCATTTAAACAGCGATTGGAGATTCTCTGACTCTGACCGTCTGAAAAAGACGAGTTCAGTTTCATGTTTTCACTGTTTTCATGTTTTGAGAGTCATTTTATAATTCACTCGACACTGCGACTTTTTCTCACTATTTGTTTTTTCCCTCACAATTGTGAGTTTGTGTTTCACAATTCTGACTTCTTTTTCTCAGGTTTGCGAGATTTAAACTCACAATTGCAAGTTATAAAGTCAGAATTGGGAGATTTAAACTTGCAATAGTGAATTTAGTATGTGAGTTTATATCTCATAATTCTGACTTTTCTCAATATTGTCAGTTTATATCTCATAATTCTGACTTTTCTCAATATTGTCAGTTTATATCTCATAATTCTGACTTTTCTCAATATTGTGAGTTTATATCTCATAATTCTGACTTTATAACTCACAATTGCAACTTTATATCACTCAATTCTGAGGGAAAAAGTCAGAATTGTGAGATAAAAACTCTCAATGACCTTTTTTGTGTTTGTTTCACACTTATTAGTATTCCAAAGTATTCTAAAGTATTTAGATTAAGTCACTAAACTTGAGTAATGTAACGAAATACGTTACAAATGACTTTTTAAAGCATGTATTTTGTAATCTGTAGTGAAATACATTTTAAAAGTGACCCACCCAGCCCTGTATATATGTATATATATATATATTCAGCTTGATTTCTAGTCATTTTCACCTGATGATACTCATTTGCGAGTTTAAAGCACTTGTTCGCAGGTCATGAGTGGTTTGTGGGCTGGTTATTTTAACTGTGTCAACTCAGTTTCATGCCTTCATTGTGTTTCTGTGCAAATATAGTGTGTTTGCTCAGTGTATTTTCGATGTCGGCGCTCGTGTTCATCCTGTGTTCGGTCACACACACGTCGTAAACTGAGAGCAGCTATTTTGAAACATCTGGATCGGTTTTTAGCAAACTGTTTAAATATTTAGAGAGACGAAAACTTCACCATCACCAAATAACTGGTTCATTCAGTTCAGTTGATCCACAGCATGATTATAAACACATTATTGGCAAAATATCAGCCATTTAGAGGATGTTTTTTCAGGTGGAAATGGGATATTATATTCATATTACACTAATACTGTCATTATTCATTGGTTTCATTAGTTGTACTGCCTTTAATTTATGCTGATTTACATTTTTTTTTAAATAAAAATATATATACATTGTATTCATGGTTATCAACTAAAACTGAATCCATAAAAAAAACATTTTCATTATTTGAAATAAAATAAAAACTCGTTTTATTTCAGGTAGTTCCAACATTTCTCGTTTTTGTTTAGTTTAACGTGATGTACTCAAATAACAAAGTGCAACTGAAATAAAAATGAATAAAAACTGTATAGGAATATTTTTAAAAAATGACTAAAACTTAAATGAAAATGCAAAATATCTAAAAATAAATACCATTTAATAGTATATCAATGATTGCAAAAGAACACTGATTACTGTATTTTTGATTTCGCCGTGATAAAGTCAAAACTTACAGCAATGAAAATCCGAGAAGAATCAATAAAAAATAAAGTAAAAACTTTTGGATGCATTACAGTAAAACGAATCTGTCAGCAAAACGTGTTTAATAATGTCACGATGCAACATAATGAAGTAAATGATCCTAAAAACGCTTTTTTTTTATTCATGTGAAATACATATTTTTATTTTGATCTTTTTTACTGTAATTTTAAAAAAATATATTATTTATTTATTTATTTTAATTGATAAAAATATATTCTTATTAAATAATCTGGGGTAGAATACATATATGGATGTAAAGTTTTTATCTTTTTTACTGTAATTTTTAAAAAATATATTATTTATTTATTTTAATTTATAAAAATATATTCTTATTAAATAATCTATAGGATAGAATACATATATGGATGTAAAGTTTTTATCTTTTTTACTGTAATTTTCTACTGTAATTTTTTAAAAATATATTATTTATTTATTTATTTTAATTTCTAAAAATATATTCTTATTAAATAATCGATGGGATAGAATACATATATGGATGTAAAGTTTTTGTCTTTTTTACTGTAATTTTTAAAAAATATATTATTTATTTATTTTAATTTATAAAAATATATTCTTATTAAGTAATCTATGGGATAGAATACATATATGGATGTAAAGTTTTTATCTTTTTTACTGTAATTTTTACTGTAATTTTTTTAAAAATATATATTATTTATTTATTTTAATTTGTAAAAATATATTCTCATTAAATAATCTATGGGGTAGAATACATATATGGATGTAAAGTATGTACACGATAAGTGCATTGAAACAAATGATTTGCATATAAAACGGGAGCTTCATTTGTAACGGTCTTCTCGTCTTTGCCGTGATGACGGTCAGGCGCAGACAGGCGTGTGTCCAGCACCAGCGCCTCCGTCACGGTTTCCTCCAGCTTCTGTCTGACGGCCGGCGGTCGGCGCTTCGAAGAGGGTGACGGGTGGCACGACGGCTGCCGGGACTGTTACTGCCACGCCGGCCGGGAGATGTGTGTGCTGATATCCTGTCCGGTGCCCACCTGTGCCCGTCCAGTGCTCCGACCTGAGCAGTGCTGCCCCGGCTGTGAGGGTATGTTCACACGGATCTGTCGTGGTACACTACCGTCATTTACAGACCGAGTGAAATTTTGACATTAAGAAATCATTCAGTTTGTGATGAAGCTGCTGTCAGATCCAGTACAGTCGCTGCTTCATCTGTCAACTCTCCATTACATTGTGCCTCGTTTTACAAAATAAAATGCTCCGAACAAACATAAAATCGTCAGACACGATCCGGGGTCATGAATTGAGCTTTTGATATATAAGAGGTCATCGTACTAAAGGAATATCCTGTAAGTTCCTGAACTGAAAACCTCCTTGTTCGTCCAATAAAAGCTTTTATTGACTCCAGGTCCAGCAAACGACTCTGAAACTCCGCCTCCGTGGATTAAATCAACGCCCACTTCATCGTCGCAACGTTAGCCCCGCCCACTGGTGTGTTAGTGAGATGATCCTTTCAAAGGATCCTAATGCTAGGAATACAATTATTTATTTTCAACAATGTGAATTTCACTTGAGCTTTATTTATTTCTATCCTGTTCATTTCACTGTGGTTTCTTTGGTAAATCAATCGCATTTCGGCGAGTAGACCTTAACTATATGGACTCGACTGTAATGCAACAACATGAGAGTAACTGTGTTAAAATAAAGCATCTACTTGTTTCCAACGTTTGAAATCTGGACAATCAAAGCAGACGTTCTTTCACTCTTCCATTTGTCCTGTTGTTGACGGAATCAAGCGTGAGGAGCGTGTCAGAAACTGAACGCATCTGTGTACTGTATCGGTGTAGACAGCATCAGTCATTATAATGACTTCTGTTGGATTTTGATGCGACACGCTCATCCGGCGTGGGCAAATGTCTGCCGTTAAGCGACTGAGCACAAGTGGGTGGGGCCTATGGTGCGATGATGTATAACTATTAGTTGATGTTGCTTTGGAGGCGGGGATTTGCAATGTCACAAATCCTACAAGATCAAAATGAGCTGTATTTTAAGCTTGATTAAATAAATGCTTTGTTTATAATGAGGAGGATGTTTTAATAATACAAAGAATTATTATATGTCAAAGGCAAATTTGATTTCTCATGTCATGACCCCTTTTGTAAAAGAAACATTATTTGATCAGCATTTATTTGATCAAAAATACGGTAAAAATCATAAAATATTATTATAATTTAAAACAGCTGTTTTCTAGGTAAATATATAGTAAAGTGTAATTTATCCCAGTGATCAAAGCTGCATTTATTTGATCAAAAATACAGTAAAAATTGTGAAATATTACTACAATGTAAATCATGTGTTTTCTATGTGAATATATAGTACAGTGTAATTTATTCCAGTGAATTTTCAGCATCATTACTCCAGTCTTCAGAGTCAGATGATCCTTCAGAAATCATTTGTGTGTTTGGCAGCAGATGAGTCGGGCAGTGGGCAGCCGTACGGAATGGACATGGTGGTGTGTCGCGCTCCGGACGGAGAACTCTACGTGGAAGGAGAGACGTGGAGTCTGGACGAATGCACGCGCTGCACCTGCAGACAGGGACGTGTGCTCTGCGACGCTGAAGCGTGTCCTCCGCTTCTCTGTCACGCACCCGTCAAGAGCAAAGACAGCTGCTGCTCCGTCTGCCCAGGTACAAGATCTCAAACCGCTGCTGTGAGCATGTAAGATCTGCTGCTGATACATGGATCCTGTACCAGATCTAGGCAGGTGGAGCTGGGGAGGTGGAGGGGCAAATCTGCTGCAGAACCAGCTTACACCAAACTCTGAACCAGATTATTTACATGTTGAGACATCTTATTTAGGGTTTTTATGATTCGATAAATTATTAGTAAGTGTTTTATTTTGATTTTAAATGATTTATTTAAATTTTACATTATTATGATTTAATTATTAGAGTTTTAATTTGAATATTCTTGTGATTTTTTTTTTATTTTTTACATGTTTTTTAATTTGTACTGTTTTATTTTGATTGTTTTTATTTTTAAATTATTTATTTAAATTTGAAATGATTTATTTAAAGTTTTATTTCAGTTTTATATTTTTAAATATGTATTAATTTTACGTTGTATATATATATATATATATACAATGTAAAATTTAATATTTTTAATTCACATTTAGTAAGTGTTTAATTTTTATTAGTTTTTATTTTTTAACATTTAAGTATTTTATTTTGTTTTGTGCTCAATTTTAATTGGACATGTTTCACGATTGAATTTTTAATTAATTGAATTAATGTAGGAACACACAACATGTAATAAAAAGAAGTTCATTCACAAGTCACTTTAACGACACATCCGCAGCTCTTATGATTTAATAACATTTTTGATCATTTTAAAGTTAAACACTGTCTTAGGATTTTTAGAAAGCGTTTTATTTTGATTGTTTCTATGGAAATGGAACAGGAAAAAACTCTCCAGTAGTTTGCGCATAGTAAAGCTTGAATAATAAATGTAGGCGTCCTGAAGCCTCTGGTTCATTGCGGCTCGTTTCGTGAACATGTGCCTCTTCAGACACGGAGTCGAGTTACCATCAATAAAGCAGCCGCTTTTACGCGTGAACCGCAGGGCAGGAAACATGTGTCCCTCGGCCGGCTCGTTTAAAGGCTCTAGCCTGCGAACACATGTGGTCACTGCAGTGAATCATGGTCCTGTTCTGTGTTTCTGCCCGCAGAGGACAAACTCGAGCCGCTCCTTCCCGTCAACGGCAGCCGGCAGGAATACTGCGTCTCCGGCAACGGAGAAATCCTCCTGGCCGGGGATTCGTGGAAGTCCAACGCCTGCACCAGCTGCACCTGCCGGAACGGGAGCGTCCGGTGCTTCTCGCAGCAGTGTCCGGCGGCCGGCTGCAGGGTTCCTGTCCTGCGTAAGGGCCAGTGCTGCCCGCAGTGCCTGGGTACGTGTGTCCACACTCACTTTTTTTATTTTAAAATGAATTTTTTTTTTTATTAACTGTTTTATTTTTATTTTATGTTTTTTTTTTTTGTTTAAATTTTACTTTTTTTTTTTATACATATGATTAAATTTTTAAGTGTTTTTGTATTATTTAACTACGTTTTTATCGTTTAGTTTTTAGTAAGCGTTTTATTTCGATTGCTTTTGTTTTAAATTTATTTATTTGTTTTAGGCTTAATTCTTTTGTGTTATAAACTTAATTTTCTAGTATTATTTCTGAAAATATTTTTTTATGATTTAATACATTTTTTGGTAAGTGTTTTCCTCCAACTTATTTTTCTTTTAAGTTTATTTATTGACTTGAATTTTACATTTTTATTATTAAATTATTTAATTTGATTTTATTATTTATTTATTTTAATATTAAATATATTTTTAGTAAGAGTTTTATTTTGATTGCTTTCTTTAATTTAATTAATTTTTTATTGTTATTTTTTATTTAATTTAAGTGTTTTATTTAGATTTTATTTTAAAATTATTTAATTAATTTTCAGTGAGTGTTTTATGTAATTGCTATTCTTTTTCAATTATTTATTTTATTTTTATTTTACATCATTCTAAGCAAGTTTTATTTCACCATTTTTTATTTTATTTTGATTCATTTTCTTTTAATGTAAGTGTTTTGTTTTCATCGCTTTTCTTTAAATATTACGCGTCTCATCCAATCAGAGCAGAGGGGCGGGGCTCAGCATTGTTTAAACACAAACACTGGAGTGTCATTGAGATCCATCGGTCGGCTAAAGACGGACTAAAGCCAGGAAAACATTCCAGCGATATCCGCGCATTCACACGTTTCCTGATCCGCGGCTCTCAATGTGGGAAAGAGCAAATCACTCCGTCAGCTTTTCCTTTAGAGGGAAAAAGCCTTGCATTGTTCGCCCTCCGTGTTTCATCTTTTCTTTGTTTTGATTTTAGAGTCGAGCACAAAAACGGGCAGTTTGTTTTTCCCCATAAAAATATTACAGCGGGAATCACGGGATAAATCACACGCCCTCCGTATCAGATGAAGTGGAGTGGCTGCGGGTTTGGATGATGTCTGGATCAGATTGATGATGCTCTCTCGACGCTCCGCAGTCGTTTTGTGTGTGTGAAATGTTTTTTTTTCCGTCCTCAGAGGTCACAACAACGTCAGCGCCAGTGACGCTGTGGAGCGCCGCGGCCGAACCCGAGAGCCGGAGCGCCGGGACCAGCGCCGCTCCTCCGCTCTTCACCGCCACAGGTGCCAACGCACTCCTGAGAAATGAGCTCTCAGGGACACCGTACCCGTCATCAGCACATTTACATGATCGCCACTGCAAACACTGCCAACGATTTAATCGCTATTATGATGCATCTCAAGGAAGTGTTTTATTTTGATTTAATTAAAAAAAATAAATCATAAAAATGTCAAATGAAGTGGGGTTTTTTTGTGTTATTTAATTTGACATTTTTATGATTTGATTACTATTTAATTAGTTTTATTTTAAAATGATTTATTTAGGTTGATTTATACGATTTCAGGTTTTTTATTTCAATTTTATATTTTTATGATATATTTCTATTGTTTTCATTTGAATTTTTTTTTATTTTAAATTCTTTTTCATTTTTAAAGTTTTAAAAACATTTTTAGTATTATTTGTTTAATTTCCCAGTTTGGGGTTTTAATTTGAGTGATTTTTTTATTTTTATTATTATTATTTTAAAATTATTTGTTTTAATTGTAAATTGTTTAATTTTTAAAGAGTGTTATTTAGTATTATTTAATTTTAAATGTTATGATTTGATTCATATTTAGATTGATTTTATGTTAAAATTATAAAAAAAATTTTTTACATGGTTTTAATTCGACTGATATTATTTGAATTTTACATTTTTATTAATTTTAGTAACTGTTTAATCGTTTAAATTTTTAAATTAATTTTTTTTATATTGTTTATTTAATTTGACATTTTATCATTTAATTAATGTCCATTTAAGTGTTTTAATTCCACTGATTTTATTTAAAAAATTATTTTAATTTTAAATTCTTATTAATTTTAGTAACTGTTTTATTCTGTTTAAATTTTAATCTTTTAAATATTGTTTATTTAATTTTACATTTTATCATTTAATTAATGTCCATTTAAGTGTTTTAATTCCACTGATTTCATTTTAAAATTATTTTAATTTTAAATTTTTATTAATTTTAGTAACTGTTTTATCCTTTACATTTTTAAATATATTTATTTTTCATATTGTTTAATTTCACATTTTATCATTTAATTAATGTCCATTTTAAGTGTTTTAATTCGACTGATTTTATTTTAAAATGATTTTAATTTTAAATTTTTATTAATTTTAGTAACTGTTTAATCGTTTAAATTTTTAAATAATCTTTTTTTAATATTGTTTATTTAATTTCACATTTTATAATTTAATTCATGTCCATTTAAGTGTTTCAATTCGACTGATTTTATTTAAAAATGATTTATTTTAATTAAATAAATTTGATTCCTAGTCCGTCGGGCTGACGTGAGAACAATAAAAACAGAGGAAGAGCTGTTTTCATTCGCACGGATGAGGATGGATGTTTTCTGACGTCAGTCTTCTCTTGTCTAGATGGCAAAGGACTGTCGAAGGACGTCCCGAGCCAGATGGAGATGACGCTCATCTACCAATCGGCGGCCTGGATTCTGGCCGGCATTCTCTTGGCCGTCGTCATCTTCCTCGTCGTAGCCGTCCTGGTCAACAAGAGGAAGAACTGGATTCAGATGTCCTGCTACAGCGCGCCCAAAAAGGTAAAGGTCACCGTTTATTCACACACTGACCAACGAGCTTCACGGAGCGCAAACAACAAAATAAAAGAAATGAACAACAATTTCGTAAGAGCCGTTAAAGCTGGAATGACTGAATCCGTCGTCTGCCAAGTCTCAGAGAGGAGAACGTGCCATGAAATGAAGTGTTGCAGCGTGGGTAATTAATCTCATATATCACACCAGCGGGTCACTTTCAAAACAAGTGGTTTCGACACCAAACTTCATTTGCAAGCCGTTTTGACACTGTCAAATATTTAACGTCACGGGCGATGAATTATTCACAGTCGGGAACATGAATGAAGAGATGTTTTGAAATGAAGTCCTGATGTGAGTCGAGGGCCGCTCGTTTCAAAAGTTTAACGTTTGAAAATCAACAAATCGAGATATAAATGTCACGGTTGTCACATGACACGATCATGCTTAAATAATAGTAAAAATAATTTACTATTCCGTTCCCGCTAAATCCAGCAGGAGATTTACGATTTCATTCCTGCGATTTGCTAAGACGATTTCCACATCGAGGGAACAAATGAGTGAATCGTGTGCAGGATTTGTCCTTTTCCAGAATGTTGTGTGTGAGGCTCCGTGTTTTTTCAGCTTTAAAAACGAAGTTGTTTTCCATGCAGATGCACTTCAAAATCATTCCATCATTCCATCACGCAGCATTCAGTTATTTTAACAGTTCCAACTTCAAATGAATAAATCATATAATATACTGTACGTATGTGGATAAAGATGTGCGCATACAGTACAGTACGCTCAGATAACATATAATAACGTGAAATATATATATATGATCAGGGTTGAGGAGTAACGAGACACAAGTAACTTAGTGACGTATTTAAAATACAAGATTTGAGTGACTGTGTTTGATTTGAAATGTGTGGTAATCAGATTCCAGTTCCATCTGAAAAGTGTTTTAGATTACCAAAGTGATTACTTTGAGTTTTAATGTCATTTAAACAGCGATTGGTGATTCTCTGACTCTGACCGTCTGAAAAAGACGAGTTCAGTTTCATGTTTTCCACTGTTTTCATGTTTTGAGAGTCATTTTATAATTCACTCGACACTGTGACTTTTTCTCAACATTTGTTTTTTCCCTCACAATTGTGAGTTTGTGTTTCACAATTCTGACTTTTTTCTTGAAATTGTGAATTTAGTTTGTGAGTTTATATCTCATAATTCTGACTTTTCTCAATATTGTCAGTTTATATCTCATAATTCTGACTTTTCTCAATATTGTGAGTTTATATCTCATAATTCTGACTTTTCTCAATATTGTGAGTTTATATCTCATAATTCTGACTTTTCTCAATATTGTCAGTTTATATCTCATAATTCTGACTTTTCTCAATATTCTGACTTTATATCACACAATTCTGGGAAAAAGTCACAATTGTGACATAAAAACTTGCAATGACCTTTTTTATGAGTATTCTAAAGTATTTAGATGAAGTGACTAAACTTGAGTAATGTAACAAAATACGTTACAAATGACTTTTTAAAGCAAGTATTTTGTAATCTGTAGTGAAATACATTTTAAAAGTGACCCACCCAGCCCTGATTATATATATATATATATATGTACACACTATATGGTATATATGAACTTTGTGATTGTTTACATCATCTGAAAATTGAACTATTTTAATGCACAAGTAAGTCATGCAGATTTTAACTGTTGGCTTTCCATGTTTTCACTGTTATACTGTAGGGGGCGCTATTACATTTTATTATTTGACATTTCTGCGAATACTATCAAAAAACGCTGGCGAGGAAAGAGTTCAAATATCAGGAAGTGTGAAAAGCACAAATAAAAATAAATTTTTTTTTTCCATATACAGCTATTTGCAGAAAAACCAAACATTGCACGTTGTTTTTTTCCCCTCTGCAGACGGTGATCCTGAAGAAGCACGTGAATAAGAACTCGGTCGTGTACATGGAGCCGTCCAAAGAGAACAAGTTCCAGAGGAACAACAGCTTCCCGTCAGACGCGGAGCGGATCACCATCCCGCGGGCCAAGCTCGCCAACGGACACGGATGCTAACCGCATCTGGGCCGGATACTCCAACCGAACGCCGGCGAATCCGGCGGCGACTCATTGGGAGCTTCGGTCTCCGGCAGAAGAACCGAGTATTGTGAAACGCTCGACATCTCGCGCTTTATTTAATGTTTTTATCACGCGTCGACGGGGACGTCAGTTTCATGGACACGGAGCTCCGTGCCGTTCCGCGTCGATCCGCGACCAAACGTTCAGACGGAACAATTATTACCATAGCGTAAATCCACACGGACCACAGAAGAGAGGAATTTCCAACACATCCGGAGGGCTTGCGGGACTGCCGTGTTTCCTGACCTCTTTCTTCATTTCTATACGTTTTACTTGTAGTTTATCATTAGTCACTCTTTAAGCTCGTGTCGTGACGAGCGAGAGACTAAACATTCCTGCGCGTTCATGAACAAACTGTCTTCGTTTCAACTTCATCTATAATGTAATTCAAGGTTTTTTGGTGCCAAAAAAGGCATTATTTACAGTAACATTAATTTGTTCGCTCTCTGACCGACCGTTTCTGATACTGTGTCTTTAAGAGATATGTAAATGACCTGTGCTGTGATTGGCGGACCTCTGTCATGTTGTGACGTCACACCCCGAGTCATTTTCGCGGTTTCGTTTTCGTAAACGGACCGAGGAAGAATGAAAACCGGCGTCAGTCATTCAGACGAACGGTGAGCGTTTTGAATCACGTCTGAGCCGGGAATTAGAGCGAATGTTTGATAAATGTACAAAAAACATTTAAAAAAAAAAAATAGTAGAGGAAAGTATCTTATTTATTTTTTCACATTTATTTATTAATACTAAACACTAGTGATTGCGATTTCTGTCTGGTCTGTGATGTTGGCAGAGAAACCCAAAGCTGCTGTACAGTTTTGTAAACCGTCTGTCTGCGTTATATCTGAGCTTATTTATTCGTGTCAATATGATGCTCTAGATGTTCGGCTGTAACACGTGTACACTTGTTTTTGAAATAAAAATGAATTGTGTGAATTTCGTGTGAATGTCCCTTTTACGCAATGCAATAACTGTCTCAGAATGTGTATATTTATTAGCGTTTTTGTCAAATTCGCCTCTATTTGGGCGTGAGCAAAAACGCGCCGTCCCTTTAAATGCAAATGAGCCGCTGCTCCAGAAGAGGGCGGAGCTTTGAATGCAAATGAGCCTCTGCTCCAGAAGAGGGCGGAGCTTTGAATGCAAATGAGCCGCTGCTCCAGAAGAGGGCGGAGCTTTGAATGCAAATGAGCCGCTGCTCCAGAAGAGGGCGGAGCTTTGAATGCAAATGAGCCTCTGCTCCAGAAGAGGGCGGAGCTTTGAAGGCAAATGAGCCGCTGCTCCAGAAGAGGGCGGAGCGTTGAATGCAAATGAGCCGCTGCTCCAGAAGAGGGCGGAGCTTTGAATGCAAATGAGCGGCTGCTCCAGAAGAGGGCGGAGCGTTGAATGCAAATGAGCCTCTGCTCCAGAAGAGGGCGGAGCTTTGAAGGCAAATGAGCCGCTGCTCCAGAAGAGGGCGGAGCGTTGAATGCAAATGAGCCTCTGCTCCAGAAGAGGGCGGAGCTTTGAATGCAAATGAGCCTCTGCTCCAGAAGAGGGCGGAGCTTTGAATGCAAATGAGCCGCTGCTCCAGAAGAGGGCGGAGCTTTGAATGCAAATGAGCCGCTGCTCCAGAAGAGGGCGGAGCTTTGAATGCAAATGAGCCTCTGCTCCAGAAGAGGGCGGAGCTTTGAAGGCAAATGAGCCGCTGCTCCAGAAGAGGGCGGAGCGTTGAAGGCAAATGAGCCGCTGCTCCAGAAGAGGGCGGAGCTTTGAATGCAAATGAGCGGCTGCTCCAGAAGAGGGCGGAGCGTTGAATGCAAATGAGCCTCTGCTCCAGAAGAGGGCGGAGCTTTGAAGGCAAATGAGCCGCTGCTCCAGAAGAGGGCGGAGCGTTGAAGGCAAATGAGCCTCTGCTCCAGAAGAGGGCGGAGCTTTGAATGCAAATGAGCCTCTGCTCCAGAAGAGGGCGGAGCTTTGAAGGCAAATGAGCCGCTGCTCCAGAAGAGGGCGGAGCTTTGAAGGCAAATGAGCCGCTGCTCCAGAAGAGGGCGGAGCGTTGAATGCAAATGAGCCGCTGCTCCAGAAGAGGGCGGAGCTTTGAATGCAAATGAGCCACTGCTCCAGAAGAGGGCGGAGCTTTGAATGCAAATGAGCGGCTGCTCCAGAAGAGGGCGGAGCGTTGAATGCAAATGAGCCGCTGCTCCAGAAGAGGGCGGAGCTTTGAATGCAAATGAGCGGCTGCTCCAGAAGAGGGCGGAGCGTTGAATGCAAATGAGCCGCTGCTCCAGAAGAGGGCGGAGCTTTGAATGCAAATGAGCGGCTGCTCCAGAAGAGGGCGGAGCGTTGAATGCAAATGAGCCGCTGCTCCAGAAGAGGGCGGAGCTTTGAATGCAAATGAGCCTCTGCTCCAGAAGAGGGCGGAGCTTCAACAGCTCCACAACAACAAAGCTGGAGAATCTCACGCAGACAAAATGAGGAACGTGTTCAAACGGATGGAGACGTTTCTGAACGGTTCGTGGATAAATGGATGTCGTTGCTGTGGAGTTGATCATGTGTCGTCACGTTCGTCTTTATTCCTCCAATCCACCCTCGTCTGTGAAGCGTAAAATGACGACAACAACTCTAAAGCGGCACAACATGGCCCCGCCCCCTTTGATGAGTGTTCTCAGGGGCGGGGTTTATGTAAATTGTAGTGTTTGTGATGTCACTAACTGAGGAAGAAGCTCGTTGTAGTTCCTACCAGCCGTTTACAGTTTTTTTCAATTGCTAACAAGCATCGTTCAGTACTGAAAGCACGTTTTCAAAACTGCATCACCAGCATGAATGTCGGCCAAACAGTTCATCTCACCTCCAAAACTCACTCAGACCAACATTTCTCATTCAGAAAACACACATTTCATCCAGACCTAAAAAACACCAACAACAGGAAGCATTACATCATTGATGAACTTTTCAATGATTTTCCACATAAATCAGTTCTTCATATAGAATACTGTAACATATAATAATCAAAATTTCAGTTTTTTATATGAATATAGTACTTGAAAATTATAACCAAAAGGCGAAAAAAGAGGGAAAAAGGGCTGCAATGATAATAAAAAAGAATATTCTACACATTACTGTCACAACATTTGTAGCTGCTCATTACAGTAAATTACAGTGACGGTTCTGGTCGTTTGGAGATTCAGCTAAAATTGCAATTAGTGTGTAATGATTATTTTGTAAATTTTGGGCTATAAAATTGAGAATATTTTAAAATAATGACTGCTTGGAATGTGTTTTTGAACGCAGTGTTTTAGCATTAGAAAAATGTGCTGAAAACACACAGTATTTCGCATGTTGTGGAGCACGAACGGGAAAAGAGTTCCTGAATTTTGAAGCGTGTGTCACTGAATGCATCGTGTCTGAAAGCAATGAAAAACGGTTCACCGTTTGCTCTGCATCGACTTCTGTTTCGCCGACGGTGTGAAGAGTTTTGAAAATGTGCTTTCAGTATCGAACGATGCTGGTTAGCAATTGAAAAAAACTGTAAAAAGCGATTTGTGTAACAGAGAATTTCTCTCTCGTCAGTGAACTTTGAGCGTCGTAACGTCGCAGATGATCAAACAGAAACACACTAAAGTTAAAAAAGTGAAATCATAATCAAGGTCTCAAATCTTGACTGAATTAATATTTAATTTATAAATGATTGTACAGTTAGCTCTACCAGAAATCGATTTGTTTTTTTTTGTTTGTTCTACTGTAAAAAAAACAACAACAGTTTTTTAATTGTAACAAATCTTGCCTTTTATGTGTTGCATAAATATTATTACGCAACTTGACAAATATTAAACACGTATAAGTAATTTATATATATATATAAATATATATATAAAAAAATATATATATAAAATATATATATATATATATATATATATATATTTTTTATTTTTTTTATTTTATATATATTTTAATTATATTTAATTATATATATATATATATGTGTGTAATTTTAACGCATAATTAAATGTCATGACAGCAAAATGAACGACTAACTACTATAAATAACACTGTATTTTTATAAAAATATACTAATATAATCTCTTATATGGTCATGGATCGATGGCTCAAAGTGAGCAGAAACATTAGAGTGACTTTGAAACAGTGTGCTGTGAAATGTGAATAAAAGAGAGATGATGCTGAAACGCAAAAAAACAAATCAAGACGATGTGATATGGGAAAATATTTTACTTCCTTCAGCTCTGGACAGTATTTTGTGTGAATGATGAGTGGACCCTTGGACCGCTCCGGCTCTTCCGTGGACGAGATCACAGGAGGATCTTGTAATAGTCGTCTCTGTAGCTGTACAGAACCACCACAGCCACCCTGAAACACACACAGAAAACAACATCTGCACAGAACTACAAGAGAAATGGAGGTCAAAGACGAGGAGAGGGAAGTTCAGCGCTCGGATCAGAGACTCGAAGACGCCTGAAAACGGCAGCTTTCATCTTCATAAACACGTCAAACTCTAACCGTGTGACGCATGTTTACGAGCACAACGGCATTAAAGCGAAACTTCATCCATGCATGAAAGACCGTGATTTCGTTTCTGCTGTAAAAGAAGCTGTTTTTTTTTAAAAAACACACAAAAAGGTGTTGGAGAGGAAACGGCTTGTTGTGTTTTGCGAAACAGGAAGAGTCAAACGCGCTGTGAAGAACGGCAGCTTTTGTGTGTTTCCATTTATTTTCAAAACGAATCAGTTTTTCGACGCTCAGACGAATCCTTCCGAACACGATTCGGATGAGAACGCCTCTCAAACGATCAACAGCCAATCAGAATCCTTCCGCATTTAACTTCACAAGATGCTCAAAGTTATTATTATTATTTCGATGAAATGACTGCACTACATTTTCATTCGAAACTATTTTTTTATTTAATATTTTGTGTTTTGAGGGGATTTTATGATTATATTTATGCAGTCACTTCAACGGTCATAAGCGCTGAACGCCGTGAAGTTCCGTCTCTTTTTAAAGGCGACATGTGGAAGATCAGTGCTGAGGATTTTACATTTATTGTTATGAAAAATGCACAAAAATACAATGAAATTTTTATATGAAATACATCTTTTACTCTAAAACTCTAAAAAAGTGTCTCACAAACGCTGAGCGTTCAGTCAGATTTATTTGAGCCGCAGTACCAAACGCTTCCACTGGATGAAATCTGCTTCCCGTTTCAGGACGGTTTAACCTTTTCAAATCGTCCTTTCATTCCCGGTGTAAATGCACCTGTACTGTCGGCCCGTTACCTTTTGTAGATTTTGAAGTGGTGGATCTGTTCGCAGATGCATTTGAGGTAGCGCTGTTTGGGCAGGCGAGAGAGGAGCGTCTTCACGCTGATGTTGAACTGCTCCTCGCCGTCGAACTGACAAAACACAGGCACTCTGATCACAACCTTAAAACACATTCCCTTGAAATAAAAGAGATATTTGAGCTTATTTTTCACCTTTTTTTTCTGCTATTTTTAACATTTTTTAATAAAAATAAATTGATATTTTAACTTGTAAAAAAATGAAATATAAGTTAAAATATCTACTTTTTATTTTATTAAAAATATTTTAAAAATTTCTGAAGATTTTTAAATATATTTTAATGAAATAAAATAAATATTTTAACTTATATATAACTTTTTTTCTGCTATTTGTAACATTTTTTAAAAAAGTAAATTGATATTTTAACTTGTAAAAAAATTAAATATAAGTTAAAATATCTACTTTATTTTATTAAAGAATTTTTTTTAAATTTGTTGAAGCTTTTTAAATATATTTTAATAAAACAAAATAGATATTTTAACTTATATTTCAATTTTTTTCAATTTTTAAATTTTTTTAATAAAATAAATTAATATTTTAACTTATTAAAAAAAATCTGATTTTTTATACAAGTTAAAATATCTAATTTTTTTATTTCATTAAAAATATTTAACAAATTGCAGAAGCTTTTTAAATATATTTTAATAAAACAAAATAGATATTTTAACTTATATTTCAATTCTTTTCCGCTATTTTTAACATTTTTTAATAAAATAAATTAATATTTTAACTTCTAAAAAAATCTGAAAAGAAATTAAATATAAGTTAAAATATCTACTTTTTATTTTATTAAAAATATTTAAAACATTGCAGAAGATTTTTAAATATATTTTAATAAAACAAAATAGATATTTCAACTTTTTTTTCCCAGCTATTTGCCAAGGAAAAATTTCTCAGTTTTATTTAGTTTAACTTGATGTGTTAAAATAACTAAAAGAAAAGATCAAATAATGCAAAAGTCAACTGAAATAAAACACAAATTTTTTCTCATTTTCATTTAGTTAAACTTGATGTAGTAAAATAAAACCATAAATGCTAAATCACTTAAAATAAATTATAAAAAAAATAACTTTAAATGAATGCACCGAAACAACAAACTAAAACTGAAATATAAATTATATAGGTATATTTAAAACAAAAACAATAGTGGTAAAAATGATTAAAAACATTTTAACAACTAAAATTAAAAAGGAAAATACAAAAATGGCAAGGAGTGTTTTTGTCACAGGCTCCGTTTCAGAGTGAAATCTCCCATCATGCTCAGTCACAGCATGTTTGTTCCTCTGGGCGAGAGGGTTTCCCTCGTCACGCGTCCCGCCGTCAGCAGACAGGATCCCCCTCTTCCGCACTTTCCCCCCGGAATGCCTTTTATTTACTCAGAATAGCTCATAATAATAGTGGGCGGCACGAACCTCGAGGGACAGGAAGTTGATGAGCGTTTCCTTGGGCAGATCGACCTGCGGAGGAATGCGACAGGAGAGATTGTGAAGGTCACTTCTACAGACACAATGGAGTCTTATCTGAAGAACCGACGTGGTACAATGTCAACACGGCGTCCCAGTCAACAGGAAGTGCTCCGAATGTGCGTTGACAGGGTAAAAGTCAGAGCAAATATGCCACCGAAGTACCATTGTTTCCATAATCAGGGTTTCTGCAGGTTTTATGAAGGTCACTGTAAGAGCTTTCGGAGGACGTCGATATGTTGTCTGAAACGCTTCCATTCGTTTTCGACTCATTTAATAAAGAAAAACAGCTTGAATAGTTCTCGGACATGAAAACCCTTCCTCAGAATGTCCTGTTTTCCAGTATAAATGTGTGATGGATGTTGACTGGAGGAGCAAAATAAGTCTTGAATGAAGCGAGAAGGACAAATATCAGAAAAATAAAGTTAAGTTCATAGAGAAAACAAGTTTTCATAAAATGTTATCGGCATATACGTGTTCATCAAAAATATTTAAAAAATTGCAGAAGATTTTTAAATATATTTTAATACAATAAAATAGATATTTTAACTTATGTATAACTTTTTCTCTGCTATTTTTAACATTTTTTAATAAAATAAATTAATATTTTAACTTAAGAAAAAAATCTGAAAAAAAATTAAATATAAAATTAAAATATCTACTTTTTTATTTTATTAAAAATATTTTTAAAAATTCTGAAGATTTTTAAATATATTTTAATAAACCAAAATAGATATTTTAACTTATAAAAAAAAATCAGAAAAATTAAATATAAGTTAAAATATCTACTTTTTATTTTATTAAAAATATTTAAAAAAAATTGCTGAAGCTTTTTAAATATATTTTAGTAAAATAAAATAGATATTTTAACTTGTATATAACTTTTTCTCTGCTATTTTTAACATTTTTTAATAAAATAAATTAATATTTTAACTTATAAAAAAAAATCAGAAAAAAAATTTAATATAAATTAAAATATCTACTTTATTTTATTAAAAATATTTTTAAAAATTCTGAAGATTTTTAAATATATTTTAATAAACCAAAATAGATATTTTAACTTATAAAAAAATCTGAAAAAAAATTAAATATAAGTTAAAATATCTACTTTTATTTAATTAAAATATTTTAAAAAAATTGCAGAAGCTTTTTAAATATATTTTAATAAAACAAAATAGATTTTTTAACTTGTATATAACTTTTTTCCTGCTATTTTTAACATTTTTTAATAAAATAAATGTATATTTTATGCATTTTTGTTTAATTTCTAAGAAAACAAGACTTTGTATATTAACTTTGTATCTCCAGTAAATGCGTCAAAGTATTTTTACATGAAAACAAGACAAAAACACAGAGGCTGATCTACAGCGAGCGCGTGATGTGTTGATCGGTCGTCTGTGAAGCCGAACTCGAGATCTGCTGGGATCCGCAGTGGCGTCTGAACTCGTAACTCAGGGTTAAATGGAGTTTTGCAAACTGTAATAACACCAAACCGCTATATTCCCCACATAACCACTAATTAACAAAATATGCAAACGATGTGAATCTGGCTGACAAGCGTTCCCCTCCTTTCGCTGTTTACACTTCTACTGCGACCAGAACCAATACTAAGCATGCGTACATATATATATATATTTGGGTCATTGATGAATAAGGTTTTTAAAAGTGTAAAAAAAAAAATGTTAAAAGTTTTATTGAGTGTTATCAATGAGATTATGTGGTTTTTATGATCAATTAATACTGCTTTTGTCATTTTTTTTACAAGACGGACAAAATTTGTCACCTAGAAAGTAATTCGGTTTAATAAAAGTTTCGGTTTTACCAAATGACACTTTTGATATTTTCGATATTTTCAAACAATGCTAACAGGCTGATATCTACCAAGCTACGACGTTTTATATTTAATATAAGTTTTTAAAATATAAAATAATTTTCCATGTTTTACAGCGGTTGCACCGAATGACCTGATGTTTCGGGACATGAGCAAGTGAAAACAAGAATTTTTCAAATAGTTACTTTGCCTCACGACCTCATTATGTCACATGATACTGACCACATGACTTGATCCAAAAGGGTCCCTTGACATTGGTTACTCCACATGACAGCAATGAAGTTAATTTTTCGGGACATTCTTTCTCATAACAAAGCAACGACGTCTATAAAATAGAAAAAAATCTAAAAATATTTTATTTTAAATATGAACTGAACTTGGTCAAGGTATTTATCTGCCGAAATTATTGGGCAAAAAAAGGCAAACTACAACTACAGCGCAAAAAAAGTGTCTTTGTACGACCGACTGGACAAAAATTATGTCATTGCGATTATCACGAAACATTTTAACATTTTTTAATTAAATAAATTGATATTTTAACTTATAAAAAAAAAAATATCAGAAAATTAAATATAAGTTAAAATAATCAATATAAGTTAAAAATATCAATTTATTTGATTAAAACATGTTAAAAATAGCAGAATTTTGTTAAAAATATATGTTAAAAAAATTGCTGAAGCTTTTTAAATATATTTTAATAAAACAAAATAGATATTTTAACTTATATTTCAATTTTTTTCTGCTATTTTAACATTTTTTAGTAGAATAAATTGATATTTTTACTTATATTTAATTTTTTTAAGTTAAAATATCTACTTTTTTATTTTATTAAAAATATTTTAAAAACAATTGCTGAAGCTTAAAACAAAATAGATATTTTACCTTATATATAACTTTTTTTCCCCAGATATTTGCCAAGGAAAAATTTCTCAATTTTATTTAGTTTAACTTGATGTGGTAAAATAATTAAAATAAAACAGAAAATAATGCAGTTTCCAGACAAAAGTCGACTGAAATAAAACATACATTGTTTCTCATTTTCATTTAGTTTAACTTGATGTAGTAAAATAAATAAAACCATAAATGCTAAATCACTTAAAATAAATGATAAATGAAATAAAATATTAAAAAATAACTTTCAAATAATGCACTAAAACAACAAACTAAAACTGAAATATAATTTATATAGATATATTTAAAACCAAAACAATAGCAAGTAAAAATGATTTAAAACATTTTAACAACTAAAATGGAAAATGGAAAATACAAAAATGTTAAAAAATAACTATTAGTTTCTCAACGGCACTAAATGTGATGCAAATGTGCGATTATCACAAATACAACATTCAACTACACAATATGACAACAAAATCTGTCTCCAATTTATTTAATGATATTTATATAAAGGGTGAAGATGTCAAATTTTCATTTACTTTTGACCACTACCGTAAATACACATTATTACACTATTTCTTTTAAATAACAGATTTATTTGACATATTTATTAGATATACTTGTAAAATTAGTCAATATAAGAAAAATAATAATATGAACTTGAAAAAATAAATGTAAAATAAATGGATCTTTTCCATTTTCTGCGAAATTTTTCATGTCTGCAGGTTGAAACGACCCCAAAAAACATGAGATGTATCCCCTGAAATGTGAATTTTACCAGAGGAACCCTGCCAAAAACACAGACTTTACCCCCTGGAACGCAATTTTTTTTGGATCATATAAAAATGGCAAATACGGCATATATTGGTCGACCACTAATGTATATCTTGAATGCAATGCAAGTCGCTTTAGATAAAAGCTTCATCCGAATGCATTTATGCACATGTGTTGATCTGAAAGCAGGAAATGACATCGTGTACTTACAGCCAACACTTCAATCTCGCTGCTCTTGTTCTGCAAGTTGCTGCTTAGATTCTGCAGTCGCGTCTGAATCTGAAAGACAGAATCAGTTCATGTTCATAATGCAAACGCACAGAAAACAAAAGGTTTTTCGTGGTATATACGCTGGCAGTCAAAAGATAGGAAAACTGTTAAACACTGATAATAATCATAAATGTTTGTTGAGCACCAAATCATCATATCAGAATGATTTCTGAAGGATCATGTGACTCTGAAGACTGGAGTAATGATGCTGAAAATTCACTGGAATAAATTACACTTTACTATATATTCACATAGAAAACAGATGAATCACATTACAATAATATTTTGTATTTTTAATCAAATAAATGCAGCTTTGATCACTGGAATAAATTACACTTTACTATATATTCACATAGAAAACCGCTGTTTTAAATTATAATAATATTTTATGATTTTTACTGTATTTTTGATCAAATAAATGCAGCTTTGATCACTGGATATAAATTACACTGTACTATATATTCACATAGAAAACCGCTGTTTTAAATTATAATAATATTTTATGATTTTTACTGTATTTTGGATCAAATAAATGCAGCTTTGACCACTGGATATAAATTACACTCTACTATATATTCACATAGAAAACAGCTGTTTTAAATTATAATAATATTTTATGATTTTTACTGTATTTTTGATCAAATAAATGCAGCTTTGATCACAGGAATAAATTACACTGTACTATATATTCACATAGAAAACCGCTGTTTTAAATTCTAATAATATTTTACGATTTTTACTGTATTTTTGATCAAATAAATGCAGCTTTGATCACTGGAATAAATTACACTGTACTATATATTCACATAGAAAACCGCTGTTTTAAATTATAATAATATTTTATGATTTTTATTGTATTTTGGATCAAATAAATGCAGCTTTGACCACTGGATATAAATTACACTCTACTATATATTCACATAGAAAACAGCTGTTTTAAATTATAATAATATTTTATGATTTTTACTGTATTTTTGATCAAATAAATGCAGCTTTGATCACTGGATATAAATTACACTGTACTATATATTCACATAGAAAACCGCTGTTTTAAATTATAATAATATTTTATGATTTTTACTGTATTTTGGATCAAATAAATGCAGCTTTGACCACTGGATATAAATTACACTCTACTATATATTCACATAGAAAACAGCTGTTTTAAATTATAATAATGTTTTATGATTTTTACTGTATTTTGGATCAAATAAATGCAGCTTTGGCCACTGGATATAAATTACACTCTACTATATATTCACATAGAAAACAGCTGTTTTAAATTATAATAATATTTTATGATTTTTACTGTATTTTTGATCAAATAAATGCAGCTTTGACCACTGGAATAAATTACACTGTACTATATATTTACATAGAAAACCGCTGTTTTAAATTATAATAATATTTTACGATTTTTACTGTATTTTTGATCAAATAAATGCAGCTTTGATCACTGGATATAAATTACACTGTACTATATATTCACATAGAAAACCGCTGTTTTAAATTATAATAATATTTTATGATTTTTACTGTATTTTGGATCAAATAAATGCAGCTTTGACCACTGGATATAAATTACACTACTATATATTCACATAGAAAACAGCTGTTTTAAATTATAATAATATTTTATGATTTTTACTGTATTTTTGATCAAATAAATGCAGCTTTGACCACTGGAATAAATTACACTGTACTATATATTTACATAGAAAACCGCTGTTTTAAATTATAATAATATTTTATGATTTTTACTGTATTTTGGATCAAATAAATGCAGCTTTGACCACTGGATATAAATTACACTCTACTATATATTCACATAGAAAACAGCTGTTTTAAATTATAATAATATTTTACGATTTTTACTGTATTTTTGATCAAATAAATGCAGCTTTGATCACTGGAATAAATTACACTGTACTATATATTCACATAGAAAACCGCTGTTTTAAATTATAATAATATTTTATGATTTTTACTGTATTTTTGATCAAATAAATGCAGCTTTGATCACTGGATATAAATTACACTGTACTATATATTCACATAGAAAGCTGATATTCTAAATCATAATAATATTTCACAATTTTTACTGTATTTTTGATTAAATAAATTCAGCTCTGATGAGCAGGCTCTTTCAGAAACATTAAAACACTGACAGGCAGTGTAATAAAGACGGGTCTGAGTCATTATTTCGTCAGCAGGGCGTCACCGCTGTCCTGAGGACTCGTGCACGCTGAATTAAACAGCAATTGAGCTGAAATGAACTTCTCATGGGGCATCACGGATTCAAGACTTTGATAGCTGCATGAAGTGTGAAAATGTCAAAGGGAAATTTGCCACAATTTGAGAATGTGGATTAATGGTAAATGCATTAAAAAAACGTCGCGTGTGTGATCGTGAGGGGAACTTATATCCTCTACAGGCCTTAAAGGCACAAGATGAAGGAGAAAACGTGTTTCCCATGATGTGAGATCAATGCCCAAAACCTGTGCGGACCTGCGTCTCGTATCTCCGGCGGGAGCTGGCGGAGACTTTCTCAGGCGTCACGAGGTTCACGTTCATGGACATGCCAGCGTTGCTCCCGTGGGACTCGGACAGACCTGGAGGAATGATGAAAGCATGAGGCTTCATTCAAACATCTGCAGAAAAACACTTGAGATTCATTCAACGTCTATCAAGGTTTTAACCGTAATATCTGCCGGAGCCAATCCATCATGTGTGCAGAATTACACTGGATCGCTGTGGGCCTCGATAATGTTTCTTTATAATATAATATAATATAATATAGTAAAATACCACTGTACAGTGACTTGGATTTGAACTGAATCAATGTTGAGCTGAACTGAACTAGTTGTACAGTTATTGAACTGAACTGAATCAACATCAAATTGAACTGAGCTGAATAATGATATGAACATGATGAAACCATACAGTGATGGAGAGGTTTTTTTTTTTAAACATTTGATTATGATTATGCTGTAGCTTTCTTATATTGTATCTGTCCTATTGTTTGTCATTTGCATCTTCATTCCTATTTTTAATAACAAAGATTAAAACGAATTTTGGTCACATTACACCAACCAAACCAATGTGTGTGCTCTAACTTGAATGGGTTAAATGCAGAGGACAAATTCTGGATGGCCTTCACGTGTATGGGATCAGATTTGTGCCAATAAAAACGAACGTAACTTTTTAAGAAACTAACGGAAAAATGAATTGAAACTGAAAAAAAAAAATTGAATTGCAACCAAAATGTTTGACTTCGTTTTTAATACACTGCAAATGCGACTTCACTTCCAGGTCACGGAAGCTGCCAATCAGAAACTCAGTAGCCAATAAGAACACACCACTGCTAGCCCCGCCCCCGCAAACTCTGGGATCGTAAACGAAAACTTCAATGAAAACTCTGGAAACGCATCTGTAAGTACAAATCATCCAACGAAAATGGAGAAAAACAATTGGCAAAACATGCAGTGCATTAAAAACGAAGTCAAACATTTTGGTGGCAATTTCATTTTTTTTCAGTTTCAATTCATTTTATCGTTAATTTCTTAAAAAGTTGCGTTTGTTTTTATTGGCACAAATCTGATCCCATACACGCATCACTTTCACTCCTTTTTCACTTTTTCAACTAAACCAACCCAACCACCAATAA
Organism: Opsariichthys bidens; assembly: GCA_037194245.1. Classification (NCBI taxonomy): domain Eukaryota; kingdom Metazoa; phylum Chordata; class Actinopteri; order Cypriniformes; family Xenocyprididae; genus Opsariichthys; species Opsariichthys bidens. The sequence continues at coordinate 816,459 of CM074286.1, read as the reverse complement.
AACAAACCTACTAACCAACCCAAACAAACAAACCCAACCCAGTGTTTGTGCACTAAATGCAGACGACAAATTCCTTCACTTTAACATGAGGTTCAATGTGCTTTAAGGGCAAGAACAAGCAATTGACACTAGAATTAAAAATAACAATTGAAAAAAAAATAAAAAAATAAAACAATTAAAAGTGTAAAACTGAAAATCATTAATGATAAAAACAAAAACAAATAAATAAACAAGGTTACTGCTCAGTGAAGAACATGAAGAAGACTCGTAATAAGAGGATATTATATTTTATAATATGTTTTCCAACCTAAAAGTTCCTCAAGTGTACCTGAGTTTCCCAGCGACGATCCCTTCATATTCTGGAGAGAAGCGCTCTCAGAAATCTCTCTGATGGGCAGATACGAGAGAAAATAGAAATGCATTAGATGTTTCCACTGGACAATTTGATTTCGATTCACAAACTTGCGATTCCTTTGGATAAATATCAGGTACAGTAGATCTCTCAAAAAATGTCTCAAATAATGCCGTAAACTATACAGGGAACAAGGAAACGAATTAAATTGAACAGGTTCATTCCAAATACAATGAATATAGAGCGTACGTTTCTCAAAACGCTGCTCTCTAGAGTTATTTTTCTAAACGTGACGTTAAATGGCGTCTTTCCGCAGTTGAAACACTGACTGATCGCTTTCATGAGACATGATTCATTTCAGTAAGTTGTTCTGAATCATTGATCCTTCCTTCGGATGTTCATTCATGTTTATTTGGTGCCGTAACTAGTAGTAAAGAAGAGATGTGCGCTTCATCGCTCATTTAAAGAGACACAAAAACACATTTAATTATTTCAATTTCACAGTGAAACTGACAGAATGTGAATTGTTTCATATCAGAAGTAATATTTTGAGCCCAGCTCCACTGTTTATGGTTGTAAAGGTTTGGCTTCGGTCACCTGTTTCTCTCCTCAGACAATTTGGTCCGGCTCTTTTGGATGAAGTGGTCGACCAGGTCTGACTCGGGAATTCTCTTCTCCGACTGACGGTCTTTCTCGAAGGACTTCACCTGATGGGAAGAGAAGTTGAAGTAATTGATTGAATTAAGAATTTGAAAGCTGAGACTTTATTTCATCTTCACATCAGCTCAATGAGCGTCAATGCTGCAAAATTCATTAAATGGTGATTCAATTCAATTCTACAACGGCATCAATCCTGCAAAGTTAATCAATTATGAAAACATTTCAATGTTGATTCAATTCAGGGTCAACGTGGTAAAATTCATCAATTTAGTTTTTTTTTATTTTATTTTGATTCAATTCGGCTAAATAAGTTTCAATGTGGTAAAATTCATGAATTTTGATTTTTTTATGTCGATTCAATTCAGTTTCTAACAGTGTTGATGCAAAATTAATCAATTATGAAACTAATTTTCAATTCAGCTCAATAAGTTTCAATGTTGTAAAATTCATCAATTATGATTTTTTTATGTCAATTCAATTCAGTGTCGATGCAAAATTAATCAATTATGAAACTAATTTTTGATGTTTCTTCGATTCAGTTTCTATAACAGTGTCTATAATTATAACTCTATAACAAATTTTCAATTAAATAAAAGTGTCAATCTTACAAAGTTAATCAACTACGAAACTAATTTTCAATTCAGTTCAATAACAGTCAATGTTATAAAATTCATCAATTATGATTTTTTTATTTTATTTTGATTCAATTCGGCTAAATAAGTTTCAATGTGGTAAAATTCATCAATTATGATTTTTTTATGTCGATTCAATTCAGTTTCTAACAGTGTTGAAGCAAAATTAATCAATTTTGAAACTACTTTTTGATGTTTCTTCAATTCAGTTTCTATAACAGTGTCTATAATTATAATTCTATAACAAATTTTCAATTAAATAAAAGTGTCAATCTTGCAAAGTTAATCAACTACGAAACTAATTTTCAATTCAGTTCAATAACAGTCAATGTTGTAAAATTCATCAATTATGATTTTTTTATGTCGATTCAATTCAGTGTCGATGCAAAATGAATCAATTATGAAACTAATGTTCAATTCAGTTCAATAACAGTCAATGTTGCAAAATGAATCACTTATAACCGATTCAATTTCAGCGGTAAAGCAGCTCTAACAGAAGACAATAGTGTCTTTATTCAGATCAATTCAATTCAGGTTTTGTTCTGCACTCAATTCAATTCTTGACCTCTAGTGCAGGTGTTGATGTGATTTACCTTCAGGTAATTTCCTTCTTTATCAGACACAAGGACCATGAATGTGATTCCAGCTTGTCGGCAGTGTTCCAGAAGAGCTTCCTGTGACTGTGGCACAAAAACACACGTTTACACACGCAAACCATGAGAGTGCATCAAAAGTTTTGCGTAGTCATTGTGTTTGATGACGATACCAGCTTATTCTGTTCAAGAACCGCACAGGGAAAATCATGAGGGATGTAACTATCATTATTATTGAATTAAATGACATTTTACTCGAAATCAAACAGCTGAGACAACACATCTTAGCTTTGTGTTGCTCGGACCAGCATTACGGTTCACGTGTCTTCTTCTGAATGGCTGTGTGTGTGAGAGACGGATGGAGACAGACGGAAAGAAAAGACACGGGACGCATCAATGATGTCGCAGCAGCCAATCACTCGTCTGTGTGCGAGAGAAGCTGATTCAACCCTGAACACAGTGTGATGTCTGTGTCCGGCTCAGTCCATGTGAAACAGCCGTCTCTCTGTGCTGTACCTCACACACACACACACACCTTTCAAAACAGACTGTGAAACTGCAGCTCAACGACATCCAAACCCAAAAAACACACTTTCATAAACTCCACCAGCAAACAAGAACCATAAACGTTAGCAGGACACTTGGTGTGCTTTCTTATTTCCTTTCTAATCCCCATCTAATATTTTAGTAATCATCACAAATAGTTCAAACATCCAGTGAAAAGCGCTTTGATGTTGTGTTGTCATGGAAATGGTCATTTAAAACCCTTTCACTGGCTCCTCCCCCAAGTGGGCGGTGTCATGTTTCAATCTTTCTGAGATCAACTTCAAAATTTGGGAGACAAAATTTTGGGCTTTAATTTTACAGTCCAAATTATTTTGTAAAATACATATTTTGTATAAAAAATAAATGTTTAGTACAGTACATTTGCTTTACAGTAAAACTTTTTTTACTTTTGATGAGCATTTGCTGATCAATATTGCCTTACTTTTTACTCCCTAAAAAAGTAACCAATCACATTACTTTTTAGTTTAAAAGTAACTTTCATAAAAAGTAACTGTTACAATATTACGTTTCTCCAAAGATTAACCAATTACATTCGTGGTTATTTTTTATGAAAGTTACTTTTAAAAGTAATGCGTTGCAATATTGACTTACTCCCTAAAAAGTAACCAATTACAGTTACTTTTTTTATGAAAGTTACTTTTAAAAGGAATGCGTTACAATATTGACTTACTCCCCTAAAAAGTAACCAATTAGTTTTTTACTTACATTACATTACTTATTTAGAAAGTTACTTTCAAAAAATGTTACAATATTGCCTTTCTCCCTAAAAAAGTAACTAATTAGTTACTTCTTTTTATGAGTTACTTTTAAACGTAATGTTACAATATTGACTTACTCCCTAAAAAAGTAACTAATTAGTTACTTCTTTTTATGAGTTACTTTTAAACGTAATGTTACAATATTGACTTACTCCCTAAAAAGTAACCAATTACAGTTACTTTTTTATGAAAGTTACTTTTAAATGTAACTGTTACAATATTGACTTACTCCCTAAAAAGTAACCAATTAGTTTTTTATGAGTTACTTTTAAATGTAAATGTTACAATATTGCGTTACTCCGCAAAAAAGTAACCAATTAGTTTTTTATGAGTTACTTTTAAATGTAAATGTTACAATATTGACTTACTCCCTAAAAAGTAACCAATTACAGTTACTTTTTTATGAAAGTTACTTTTAAATGTAACTGTTACAATATTGACTTACTCCCCTAAAAAGTAACCAATTAGTTTTTTATGAGTTACTTTTAAATGTAAATGTTACAATATTGCGTTACTCCGCAAAAAAGTAACCAATTAGTTTTTTATGAAAGTTACTTTTAAACGTAATGTTACAATATTGCCTCACTCCCCAAAAACTGACCAGTCACATTAGTTATTACTTTTAAAAGTAACTTTCGTAAAAATGAATTGAGTTTCTTTTCTCAAAGAGACCGTAGATCTATGTTCAGAGCCGATAACAGGTTAAACAACAGATCTGAGTTCAGCTTTTTGTGACCTCTAAAACCCGCCGCTGTGTTTGTGGACTCTGCTAACGGCGCATCCAACGTCTCACAGCTTTTGGCCACATGTCCTTCATCACGCCACATGTGGCGAGAGATTTGAGCCTGTTTGTGTTGTAAAGTCAAGCGCTGGAACGGTCCAGCACACGTGAGAGACGGCAGTGATCATGAGGAATGACTGTCTGCTTCATTAGCACCGATGCCGATCCCTCACACCGGGGAGAACTGTGCACTAATAAGCAAAATCAAGGGCATTTTCACAGTTTCTATCTTCAGTTTTAGAACTTTTTTTGTTTTTTTGATCGGGACAGAACAAAACTTCACAATACCGTACGACACAGCACGTTAATACTGACCTGCGACACGTCATAGACGATGTCTGATGAGACTCCAGCCGCCCAGAGCTTCTGAATGACTTGAATGCTTCTGCTCATGGAGGACTGACCCACAGGAACCACCAGAACATCACAGGAGCTCACAGGAGGCTGACAGACAGACAAGTGTGATGAACCCATTCCAGCCAGCGCCAGACACGCGAGACTAAAGGCTGGCGTCACACCGGCGTGACACTCACCGGCTCTTCCATATTTGCCACAGCCGAGCAGATCTTATCCAGAGCGATGCTGGCGCCGACGGCCGACGGCACCGGACTGGACCCCGTGGGACCGTGAAACTCTGTGATCTGACAATCACGAAACACAAAAGCCCACACCGGTCATTGTCGGTCAGTTTTGCTCGATTGAGAGATCGAAATTTTGCCCAGCTGTGACTTACCAGATGATCATAGCGTCCGCCAGCCGCCAAGATATCAGGAACGGTGCGTTTCCGTTTCCTGATGAACGTCACGAACTGGAAAATAACGCCACAGTGATGCTGGACCTTGTAGACCAAGCCGAGATTCACCACCACCTACAAAACCCACGACAGACGCATCCAGATGAAGAGGAGAACGGATACATCAAATCACGACACACTCATTTCGACGCCGCTGATGAACCGTCACACCTGTAGTTTAACCGCCAGTTTCTTGAGGTGGCCGATGACCTCCTCTAGATCCTTCTGGCCTTGTTTGGCCATCACGGCGACGGCTGAACTCTTCTGTTTGGTGAGCGAGTTGAGGAGAGGAAGCAGCTCCTGCAAACTGCCCTTCTGCTCGATGAACTTGTACAGCGTCTGTAACTGACACAGAACTTTCATTTGATCACACTTCTTCACTTGAAGCCTTTACAATCAAACCTGTCGCAGTTATGGATTAATCGTCTGATGGTGGTGATCTGAACGGATCACAATCAATTGAGTTTACTGAAATATTAGTGCTCTGTAAATTCGAATTGCCACTGAATGTACGCATTTATGGAAATGCCGTCGAATGTGCAATATTGTGTCTTCCTTCAAACGAAATGAAGGCGTGTGGGTTTAATCAGGCTGATTATATACTATATTATATTATATTTTATGATATTATATTATATTACAGTATAGCATTATATTACATCACATTACATTATACTATATTATATTATATTACATTATATTATGCATTACATCATATTACACTATATGGCAATACATACATTATATCACATTATATTATATGGCATTATATTATATTATATTACATTTCATTATATCACATTATATTATATGGCATTATATTATATTATATTATATTACAATTCATTATATCACATTATATTATATGGCATTATATTATATTATATTACATTTCATTATATCACATTATATTATATGGCATTATATTATATTATATTATATTACATTTCATTATATCACATTATATTATATGGCATTATATTATATTATATTACAATTCATTATATCACATTATATTATATGGCATTATATTATATTATATTATATTACAATTCATTATATCACATTATATTATATGGCATTATATTATATTATATTACATTTCATTATATCACATTATATTATATGGCATTATATTATATTATATTATATTACAATTCATTATATCACATTATATTATATGGCATTATATTATATTATATTACATTTCATTATATCACATTATATTATATGGCATTATATTATATTATATTATATTACAATTCATTATATCACATTATATTATATGGCATTATATTATATTATATTACATTTCATTATATCACATTATATTATATGGCATTATATTATATTATATTATATTACAATTCATTATATCACATTATATTATATGGCATTATATTATATTATATTACATTTCATTATATCACATTATATTATATGGTATTATATTATATGGCATTATATTATATTATATTATATTATATTACATTTCATTAAATTACTTTATATTATATGATATTATATGGCATTATATTATGTTACAATTCATTATATCACTTTATATTATATGGAATTATATTATATCATATTATTTTACAATTCATTATATCACATTATATTATATGGCATTATATTATATTATATTATATTACATTTCATTATATCACATTATATTATATGGCATTATATTATATTATATTATATTACATTACATTTCATTATATCACATTATATTATATGGCATTATATTATATTATATTATATTACATTTCATTATATCACATTACATTATAAGGCATTATATTAAACTTAAATTATTCATTGTATAAATAATTCAAATTAGAATTAATATTATTAAATTAAATTATTAAAATTATTCAATTTTCACAGCACAGATGTAAATAATATGGGCCTATTTTATTATAGTATTACATACGATCCCAGGTTAAACATAAAAAATAATGCATGAGGCTTGCACTGAAAGCGACACAAACACAACACAAGTAAATCACTAATCGCAATTATTTGTAAGACATCAACAAAAAATCCAAGACTGTGACAGGCCTATATAAAATGCATTACGAAAGTATTTAATTATGCCCTGTAATGCGTCTTATAATGAATAACTGTAATATTAGTTATAATGCTCATCTATTCATTAAACACACCTTTGGAAAGTGCATTAATGCGTTAAAACATTTTCAGATGTAACAAGGAGTCTGTGAATATTATAATGCATTTATAACTATTTGTGAGAAGATAATGCATTACAACATATGAAGACATTATTAATGCATTCGACATAAAGACTTTCGCTGTGAACCTTCAGAGAATCGAGGACAATCTGGTGACTTACGCTGTTGCTGGACAAGGAAAGGTTACAGAATTTGGCTTCCACTTCACGCTTAGTCAGTTTTTCACTCTGCGTGTGAAGGTGAAAGAGAGACAGAAATATATTCCAGGTTACATAACAGCAGAAGCTCATGTGAACCCGGCGAACCTGCAGGACTGAGACGCGCTCACACACATCACAGCACATCTTAACAGAGCAATAACACATTAAAACATGATCTCTCTGTTCCTTCTATATGTGGACGGCCTCCGTCTCTGCTCATATTTCCACGGGCTCCTCGGCTTCGTTCACAGCGTTTCCCGTTAATTACTCAAACTTTCAGTGCAATGAGAAGCGTTTGTAAACCTAGTTTTACCACCAAAACAAAAACAAACGAGTTTAATGCTTAGAAGAGAGGCAATTGTCATTTTTCTACGGTAATGAAAAGAAAGAATATGCCACGTTTGTTATCATGCTAAAAGTCAAAAATGTTGACAATAAATGTTTAGTACAGTACATTTGCTTTACAGTAAAACTTTTTTACTTTTGATGAGCATTTGCTGATCAATATGGCCTTACTCCCAAAGTAATCAATTACAGTTACTTTTTTATGAAAGTTACTTTGAAATGTAACTTTTACAATATTGCATTACTCCCCCAAAAAGTAACCAATTAGTTTTTTATGAAAGTTACTTTTAAATGTAACGGTTACAATATTAACTTACTCCCTAAAAAGTAACCAAATTACAGTTACTTTTTTTATGAAAGTTACTTTGAAATGTAACGGTTACAATATTGCATTACTCCCCCAAAAAGTAACCAATTAGTTTTTTATGAAAGTTACTTTTAAATGTAACTGTTACAATATTGACTTACTCCCTAAAAAGTAACCAATTACAGTTACTTTTTTTATGAAAGTAACTTTTAAATGTAACTGTTACAGTATTGACTTACTCCCTAAAAAGTAACCAATTACAGTTACTTTTTTTATGAAAGTAACTTTTAAATGTAACTGTTACAATATTGACTTACTCCCTAAAAAGTAACCAAATAGTTACTTTTTTATGAAAGTTACTTTTAAATGTAACTGTTACAATATTGACTTACTCCCCCAAAAAGTAACCAATTAGTTTTTTATGAAAGTTACTTTTAAATGTAACGGTTACAATATTAACTTACTCCCTAAAAAGTAACCAAATAGTTACTTTTTTATGAAAGTTACTTTTAAATGTAACTGTTACAATATTGCATTACTCCCCCAAAAAGTAACCAATCACATTACTTTTTAGTTTAAAAGTAACTTTCATAAAAAGCAACTATTACAATATTGTGTTACTCCAAAAATTAACCAATTACATTCTTGGTTATTTTTTATGAAAGTTACTTTGAAAAGTAATGCGTTACAATATTGACTTACTCCCTAAAAACGTAAAAGTCAAAAATGTTTACTATAAATGTTGTTTATATTGTTTATATGTCTGTTTTATACTTATATTTTTGACTCTTGTTCTGTTCTGAGTACCATTAAATTTAAAGGATTTTGTTGTAATACCTGTTTAAAGCGTTTACAATATTTGTAAGTGTTTTGTTTTATTTACAGAGTCTTTACAGTATTTCTCAATGCAATAATAAGATGATACTTATACAGTTTTCACTTATTTTATTAACTTATTTTCCAGAAAACATGGTACTTATTTGTTATTTTTAATGCTGGGCAAATTACTACTCACAATTAATCGCATCCAAAATAAAAGTCTGTGTTTACATAATATATGTGTGTTTGTGATGTGCATAACTGTTATGAATATATAAATACACACACACACGCATGTATACATAATTATATATACAGTATATACGTTTCTTAAATATATACATGTACGTGTGTGTGTCTTTAAATGAACAAATATTATGTAAACAAACTTTTATTTTCGATGCGATTAATCGCTATTAATCGTTATTTTACATTGTTTCATTTAAATAGTAATATTCAGGTATAACTGTCTTAAAGATATTAAAATAGTAATAAATTATTGTTTTATATATCATTATATTTGGTTTTACTATCACGACTAAAAACGAGGTTTAAAGTCAAGGTACAAGTAAATTAATTGACATTTTTTACACATTGCTCTCAAAGTGCACCGGATTAATGAACTGAACTTTCAAATCAGTATTTCAATATTAGATTTTCTGGACCTCACAATCTGTGTGTGTGTGTTTCTCACCATGGCGTCACACAGTATGTTGGAGGCCTGATGGAGTTTATCTTCAGGAACTCCGCTGTGAAGCAGGACGGCCTTCAGCAGACTCGTGTGGTTCAGGTGGACGGTGTAGTTCCTGTCCTAAAACACATCAGATACAGTCAGAGCCTCTTTCTCTTATATTACACCAAGATTTTCCAGCCTTTCTCTCCTGTATCACTTTCTAACGTCATTACTGTGTTAGTGCGGTACCTGTAGAGCGCTGAACTCCTGTACGACCTCAGAGACGGTGTAAATGGCCTCGGCGTCCGGCATCAGACTGTTGCTGATGGGAATGACGATGTCAAACGCACACTCCAGCAGTTCTCTGGGATGAGCCCGATCCAGCTTCCTCGGCCTGTAAACGCGCTCGATACTGTACCTGCGGTCACAAACACCAGCTCTCATTGGATATTTACTGGACCATTCGTTAGGATTTCTCTTAAGTCTCTTCTGATCAAAAATACAGTAAAAATTGTGTTATATTTTTACAATTTAAAAGAGATTTTTTCAATGTGAATATATAGTAAAGTGTAATTTATTTCTGTGATCAAAGCTGAATTTATTTGATCAAAAATACAGTAAAAATCACAAAATATTATTGCAATGTAAAACATCTGCTTTCTATGTGAATATATAGTAATATATAATTTATTCCTGTAATCAAAGCTGAATTTATGTGATCAAAAATACAGTAAAAATCACAAAATATTATTGCAATGTAAAACATCGGTTTTCTATGTGAATATATAGTAAAGTGTAATTTATTTCTGTGATCAAAGCTGAATTTATTTGATCAAAAATACAGTAAAAATCACAAAATATTATTGCAATGTAAAACATCGGTTTTCTATGTGAATATATAGTAAAGTGTAATTTATTTCTGTGATCAAAGCTGAATTTATTTGATCAAAAATACAGTAAAAATCACAAAATATTATTGCAATGTAAAACATCGGTTTTCTATGTGAATATATAGTAAAGTGTAATTTATTTCTGTGATCAAAGCTGAATTTATTTGATCAAAAATACAGTAAAAATCACAAAATATTATTGCAATGTAAAACATCTGCTTTCTATGTGAATATATAGTAATATATAATTTATTCCTGTAATCAAAGCTGAATTTATGTGATCAAAAATACAGTAAAAATCACAAAATATTATTGCAATGTAAAACATCGGTTTTCTATGTGAATATATAGTAAAGTGTAATTTATTCCTGTGATCAAAGCTGAATTTATGGGATTACAAATATAGTAAAAATCACAAAATATTATTCTAATGTAAATCATCAGTTTTCTATGTGAATATATAGTAATATATAATTTATTCCTGTAATCAAAGCTGAATTTATGTGATCAAAAATACAGTAAAAATCACAAAATATTATTGCAATGTAAATCATCTGTTTTCTATGTGAATATATAGTACAGTGTAATTTATTCCTGTGATCAAAGCTGAATTTATTTGATCCAAAATACAGTAAAAATCACAAAATATTATTGCAATGTAAAACATCTGTTTTCTATGTGAATATATAGTAAAGTGTAATTTATTCCTGTGATCAAAGCTGAATTTATTTGATGAAAAATACAGTAAAAATCACAAAATATAATTGCAATGTAAAACATCTGTTTTCTATGTGAATATATAGTAAAGTGTAATTTATTTCTGTAATCAAAGCTGCATTTTCAGCACCATCACTCCAGTCTTAGTCAGAAATGCGAGAAGCTTCAATGATGCTGAAAATTCAGCTTTGACCACTGGATATAAATGACATTTTACTATATATTCACATAGAAAACAGATGATTTACATTTTAAAAATATTTCACTATTTTTACTGTATTTTTCATCAAATAATTAATTAATCCAAACCTTTAACCAGCAGTCTCCTATATACAACAATAAATCAAAATATCATAACTACACAGTGTTGGACAGTAATCCACAAAAATCAAAGTACCTTTTGAGATTTGAAATGTTGTTCCTGGCCACAAATCTGGCAAACGCCAGCTGATGAGAGAGAACGAGACAGAGAAATGCTTTGAAAACGTGATTTAGACCACTTTTATGCATATTACATTCTGACTCATTCATTGGCTTGGCTTGAGTGTGTTTATGGGAATGATTCGCGCTCACTCTCAGATCGTACGGCAGAGACACCAGCATGCCGCTGTGATCCATGAAACACGCCGTCTCACATCCTTCATACAGACGTCTGTTCCGGGGCAGGAGCAGCGGTGTCTGGAGTCGAACCGCACCTGACGGACACACAATCACCACAACACACACTGAATCGTTCAATGAAATGATTCATTTGATTAATTTCCTTATAGTGATCCCATAAGTCCGGATTTTGTAGTGTAGTATCCAACTACTTTTGCAAAATTTTACCAGTGCTGTCGATTAACTAAAAACATGATTAAGTTCGCAAATTCGGAAAGTTCATTTCAATAAACCAGCTCAAATGACTCATTTGATTCATTACTAAATGGTCTTCCTAGAAGTCCATGCTTTGTAGATCAGTAGCCAAAAGCTTTTGTAAAAATATTTTCCAGTGTTTTAAATAAGTAACAACATAATTCAGTTCATCATATTGGATCGTTCAATAAAAATAATAACGATTCAAAAAGATTTGATTCACTTAATCGTTCACAGAAGTCCATACTCTGTAGAGTAGCATCATTCCCAACGTTGTTGAGTCACTAAGAACCTGACTCAGTTTCTCAAATTGGATCATTCAGACAGTTCATTTCAATGAACCAGCTCAAATGACTCATCAAATGATTCATTATTCAATGTTCACTTACAGCTTAGAAGCCAAAGTACTTTGCAGTCTTGATTACAGAACAACATGATTAGGTTTAACAAACTGAAAAATGTACATTTTAGCGAACTGGATCATTTAGAAAACAAAAAATGATTCAGTGATTCATTTGAATCACTCAGTAGTGTTCAGAACATTTTAGCCACATACTGAGCTAAAACTACCGTTTATCGTTTAGTTTTTTAGTTATATTTAGGGTTGACACGGTCACATTAGACGAGGTCAGAGTAGTTCAGCGGCTACTTTAGCAAAAGGCAATTTAAACTACTTTAAATTAAGATTAGCTTGCCGAGATTCAGTTTCAAAGTTTCCTCCAGCTCAGACTTCTGGTGTTGAGCCATACATTGTTACGCAATCAAAAAAAAGACAAACAAACAGGCATAAAACAAAATATGCTGCAAATATGGTTCGTCTTAACAGGATATTAGAGAACATATCTTCACTTCCCTTCAGCTCCACAATATACCAGCTTTATAATTCACCATAAACACAAACAATACCAGACATGTTTTCCTGCGACATTTATTGTGTCTCAAACACATCACGGCAGCGCTTCATCCCCTTTGACCCCAGAGCGACGGCGGACAGACCACGGCATTTCCCTCAGACGTGCCGCTTTTACACGGACGAGAAACCCGCGACACCTTCGGCTGAGCGGAGCTCTGGGGTTACAATAAAACTTCCCTTCACATCGGGTTTGGATTCGGTTCAGATTATTGGGCGATAATAAAAAATTTGCATTGTAATATAACATTAATATATTATAAAACATAATATGGAACAATAAAATACAAAGTAATAGGCCTTTATGATTTGATTTAATGCTGTAAAAATTAATCATATTTATTTATTATTATGTATTAATTTATTTATAATCATAGAATATAATATAACATAATATAATATTAGGCCTTTATGATTTACATTTTAATGCTGTGAAAATTAATAATATTTGCACAATTAATTATAATATAATATAATATAAATTTGCATGCAATAGGCCCTTATGATTGGTTTTAATGCTGTAAAAATTCATCATATTTATACAATTAATTTATAATAATATAATATAATATAATAGGCCTGTATGAGTTACGTTTCAATGCTAAGAAAATTAATAATATGTATACAATTAATTATAATATAATATCAATATAATTATAGACATGTATGAGCATAAATAGACCCATATGATTTATGTTTTAATGCTGTGAAAATTAATCATATTTATTTATTCTTATGTATTAATTTATTTATAATCATAGAATATAATATAACATAATATAATAATAGGCCTGTATGATTTATAATATATAACAAAGTTAATAATATAATAGTAGGTCTTTATGATTTACATTTTAATGCTGTGAAAATTAATAATATTTACACAATTAATTACAATATAATAAAAATTTGCACGCAATAGGCCCTTATGATTTGTTTTAATGCTGTAAAAATTCATCATATTTATACAATTAATTTATAATAATATAATATAATAGGCCTGAATGATTTACGTTTCAATGCTAAGAAAATTAATAATATTTATACAATTAATTATAATATAGACATGTGTGAGCATAAATAGACCCATATGATTTATGTTTTAATGCTGTGAAAATTAATCACATTTCTAATATAATATAAAAATTGGATTAGAGATTATATTTATAAGATGTTTTACTGCTTTTATGTCTTCCAGCACATCCCACTCTTTCTGTAAAATCATTACTCGTGCTCCAGCATGGGTGTGAGGTCGATCTGAAGGGCAGAGGAAGGCGAGACACGACCCATAATGCACTTGTGTCCCTCACCGTGTCGTCTGAAGATCCTGGTGACCGTCTCATACACGTACTGCTGGACTTTAGCGGTGCTGAAGTGAAAACCCTGCAGACCAACAGGACCGGGTGAGTGAGGAGACAGAGATAAATAAAAGCACAGCGCCTCCTGCTGGTGTGGACCGACTCTGAACAGCTTGAATGGATTATTTCAGTTTGGCGCTCACATTTACTTCATTAAATCAACTTTTGAAGTTTGATCATCACGATCACATCGCATTTATTAAAGACTCTTGGAATTATAATGGCCTAAAATCTGGTAGAATAGTACCTTGTGGATGTCGATGTCGTAGGTGAAGTCCATGACGGGCGAGATGTTCTGTGAGAAGAGCTGGTTGACCATGGTGCGGTAGGCTTTCCCGCTGACGTTGGCCATGGTGTGCTGCAGCACCTCGTGGAGCTCCGACTCCTCCATCTGCGGCGGAGGAAGCAGATCGCTCTTCAGCAGCTCCACCGCCGTCGGACGCAGCGCCGGATCGTGATTCAACAGCCAGCTGATCACCGTCCTCTGCGGGGACAGGAACACTGGGTAACGATATGAGGACGGATGTGAACAAGAGCACGGATGCGGATAAGAATGACGTTCACCTGCGTTCCGCTCTCATACTCATGGAAGTCTTCAGGGAAACTAATCGGCTCCTGCAGGACAAACAGAGACATTTGAAGAAAACAAGCGGGTTTTTAATGTTTTTGCTCTTCGAGACTGCATCAAAAATACAGTAAAATTGCGATATATTATTGCAATTTAAAATAACTGTTTTCTATGTAAATATATAGTAAAGTGTAATTTATTCCAGTGATCAAAGCTCCATTTATTTGATCAAAAATACAGTAAAAATCGTAAAATATTATTATAATTTAAAACAGCTGTTTTCTATGTAAATATATAGTAAAGTGTAATTTATTCCAGTGATTAAAGCTGAATTTATTTGATCAAAGATACAGTAAAAATCGTAAAATATTATTAGAATTTAAAACAGCTGTTTTCTATGTAAATATATAGTAAAGTGCAATTTATTCCAGTGATCAAAGCTGCATTTATTTGATCAAAAATACAGTAAAAATCGTAAAATATTATTAGAATTTAAAACAGCTGTTTTCTATGTAAATATATAGTAAAGTGTAATTTATTCCAGTGATCAAAGCTGCGTTTATTTGATCAAAAACACAGTAAAAATCATAAAATATTATTATAATTTAAAACAGCTGTTTTCTATGTAAATATATAGAAAAGTGTAATTTATTCCAGTGATCAAAGCTGCATTTATTTGATTAAAAATATAGTAAAAATCACAAAATATTATTATAATTTAAAACAGCTGTTTTCTATGTAAATAAATAGTAAAGTGTAATTTATTCCAGTGATCAAAGCTGCATTTATTTGATTAAAAATACAAAATATTATTCTAATGTAAATCATCTGTTTTCTATGTGAATATATAGTAAAAATATAATTTTTAACCAGTGATCAAAGCTGAATTTTCAGCATCATTACTCCAGTCTTCAGTGTCACATGATCCTTCAGAAATCATTCTGATATGATAAATTCAGCTTTGATCACAGGAATAAATTACATTTTACTGTATATTCACAATTTTTACTGCATTTTTCATCAAATAAATTGACGAGACTCACTTTTCTGAGTTGACTGAGCACAAATATGCGTTCTGACGCTGTCGTCATGGGTCTGTAGGACATCTCGAACAAGATGATGCCCAGACTGAACAGATCCACTTTCTACAGAGACACAAACAGCATCAGTGATGAGGACCTGTGAGTGATATTAAACAGAAATGGAGTAAAACCTTCAATACCTGGTTGTACGTGGCTTTAGTGCTTCCCTGAACCTCTGGACCGACGTAAAGAGCCGTGCCGACCATCCCGGTCATGTTATCTGGGAAATCGAAACAATAATACGAGTAACACAAAAGTTACACATTCAAATATATCCCACATATACTGAATATTTACAGGGCTTGACACTTGCTTCTTCCTCAAGTTGACAAATTTAGGAGTGCCGTAAAAACACTTTGGGGTGAAATGAAAATGAATCAAATACAGTGTTTCTCCTTAATAAAGGAGACAAGCAAAATTATTTAATTGATTAGAAACCTGCAAATTTCTCTGCTTTAAACTGTATAAAATGTATGTAATGACTCAAAAGTTTTACAAAAGATACTTTTTAGGGCCCTATAAAAAAAATTTTTTTATTAAAAAGAATTTTTCTGGATTATTTTTTTTCGACCATTTTAATTATGTATGGATTTCTTTTTCTTTTTTTACTTTTCTGGGTTTCATTGTTTTCCATTTTAACTTTTCTGGGTTTCCATTTTTCCCATTTAATTCTCTTTGGATTCCGTTTTTTTTTAAAGTAAATATAATAAAAAAAATACGTCTAATTAATTGAAATCATGAAACAGTTATCAGCAGTTTATTTAAAAGTTCAAATTCCACTTTATTTATTTTTCTCAAATTCTGTGTTTTTTTTCTGGATTCCATTTAAAGGGTTTAATTAAATTTTCATAATCAAAAAGCATGTCTAATCAATTGAATTCATAAAACTTGATAAAACTTAATAATTTATCCTTTTTTACAGCCCTATGAAATGGTTTTTCAGAAAAGCACTTTTTTAATTAAATTACGGCTTAAGAAATTCTGTGTTGTGTGTTTTAATTTTTCTGGATTTATGATGCAATGCAAAATTGATGTATATCAATATTTTTTATTACTTTAAACTCTGAAATACACTGGGACTCTTATTTTGAAACGTGCATGACTTTTGCACACATGCTTCAAACACATTTCCCAGCAATGCTACATTATGAGTCTGATTTACATTTCCTGCTCCTGTTACTGAAATTATTGACCTGTTTGCATTTCGGAGAAGACAGATATGAGCATTAGGGAAGGAAGCGTGTGATCATGTGGTCACAAGTGTTTGTTCAGGCTTTATTACCTGTTGGATCTGGTTTGGGGACAAACCCTGCGCTGCTGTCCTCCACCTCCAGCTTCCCTGCAGCCTGAGACACATGACGCATCACACTGAACTTATCACATGACGTAATCACATGACGCATCACAATCGTAATCACGTTTGCGATCAGAAATCAATGCATGAATAACACGGCTGTTTCATGTCAATCGACGGCGCACGTGCGGATATCGGTCACATGATCAACACATGCAGTACCACATTGGCTGGATGATCCGTCGCCAGGCCGAAGTCTCCGATCTTCACGTGGTCCTGAGAGTCCAGGAAGATGTTGACCGGCTTCAGGTCCCTGTGGATCATTCCCTGTGAACACACACTTCACATTACTGTCTCTTCACACAGGAAGTCAGGAATTGTGTATTAATAAATCAAAAGTAGGGCTGTAACACTTGTTTGTGAAGATTAAACTGCAAAAACACCTGATAACATCTCCTTCGTTTCATTACCACCGTGTTTTTGATAATAAATCTGTATTAAATAATAAATTCAGAAAATAAAACGTTTGATTGGGCCTTATTATTTATTCAAATAAAAAGGTAAATTATTAAACTGTTAAAGTTTTATAGATTCAAGGAATTAGACATGCTTTTCCATTATTACAATTTAATTAAATCATTACAACAGAGACCAGAAAATTAAAACACTGAATTTGAGAAAAATAAAACAGATTTCATAGCCCTACAAATTCTTTTTGTTAAACTTAGTAAATTGTTAAATTGTAAAGTTTAATGATTTCAATTCATTAGACATATTTTGATTACTAACCTTTAATTTACCATTTAATCAGAGTCTGAAAAAATGAAAAACGAAAGAAAAAAAAAACAGAATCCAGAAAAATTTAAATGGACTTTAGGAAAGAATAGAGCATATTTTATGGGGCCTATTCATATTTTAAAATTTAAAGAAATAGTTAAATTGAAAAAGTTTCATTGTTTCAATTAATTAGACGTGCTTTTTAATTAACAACATTTCCTTTAACCATTAAATTAGAGTCCAGAAAAATAAAAAAAATGGGGGGGAAAATGGAATCCAGAAAAAAATTAAAATTGAAAAATGGAATTTAGAAAAGAATAAAACATATTTCATAGGATACTAAAAATGCAGTTTTTGTTCAAATTTTAATAAATTATTAAATTCTATAAGTTTAATGACTTTATTTTTTTTAATTGAACCATTCAATCAGAGAATAGAACAAATAAAATGGAATTTTGGAAAAAATAAAGTGAAAAATGTATCTTTTGTTCAAATTTAAATAAATTGTACAAGTTTCGTGATTTCAATTATGATTAGACGTGCTTTTTATTATTAATTTAACCATTAAATCAAAGTCCAGAAAAAATAAAAATGGGCAAAAAAAAAAAAAACAGAATCCAGAAAATTTGAAATGGAATTTGGGAAAGAATGAAGCATATTTTATGGGGCCCGAAAAAAATAATTTTTTTGCTAAAATTTAAAGAAATAGTTAAATTGAAAAAGTTTCTTTGTTTCAATTAATTAGACGCGCTTTTTAATTAAAAAAAAGAGTGCAGAAAATAAAAAATGGGAAAAAAACGCAAATTGAAAAATGGAATTTGGAAAAAAATAAAACATATTTCATAGGATACAAAAAATCCAGTTTTTGCTCAAATTTTAATTATTAAATTCTATAAGTTTTTTTAATTGAACCATTTAATCAGAGTATAGAACAAATCAAATTTTGGAAAAAATAAAGTGTATTTTAAGGGGCATGAAAAATGTATCTTTTGTTCAAATTTAAATAAATTGTTTTAAAAAGTTTCGTGATTTCAATTATGATTAGAAAAATAGTCCAGAAAAATAAAAACGGAATCCAGAAAAAAATTCAAAGTGAAAAATGGAATTTGGAAAAGAATGAAACATATTTCACAGGATACCAAAAATCCAGCTTTTGTTCAAATTTTAATACATTTTTCGTGATTTCAATTATTATTAGACACGCAAGACGCATTTCTCCTCAGCCGAAGTCAGCGGACGATCACCTGCTCGTGGATGTACGACAGGCCGTCCAGGATCTCCCGGAAGAGCCTCCAGAGGCGACTGACGTCCTGATGCAAGCCCTGATCCATCGTGTCTCTCAAGGTGCTTTTCTCACAGTACTCCATCTGCAGAGACACACGAGCGCGATTAAACACAGGCCGCGGTGCCGAGCGAGGCGCGGCGGGTCACCCACGCACCTGTATGTACAGGTAATGCGCTATCAGGAGCGGTTTCTCCGAGTCCGAGCCGTCTGCCGGATCCGCTTCCTTGCGACAGCTGCGCTCCTCCTCCTGCGCACAAAAACGTGACGTGCTCGACAAAATCACAACATACTGTGACAACATAATCGCGTGACTGACCCGCAGGAAGCTGTCTCTGCTGACGTCGGCGTTGTCGAAGATGATGTCGCTCTCCGAGTCGCTGTCCGGAGGGCTGAGGAGCAGAGACCGGGTCAGAGACGCAAACATTGGCTTCGAGTGTAAAACACATGAGGACTGTGAGTCTCACAGGAAGGAGGGGCAGAACACATCCTCCTCTTCGTCGTCGTCGTCCTCGTCGTCCGTGGAGCCGGCGGCGCTGCATTTGGCGCTGCTGGACCTCTCCAGAGACGTGCTCCACTCCACCGAGCTGGCGAGGGCCGGCGGCGGCGCGTCCTCCTCGACGTCGTCCGTCAGACCCAGCTCGTTGCGGCGCGCCGGAGCCGCGGGCCGCGGGAGGCGCTCGGGGCTGCTGAAGGCCTCGGAGCTGTCGCTGTGCGGCGCTCCGGTCGGCGGCGTCTCGTGCCGCTCGATCCAGGCGTTGTAGTAACGCACGATGTTCTCGTGGTTGAGGCGCGACAGCAGCGTGACCTCACCTTTGATCCGCCGGAACTGCTTACTGGCCGGATTCACCTGGATCCGCTTGACCGCGTAATAACAGCCGTCCAACTTATTCTGGACCTGGAGGAGAAACAACACCTGAGACTTCCGGCAAAATACAACACTGGAAAATAAAGAAATATTAGGAACTATAAATGATACATAAATATATTTACATTTGAAATGATAGTATTAAACATTAACTTTTTTATTTTGGTGTATATGGACGGATAGAAATATATTACACCACTGTAAAGAAAAAAAGTGAATGTTTAATTATATAATTTATAAATCTACTGTATTTATATATATATATATATATATATAATAATTTAACTTTAATTTTTATTTTGCAATAAAATGTTAACATTATATATCATATTTTTAATATTAATAATATATATATATATATATATATACATTAAAAAATCTATATTTTTATAATAAATATTATTATTATTACCACTTTACAGCAAATTGAAAAGTGATTTTTTTTATATATATATATATATATACACATTCATAAACATAATTTCTTATATTTATAACAGTATAATATATATATGTAATTATATTATTAGAAATGTTTTTGCTACTATTAAATTTTAATAATTAACTGCACATTTTTCTGTAATTAACTGCGATTAATGGCACATATATTTTTATATTGTAAATATTTCTTATTCAATCTCCAAATAATTGTAGAAAATAACTCATCAAAACAGTATATTTTAAATGTTTGATCCAACCGGTATTAAATATACAGAAATTGAATAGCTAACTGTGAAGTGTTCGCTGCATGAATTATAAATTAAATATAGATACATTTTCATGAAAGCTACAAAAGGGATTTTCTCTTTGATTGACAGCTGGTTTATTAGGCCGCTGTCACTTTAAGAGCTCATCTAGACAGACAGCGTTAAATATTTTTAATGAAAAAAATCCTTTTGACCATAATATATATTTATACACACACACCCGGGTCCATCTGAAAGACATCCCTGACCTTGATAACCGCCCCGAACGCTCCTTTCCCCAGCAGCTGCAGCTCGGAGAACTCGTTGTAGTAGCGCGAGAACTGCTTCTGCACCTCCGTACTGAAGGGGGCGCTGAGGAGGCGACTGCGCGGCACAACCGTGGAGGCGAAATCCACGCCGGTGTCTGAGGAACACAAACATTTTCATGACAAAGAACAGTGAAGTAAGTGACCGGACAGACACTGATACAGGAGTGAGATGAGCGTCACCCTCGGGACTGGACTCCGGACACACCGGCACACTCCGGGGTGACGGCGGTCGCAGGAACGGATGGTCCAGGAGCTGGTGAGCGTGCCAGCGGTCGGCGTCGTTCAGACACACACACCTGCGGAAACACAGGAAACCGATGATCGGTCAGCTTTTATCACACGCTCCTGCGATTCCTTTTCAAAATAAAAGTTTCATTTTTGAAAATTAGGAAATTAATACAGCCATAAAAATTACTGTAATAATGCAGCTGTAATGAAAAATAATGATAATTAATACTTTTCTTAATATTTACAGTGAAATATTAGAAGAGTAATATATATCTATATGTGTTGTTAAATTATTGAAATATTAACTTCAGGGGGAGTTTTCATGTGAGAAGAATAATTTTATTACTATTATAATTCAAATACTCATAGTAATATTTCTTCTTTGTTTATATCTTTTTTTATTTAACAATATTATTATTATTATTATTAATAATAATATTATTATATCCCTATTGATATATAAATCACAAATTTCCAGCCCTACAAACAAGCACAGCAAATTTCTTCCACAAATCATGCACATTAAATCAGAAAAATGCTACATTAAAAAATAAATTGATTTAAAAAAATTATTTAAAAACTAAAATGAAAACACTGAAAGAAAAAAGATTATTTGTATTATAAACACTTAAACTATTTATCAGAAAACTATGAAAATGTGAATGTCTTGGTAATTTATTGAAATATTAACTTTAGGGGGAGTTAATATTTAATTATTATTATTATTAAATACTCATTTTTTACATTTACTAGTTTAATGTTATGTTGCTTTTATTTAGGTTTTATTATTATTATTATTATAGTTATTATTACTTTTAAATACTCAACTTTTAAATTTACAAGAGAAATACTTAATTTTATTTATTATTTTTTACTATTATTATTTTATAGCTATATGATATATAAATTACACGTTTCTGGCTCTACAAAAAGGCACAAACCTGGATTTTTTTTTTTAATCGCATTAAATTAATTAAAAATTAATTATAAAATATATATATTTTTAAAACATTAAATCACATAAATGCAAACTAAATGCAACTAAAATAAATAATCATTTAATAATTGTTAATTAATTAAAAAAACCTCATTCAAAGCTGTGAATTATTGAAATATTAACTTTATGGGGAGTTAATATTTAATTATTATTATTTTTATTATTATTATTATTAAATACTCATTTTTTACATTTACTAGTTTAATGTTATGTTGCTTTTATTTAGGTTTTATTATTATTATTATTATAGTTATTATTACTTTTAAATACTCAACTTTCAAATTTACAAGAGAAATACTTAATTTTATTTATTATTTATTACTATTATTATTTTATAGCTATATGATATATAAATTACACGTTTCTGGCTCTACAAAAAGGTACAAACCTGGATTTTTTTTTTTTAATCGCATTAAATTAATTAAAAATTAATTATAAAATATATATATTTTTAAAACATTAAATCAGATAAATGCAAACTAAATGCAACTAAAATAAATAATAATTTAATAATTGTTAATTAATTAAAAAAAACTAATTCAAAGTAAAATAGAAAGCTGTGAATTATTGAAATATTAACTTTAGGGGGAGTTAATATTTAATTATTATCATTTTTATTATTATTATTATTAAATACTCATTTTTTACATTTACTAGTTTAATGTTATGTTGCTTTTATTTAGGTTTTATTATTATTATTATTATAGTTATTATTACTTTTAAATACTCAACTTTTAAATTTACAAGAGAAATACTTAATTTTATTTATTATTTATTACTATTATTATTTTATAGCTATATGATATATAAATTACACGTTTCTGGCTCTACAAAAAGGCACAAACCTGGATTTTTTTTTTTAATCGCATTAAATTAATTAAAAATTAATTATAAAATATATATATTTTTAAAACATTAAATCACATAAATGCAAACTAAATGCAACTAAAATAAATAATCATTTAATAATTGTTAATTAATTAAAAAAACTAATTCAAAGTAAAATAGAAAGCTGTGAATTATTGAAATATTAACTTTAGGGGGAGTTAATATTTAATTATTATCATTTTTATTATTATTATTATTAAATACTCATTTTTTACATTTACTAGTTTAATGTTATGTTGCTTTTATTTAGGTTTTATTATTATTATTATTATTATTATAGTTATTATTACTTTTAAATACTCAACTTTTAAATTTACAAGAGAAATACTTAATTTTATTTATTATTTTTTACTATTATTATTTTATAGCTATATGATATATAAATTACACGTTTCTGGCTCTACAAAAAGGCACAAACCTGGATTTTTTTTTTTTTTTTATCGCATTAAATTACTTAAAAATTAATTATAAAATATATATATTTTTAAAACATTAAATCAGATAAATGCAAACTAAATGCAACTAAAATAAATAATCATTTAATAATTGTTAATTAATTAAAAAAAACCTCATTCAAAGCTGTGAATTATTGAAATATTAACTTCAGTGAGTGTGTTTGGGGCTCCTACACCAATCACACGCACCTGTTGAGGAAGTCGCGCAGGTCAGAGGGCAGCGTGGACGGCACCGTCACGGGATACTCGGTCACCTCGCGGCCCTGCGCGAGCGCCAGCAGCAGCAGCCCCAGACTCCAGACGTCTCCCTTCTTCCCGGAGCGGGTGGGCAGCGCGTCCTCGCTGAAGCGCACGCGGCCCTGCTCGAAGATGTCCTCCTTGCACACGTCGGCCAGGCGTTTGGCCAGACTGTAGTCGGCGAGCCTCACGTCGCCCCGGGCGTCCAGCAGCACGCAGGACGGGCTCAGCCGCTTGTGCACCACCGAGTTGGCGTGCAGATAGTCGAGAGCCGCCACCAGCTGGACGGAGTGACGCCGCAGCTGATCCACGGGCAGCGGCGCGCCGCCGGACACGCTCCGCGCCAGGCTGGACCCGGGAACGTGTTCGGCCAGGAGATCCACCACCAGACAGTCGTCGCGCTCGCTGCAGCTCAGCGCCTGGTACTGCACCAGATTCGGGTGCTTCAGCTTCAGCAGAGAGTTCAGCTCGCTCTCCGCGCCCTGGATCTGAACCAACACACGGGACCTTTGATCTAAAGGCTTCCACTCAAATGTGTGAATATCTTTATAAAAATAAGATATTTTCGACCGGTAGTGTTCGTTCATTCATTCCTTCAAAATAAAGGTTGAATGTTTGAAAATAAGGAAATTACGGCAGTCTTGGAAATTATTGCTATTTTGTCAATTTTAAAATAATAATTAAAGTAGTTATATTTCTTATTTAATTTTTTTTATTATTACTATTATTTTATAGCTGTATTGATATATAAATCAAATTTAAATGCATGAAATTAGATCGTCATTCATTCAAAATAAAAGTCCAAAGGTTTAATGCTTAAAAATAAGGCAGTCATAAACATTATTGTAATTTTGTAAATTTTATTGTAATGTAAAACATTACACATTTTTTTTATTTTATAGAAGTAATATTTCTTATTTTGTTTAATTTATTAATTTATTTACTATGACTGATGTTTTTAATACATTTTATTGTAATGTAAAATAATAAAACATTTGAATTTTTTTTTGTAATAACATGTATATTTAATACAATTTTAATTTTATAGTGAAGTAATATTTCCTATTTTTTTGTTTTTATTTTTTATTATTACTGTTATTTTCTATCCATATTGATATAAAAAAAAATCAAAAATTGAAAGGCATTAAATTAGATTGAAGGATTTTTTTTAATATAAAACTAAAATTTTATATCAGATAGTGAAGGAAAACCTAACGGATAAAGCGCTATAAAAATAAAGATGACGACTTAATTTATCAATTCAAAATAAAAGTCCAATGGTTTAACGTTTGAAAATCAGGTCAGAATGAACACAAAGAACTCTGGTTGGTGTTCTACCTGTTTTTTGCACTTCTCTATTTTCTCTTTCTCCTGGCTGGTGAAGAACTTCCCGACGGTCTTGTTCCAGCGAAGGATCCACTCGTACACGACGGAGAAATCTCCAGAGGTGGCGTTGAAGGCGTAATACACACTGCGGCCCAGTCGCTCGCTCTCACCTGACACAGAGAAACGTCACACATGAACCCATCCTGAACGTGTCGAACGGCGGCCGATAGCCCAGAGACCTCACCTATGCACTTCCCTCTGTGAACGATGACGTCTCCGAGGAGACTGTTGCTGAAGTGGAGGACTTCCTGCTGACGGGGATTGTCCTCACTGTAAGTGTCTCGTCTGGAAAGAGAAGAACAAATGTGATCGCATGTGATCGCAGAGATCTCTGTGTAAGTGACTGTTCAGAGCTCTGACCGGTGTCTGCTGCTGGACGTGGTTCTCCGTCTGTTTGTGAGTGCTTTCTTCACTTCCGACGGATCCACCGGAGACGAGGCTGAAGCTTGTCTTTCTAAAGCAGGCTGGACAGAGACGACGCTCTCCAGACGCTCCTGAACCACACACATCACACCATCATCATCATCACCATCATCATCACATCATCACCATCATCACATCATTACATCACCATCATCATCATCACATCACCACATCATCATCACCATCACCTCACCATCATCACCATCATCACATCACCACATCATCATCATCATCACCTCACCATCATCACATCACAATCATCACATTACATCATCATCCCATCATCACCATCACATCACCACATCATCATCATCACATCATCATCATCACATCATCACCATCACATCACCATCATCACATCACCATCATCACATTACATCACATCATCATCACATCACCATCATCACATTACATCACATCACCACATCATCATCATCACCTCACCATCATCCCATCATCACCACCATCACATCACCACATCATCATCACCATCACCATCACCTCACCATCATCACATCACCATCATCACATTACATCACATCACCACATCATCATCATCATCACCTCACCATCATCCCATCATCACCATCATCATCACCATCACATCACCACATCATCATCATCATCACCATCACCATCACCTCACCATCATCACATCACCATCATCACATTACATCACATCACATCATCCCATCATCACCATCACATCACCACATCATCATCATCATCACCATCACCTCACCATCATCACATCACCATCATCACATTACATCACATCACATCATCCCATCATCACCATCACATCACCACATCATCATCATCATCACCATCACCATCACCTCACCATCATCCCATCATCACCATCATCATCACCATCACATCACCACATCATCATCATCATCACCATCACCATCACCTCACCATCATCACATCACCATCATCACATTACATCACATCACATCATCCCATCATCACCATCACATCACCACATCATCATCATCATCACCGTCACCATCACCTCACCATCATCACATCACCACATCATCACATCACCACATCATCACATTACATCACATCACATCATCCCATCATCACCATCACATCACCACATCATCATCATCATCACCATCACCTCACCATCATCACATCACCATCATCACATTACATCACATCACATCATCCCATCATCACCATCACATCACCACATCATCATCGTCATCACCATCACCATCACCTCACCATCATCACATCACCATCATCACATTACATCACATCACATCATCCCATCATCACCATCACATCACCACATCATCATCACCGTCACCATCACCTCACCATCATCACATCACCACATCATCACATCACCACATCATCACATTACATCACATCATCCCATCATCACCATCACATCACCACATCATCATCATCATCACCATCACCTCACCATCATCACATCACCATCATCACATTACATCACATCACATCATCCCATCATCACCATCACATCACCACATCATCATCATCATCACCGTCACCATCACCTCACCATCATCACATCACCACATCATCACATCACCACATCATCACATTACATCACATCACATCATCCCATCATCACCATCACATCACCACATCATCATCATCATCACCATCACCTCACCATCATCACATCACCATCATCACATTACATCACATCACATCATCCCATCATCACCATCACATCACCACATCATCATCATCATCACCATCACCTCACCATCATCACATCACCACATCATCACATCACCACATCATCACATTAAATCACATCACATCATCCCATCATCACCATCACATCACCACATCATCATCATCATCATCATCATCACCATCACCTCACCATCATCACATCACCATCATCACATTACATCACATCATCCCATCATCACCATCACATCACCACATCATCATCATCATCACCACCATCACCTCACCATCATCATCATCATCCCATCACCATCATCACATCACTAACATGCTGCTATTAGACCTGTCAATCATTATTACACCTGTCTCTATCATGATTAACACGAGGAATCATCTATAATGATAACAACTGTAATAAAATTGGCCTAAATGATTTCAATGCTGTGAAAATAAATTCATTAATAATTAATCATTTAATACTAATTAATTACATAATATAATACTAATTACTATAATTAATTATTATAAAATAATGATAATTATATATACATATACTTGCACATATAATATACACACACACACGTACATATACATATACCCCTAACCCTATACATCTATAGATATATATATATATATTCAGAAGCTGGAATGAACAGCACTCTCTCCACCTTCAACACCGTGACTAAAGTGCTCGAGCGAGACACCTGAGCCCTGACTGCTCCCCTTGTAAGTCGCTTTGGATAAAAGCGTCTGCTAAATGATGAAAATGAAAATGTAAAAATGTAAAGATCTCACCAGTTTGGCCATCTCCTTCTTTCTCCTCTCCTCCCGTCGCTCCTCCTCTCTCCTCTGAATCTCCGCAAGGATCTCGTTTTGCTGCGGAAGAGAAACGGATGAAGTTCACTGAAACACATCAAGACAGAAACAAAGCAGGAAGTGACGTACGGTCTGCTCTTCCTGTCTGCGGCGCTGATCGATCTTCTGCTGCTCCTCCAGGGCCAGACGCTCCTGCTGCCGCCGCTGGTTCTTCAGCATCTCCTCGTGGAAGGAGCTGGAGGGAGGAACGTTGTGCTCCGTCAGGAAACACTGGACACAGTCCGCCAGCTCAAAGATCATCACCTGAAGAGGTCGCGAGCAGAGAGGCGTCAGAAAGGTCGACGTATGGCGTCCCGGAGGAATCAAGGCACGGGTTTCTCACCTCTCCACATCTGCGTTTGGCCAGCCGCTCGAGCTCCGCGCGGAGCTCCTCCAGCTTGTCGTAGGACAGTCCTTTAGCGTTCTTCAGCTCCAGCTCTGGAGGCCTGACGTCACATGACCAGAACACACATCTCATTGTCATTTAGTTGAACTTGAGGTGCTAAAGTAACAAACACTGACACTGAAAAATAGACAAAAGACACGACAAAATGACTAAAATTTTAACATGAAACGCTCCGGGACAGAAACGTTTAGACACGCTCTGTCCGCAGAGGAACCGGACGATTCTAGAGCGCGAAAACGAAAAAGAGCAATGAATAAACACATTGAAAAAATATCTAAATAAAACGCGTACTAAAGAAAGATGCACTATGTTATTGTGTTTTATTCATGTCTATTTGGAAGCATTTGATTAGTGTGAAAATAAATTATTTAAAAAATAAAAACTTACTAAAAGCTTTATTTAATTTGTGTACTTTAATTCATGTGTATTTGGACCAATTTTAACTGCATGAAAATAAAAAAAATAAAATAAAATAAAACGTACTAAATATATGCAATGTCTTACTCATGTGTATTTGGTAATATTTCAAGAAAAAGTGCAATAGCTTAAAACGTCTAAAAATAAAAAATAAAAATATCGAAATAAAACACAAAGGAATTATTTTATTTGTGCATTACTCGTGTGTATTCGTTGGTACTAAGTGCAAAAAATATATACATTTAAAATAAACAAATAAAAAACAAGACAAAATGCATACAAAAAATATGATTATTTTTTGTGCATTATTTGTGTGTATTTGTTGACATTCCAAAAGTGCCAAAAAAATCATTTATATTTTAAAATAAAAAATAAAAAACATTCAAAAACATGTACTAAAAGAGAAGCATTATTTTATTGTGTTTTATTTATACACTATATTGTGTATTTGGAAGCATTTGATTAGTGTGAAAATGAATTATTAAAAAAATAAAAACTTACTAAATGCTTCATTTAATTTGTGTACTTTAATTCATGTGTATTTGGAACAATTTTAACTGCATGAAAATAAAAAAAAATTAAATAAAACGTACTAAATATATGCATTACTGTACTTGTTTGTGTTTTACTCATCTGTATTTGGTCATATTTCAAGAAAAAGTGCAAGAACTTAAAACGTCTAAAAATAAAAATATCTAAATAAAACATTTATTATTTTATTTGTGCATTACTCGTGTGTATTCGTTGGTACTAAGTGCAAAAAATATATACATTTAAAATAAACAAATAAAAAACAAGACAAAATGCACACAAAAAATATGGTTATTTTTTGTGCATTATTTGTTAACATAAAAAATTATATTTTAAAATAAAAAATTTATAAAAATTCAAAAACACGTACTAAAAGAGATGCATTGTGTTTTTATTCATGTGTATTTGGTACTATTTAAAAAAAAAAGAAGTGCAATAAATATTATTTTAAAAATCTAAATAAAATACCTGTTTCTTTGTTTTTTTACCTGCATGTCATGTGACCACTAACAGACATCAGAGAACATGTGACTTTCACTCACACATCAGGGTATGTCGGAGGACACTTGACCTGCAGGTCCACCGAGACGAAACTGGTCTGTCCGTAGCCGAGTCCCTTCGGCCGCAGGACCAGGTGCACCTCCGGAGGACGCCTGACCTGCAGAGCACATCACACACGCATCACTTCCTGCGCCGGACCACGATTTACTGAATCATGCTGAAATGTTTTAGGGGATGAAAAGTTATGACAAGCCGCCAAAATAAAAGTCTGGTTTAACTTGAGAGGAAAACGTTCCTCTCAAAACAGTGCCATAAAATGATTACAATTTCATACATAAAATGATTAAAAAAATGTCACGATACATATTAAAACTTAAAATGGCATGCAAAAAAAAATTCAAACGGGAAAAATAAATTTCATAAGGTGCTAAAATTACTATTTGTTAAACCTTTGATGAATTAAAGTTTCATGGCTGCAGTGGCGGTTTATGGTACAAAAAAACCTTATAAATTGACTTCCAATATAAAATACATGATATTTTATTAATTTATAATATTAATTTATTTAAATAAAGAAATAAATCATGTTATTGTTGTTTACTATATTTTTTCTACATTTAGTATAATAGCATTCACTATAAAATTGGATACAACAAAACCTATATATTAAATTTAAATATATATTTTATTCAGAATATTTATTTAAATAAATTTTGTTTTATTTTTGTTTACTATATTTTTACTAAATTTGTTATAATCATTCACTATAGGATACATTTTTTTATTTTATTAAATTATTATAATATTATATTACATTTCAATATATAATATTTTATTTTAAATATTTATTTATTTAAAGAATTATTTTATTATTGTTTGGTATGTTTTTTACTAAATTTATTATAATCATTCACTATAGGATACATTTTTTTATTTGATTAAATTATTATAATATTATATTACATTTTAATATATAATATTGTATTTTAAATATTTATTTATTTTAAAAAAAATGTCACGATACATATTAAAACTTAAAATGGCATGCAAAAAAAATTCAAACGGGAAAAATAAATTTCATAAGGTGCTAAAATTACTATTTGCTAAACTTTTGATAAATTAAAGTTTCATGGCTGCAGTTAATGACGTCACAGCACCACACATGACGCCTGTCAAAATATTGAGCTAATTAACATACGACACGCCCACATTTCACGCACTTCTGGTTGGAAAGTGGCGGTTTGTGGTACAAAAAAGCATTATAAACTGACTTTAAAGACCCACAGACAGAACACGAGCTCTTTAACACACAAGGTAGGGAAAACCAGCACCTTCCACGGATCTTCTGCTCGGATATCTCTGAAATCCTCTCCATAAATCGATGAAAGCGCCTCGAGCTCGTTCTCCTGCTGAAGAGAGTAATCATTCATCCTGCATGATGCGCTCCGTCACTTCCGCCTCGCGCTCAGCTCTGGAAAACACTCTCCAACACCATAGCCGGTCAAAACTCACGCCGCGAAGCTGCGAAAAATATCAATAAAACTTGTCATGTGGAGGCATGTAATCATAACAGGCGTCGCGTGGCCGCGTCACGGTCCCGCGCAGCGCTGATGACGTGTGCGCGCGGGCTGCAGTACGTCACCGTGCCGCTGAGAGGCGCTGTCGCTCTTCACACTTCATGGCTGATCATCACAATATGTTATTTACTATATATTTGCTAAAAAACATTATAATCATTATATGCTGCATTAAACGTGTTACATACAAGTATTACATTTGAGGAGAGTGCCAAGTTCATTACTGCTGTTTATGCATTTATTATTAATTTATTATGCATACATTTCTTAATTTATAATATTAATGTATTTCAATAAAGAAATATGTTATTGTTGTTTACTATATTTTTTCTAAATTTAGTATAATAGCATTCACTGTAAAATTGGATACAATAAAACCTATATATTAAATATAATATATTTAATATATATTCATTTTAAATGTATATTTTATTCAGAATATTTATTTCAATAAATATTGTTTTATTTTTGTTTACTATTTTTTACTGAATTTGTTATTATCATTCACTATAGGATACTTTTTTTATTTTATTTAATTATTATAATATTATATTACATTTTAATATATAATATTTTATTTTAAATATTTATTTATTTAAAGAATTATTTTATTATTGTTTACTATAATTTTACAAAATTTATTATAATCATTCACTATAGGATACATTGTTTTTAATTGTATTAAATTATTATAATATTATATTACATTTTAATATATAATATTTTATTTTAAATATTTATTTATTTAAAGAATTATTTTATTATTGTTCACTATATTTTTACTACATTATAATCATTCACTATAGGATACATTTTTTTATTTTATTAAATTATTATAATATTATATTACATTTTAATATATAACATTTTATTTTAAATATTTATTTAAAGTATTATTTTATTATTGTTTACTATATTTTTACTACATTTATTATAATCATTCACTATAGGATCATTTTTTTTTAATTGTATTAAATTATTATAATATTATATTACATTTTAATATATAATAATTTATTTTAAATATTTATTTATTTAAAGAATTATTTTATTATTGTTCACTATATTTTTACTACATTTATTATAATCATTCACTATAGGATACATTTTTTTATTTTATTAAACTATTATAATATTATATTACATTTTAATATATAACATTTTATTTTAAATATTTATTTAAAGTATTATTTTATTATTGTTTACTATATTTTTACTACATTTATTATAATCATTCACTATAGGATACAATTTTTTAATTTTATTAAATGATTATAATATTATATTGCAATTTAATATATAATATTTTATTTTTAATATTTATTTATTTATTTAAAGAATTATTTTATTATTGTTTACTATATTTTTACTAAATTTATTATAATCATTCACTATAGGATACAATTTTTAAATTTTATTAAATTATTATAATATTATATTGCATTTTAATATATAATATTTTATTTCAAATATTTATTTATTCAAAGAATTATTTTATTATTGTTTACTATATTTTTACTAAATTTATTATAATCATTCATTATAGAATACATTTTTTAATTGTATTAAATTATTATAATATTATATTACATTTTAATATATAATATTTTATTTTAAATATTTATTTAAAGAATTATTTTATTATTGTTCACTATATTTTTACTACATTTATTATAATCATTCACTATAGGATCATTTTTTTTAATTGTATTAAATTATTATAATATTATATTACATTTTAATATATAATAATTTATTTTAAATATTTATTTATTTATTTAAAGAATTATTTTATTATTGTTTACTATATTTTTACTACATTTATTATAATCATTCACTATAGGATACAATTTTTTAATTTTATTAAATGATTATAATATTATATTGCAATTTAATATATAATATTTTATTTTAAATATTTATTTAAAGAATTATTTTATTATTGTTTACTATATTTTTACTAAATTTATTATAATCATTCATTATAGAATACATTTTTTAATTGTATTAAATTATTATAATATTATATTACATTTTAATATATAATATTTTATTTTAAATATTTATTTAAAGAATTATTTTATTATTGTTTACTATATTTTTACTAAATTTATTATAATCATTCATTATAGAATACATTTTTTAATTGTATTAAATGATTATAATATTATATTACATTTTAATATATAATATTTTATTTTAATTATTTATTTATTCAAAGAATTATTTTATTATTGTTTACTATATTTTTACTACATTTATTATAATCATTCACTATAGGATACATTTTTTAATTGTATTAAATTATTATAATATTATATTGCATTTTAATATATAATATTTTATTTCAAATATTTATTTATTCAAAGAATTATTTTATTATTGTTTACTATATTTTTACTAAATTTATTATAATCATTCATTATAGGATACATTTTTTAAAATTGTATTAAATTATTATAATATTATATTACATTTTAATATATAATATTTTATTTTAAATATTTTTTTAAAGAATTATTTTATTATTGTTTACTATATTTTTACTAAATTTATTATAATCATTCATTATAGGATACATTTTTTAAAATTGTATTAAATTATTATAATATTATATTACATTTTAATATATAATATTGTATTTTAAATATTTATTTAAAGAATTATTTTATTATTGTTTACTATATTTTTACTAAATTTATTATAATCATTCATTATAGAATACATTTTTTAATTGTATTAAATTATTATAATATTATATTACATTTTAATATATAATATTTTATTTTAATTATTTATTTATTCAAAGAATTATTTTATTATTGTTTACTATATTTTTACTACATTTATTATAATCATTCACTATAGGATACATTTTTTAATTGTATTAAATTATTATAATATTATATTGCATTTTAATATATAATATTTTATTTCAAATATTTATTTATTCAAAGAATTATTTTATTATTGTTTACTATATTTTTACTACATTTATTATAATCGTTCACTATAGGGTACATTTTTTTATTTTATTAAATTATTATAATATTATATTACATTTTAATATATAACATTTTATTTTAAATATTTATTTAAAGTATTATTTTATTATTGTTTATTATATTTTTACTAATCATCCACTATATATATATATATATATATAAACCATTCTTTATTGTTTAATATCTGTATATTTTGCTTTTATTTGATGTTTCTGTGATTAAAAAAATAGTTTTTTCTTGATTAGCTTAATTATTTTTTCTTGATCATGACTTATATTAGTCATTTACTCAAATGAATAATAATAGTATGAGGTTGTGAACATGCCGACCAATATTTGTGACTAGTGTGTAATACGACGCACATATAGTAATTAGTTTCGTCACTCTTTGTTTGCTGATTAAGCGAATGATTGTTCTCATTATATCTCTGTGGACTGACGGTCATTGGCTGAGGAATCCGGACGCCTCCTTCACGGCTCTATGTGCCGACGGAGCAGAACACTATTAATAGTCGAGCTCTCAAGCAGTGGACTATGCGACGGAGGAACGAACCCCCACAACCAGCTGTGATCTGAAGTGACAGAACAGACGCCCTCCATCACGCTTCAAGACACATTTACAGCTCCAAGTATTGCAGTATTCTGAGATTCAGTTTGAAACAGAGCCGAATGTTGCTGTTTATTTGATTAGTTTAGATACAATTCACCCACTGTCACACATTTACATTACAATAACATACAAATAAATTCAGATATTCGTCACATTTTGATAGACTGAGTTTAATTTGTTGTTTTATTGTTATTTTAAAGTGAACATATAATGTATCTAATGCATATATAGAACAATAGATATAACGATAGATAGATACAGGCAGATATACATATGGATAGATAATAGATAGCATGAGAGAACGTTTCTGTTTCCGTTCTTCCTCTGCTCACACATGCGGTGCACCTCAGGGCTCCGTCTTCGGCCCGGTCTTATTTTCCCTTCTTCCTCCAGCCGAGATCTTTCATAAGCATCATATTTTACATCGTCTTTAAGCAGATGAACACACATCTCCTCGGTCACCGTTGGATTGTTCGAGTGATGTTAAAAGCAGCGTGGAGGATCATTTTCTCCAATTAAACGACTCTGAGTGCCATTTCTGAACCGGCTCTTGAATTTGAAACGCAAATTAATTCAGTGTTAAAATCAGCATTTTTACTGGACGCCTGCGGCTCACTGTATTTAGGGATCGCTCGATCTTGCTTATCTCTTCTTCAGTCCGAAAGGCTGCAAACATTTAACAGAGACTGGAAAGAGGGAAAGCATCGCTCCTGTTTTGATGATCTTGCATTAGGATTCAGTTTACGGTACGAGGCTCGGCACCATGGACCCGTCTGATCTTCTGCTCCTCCAGCAGACCAACAGGCCTTTCAGGTCATCGAATGCTCTGCTCTTGTTATCGGTACAGATGTTGCAGACCGTGCAATAAATTGCCGTTGTATATGTTTTGTGTATGTGCTGTTTGTATTTTACTCTTGTGCATCACTCTGTCGTTATTAAATGTGTTTTATATATATATATATATATATATATATATATCGATAAAACTAAAATAAACTGATAGACATAACGACATATAGATAGATAGATAATAGATATAGATAAATCGATAGATACAAATAGATATAGATGAATAGATGAATATATGGATAAAAAGACAGATAGATATAGATATAGACAGATAGATAGATAGAAAGATAATAGATAAATAGATGGATAGAGATCGATCGATCGATAGATTGATAGATAATAGATAGATAGATAGATATAGATATAGATAGATAGATAGATAGAAATATAGATATAGATAGATAGATAGATAGATCAATCGATATAGATATAGATAGATAGATAGATATAGATAGATATAGATAGATAGAAAGATAGAAAGATAGATAGATAGATAGATCAATCGAAATAGATATAGATAGATAGATAGATCAATCGATATAGATATAGATAGATAGATAGATAGATAGATATAGATAGATAGATAGATAGATAGATAGATAGATAGATAGATCAATCGATATAGATATAGATAGATAGATAGATAGATAGATCAATCGATATAGATATAGATAGATAGATAGATAGATAGATAGATAGATAGATAGATAGATAGATAGATAGATCAATCGATATAGATATAGATA
Source organism: Opsariichthys bidens (assembly GCA_037194245.1). NCBI lineage: Eukaryota > Metazoa > Chordata > Actinopteri > Cypriniformes > Xenocyprididae > Opsariichthys > Opsariichthys bidens. The sequence continues at coordinate 779,369 of CM074286.1, read as the reverse complement.
GATAGATAGATAGATAGATAGATAGATAGATAGATAGATAGATAGATAGATCAATCGATATAGATATAGATAGATAGATAGATAGATAGATAGATAGATAGATAGATAGATAGATAGATAGATAGATCAATCGATATAGATATAGATAGATAGATAGATAGATAGATAGATAGATAGATAGATAGATAGATCAATCGATATAGATATAGATAGATAGATAGATAGATAGATAGATAGATCAATCGATATAGATACAGATAATAGATAGAAAGAAAGATAGATACAAATAGATATAGATATAGATATATATATAGAGAGAGAGAGAGAGAGAGAGATGAAGTAAATTCCTCTCTGAATGTGCATTTCCACACTAGTTCTATTTCAGTTGTAGTTGTGAGTTCATGACATGGACGAGTTTGGAAATGTGTCTCAGAAAGATGATTTGTGGCTCTCAGACGTCCATATGTTGCCATAGCAAGGGAGAATTTCCTAATGGGGTGCTGAGGATCAGGATCACAGACGCGGCAGCGGCCTCACGTTCACAACACCTGATGAGAACCATGACCCTAAAAGGAGAGGGCTAAGCCAATCAGAGCGCAGCTACTACCACAGCCCGGCCAATCGGGGCGCTGCTGAGGGAGAGAGGGCCAGGCTGCTGTTACCCCTCAGCTGTTAACCACATTTAGGGTTCGAGCCCACACATGCCAGCACCCATTGACATATACAGTATTCATCCTGGAGAGAGCGAGGAGCCTCTAAGATGTTGCTAAAACGAGCCTAGTTACGCTTGCTTGACATCTTTAGGCAGCCTGTGTTCGTGAAAAGCTGAATAATCACAATTATATCAAGAGACTGCTGACTCAACCGCAGCCACACGAAATGACACCCAAACTGTTCAATATTATCCCCGAATAAAACGTGCTCCCACCCCGCTTTTTCATCCCACACAGAAGCACGAAAACGTACGAAAGCAGCAAATAAGCAAACGCGCACATTATCCAAACTCGGATTCAAATCGTCTCTAATAAAAAGCTGTGGAATAATCAGCAGAAATGTGACATGTGAAGTCCGGGTGGAAGACGCAGAGGATTGGCACTTGGCCCGCTATTTCTAAGGAAGCCTTTCTTAATTTTAGGGAGGCCGGATCAGATTCACGGGTTATTTTCTCTTTTTTATTTTTTTCTCGGCTGCACTTATTTGGGCTTGTGCGATCCCGACGCTCCGCCCCGGCCCCCGGGAGCCGCTCTTATTTAAAGGGGCTCCTCACCTTGTCTCTCTGTCCCAGTGGAAGCATCAGTCTTGTGATAACAACTTGGTGAGTCCTGCGAGAAGCTGACATTTCTTTAGCTCTTTCTAGTTAAACTCTGTCTTCAGACTCTTAGCTTCTTCTTTTCATGAGATAGTTTGTCGTGAGGCATCGCAGGGTACGAACGAAGCCAGGCAGGTGACGGCGACAGCTGCGAAAGCGAGAGGACTTCTCTTGGACGCGTCGAGCCCTAAATAGAGCGCCGTTAAACTCTAGCCTTTCTTTGGCATTACCGAGAGTCTTGAGCAGATGTGATTTCAGCACGTGTTCTTTAGTCGAGTTAGATTCGTTTTTGCATTTCTCTACTTTTGCATGTAAGTTGAGAAGTTTTATGGCGAGGAACCGAACCCGAGCAAGCTTCCTAGGCATCGGTGTGTGTTGCGTTGGCTCTGACTGTGTGACGCTTCCTCCACAGACCAACCAGAAAACCAACCATGTGCGACGACGAGGAGACTACCGCCCTTGTGTGCGACAACGGCTCTGGCTTGGTCAAGGCTGGATTTGCCGGAGATGACGCTCCCCGTGCTGTCTTCCCCTCCATCGTTGGAAGGCCCCGTCACCAGGTGCGAACGCTTCTGCAGAACAACACAGGAAATCCTCAGCTGACAGCGTCACGGTGTTTTAATTCACATGCTGATCGTCACGCTTCACCGGCTCATTGATTACTTTAAGAATTGCAAATGCTTTTTTCGAATGCTGATTACACTCGCAAATGATTGCATCGTCTATGCATTTTCAAATGCATTCTTTTATATGCATATATATATATATATATAACAATTTACATAAACATTCAGAATTGCAAAGTTTTTTTTTCCAAATGCATTGCCTAATTAAACATGCATTTGCATTCTCTTACATAAATACCAATGTGCAAAAATTACCAATTGATTGCAAACTTTTTTTGATTATTTAAATGATTATTTTACATAATTAAATGTGCATTGTCAAATGCGTTCTCTAATTAATATACCAATTTGCATAAATTCTCAGTTGATTACATTAAGAATTGCAAACATATTTTTATCTAATTAAATATTCATTTTCAAACGCATTCTTATATTTATACCAATTTGCATAAATTCCCAATTACATTAAAAATTGCAACCTTTTTTTTTTGCATTTTTGCAATTTTTATTAAAGATGCAAATGATTATTTTACATAATTAAATATGCATTGTCAAATGCGTTCTCTTATTAATATACCAATTTGCATAAATTCTCAGTTGATTGCATTAAGAATTGCAAACATAATTTTTTGATCTAATTAAATATGCATTTTCAAACTCATTCTCTTATATTTATACCAATTTGCATAAATTCCCAATTACATTAAAAATTGCAACCTTTTTTTTTTTGCATTTTTGCAATTTTTATTAAAGATGCAAATGATTATTTTACATAATTAAATATGCATTGTCAAATGCGTTCTCTTATTAATATACCAATTTGCATAAATTCTCAGTTGATAACATTAAGAATTGCAAACATAATTTTTTGATCTAATTAAATATGCATTTTCAAACTCATTCTCTTATATTTATACCAATTTGCATAAATTCCCAATTACATTAAAAATTGCAACCTTTTTTTTTTGCATTTTTGCAATTTTTATTAAAGATGCAAATGATTATTTTACATAATTAAATATGCATTGTCAAATGCGTTCTCTTATTAATATACCAATTTGCATAAATTCTCAGTTGATTGCATTAAGAATTGCAAACATAATTTTTTGATCTAATTAAATATGCATTTTCAAACTCATTCTCTTATATTTATACCAATTTGCATAAATTCCCAATTACATTAAAAATTGCAAACTTTTTTTTGCATTTTTGCAATTTTTATTAAAGATGCAAATGATTAGTTTACATAATTAAATATGCATTGTCAAATGCGCTCTTACAAATATACCAATTTGCATAAATTCTCAGTTGATTGCATTAAGAATTGCAAACATATTTTTACATTTCTGCAAGTTTTTGGAACACTGTATAAATATGCAAATGAGCGTTTTATATAACTAAATATGTTTTTTTTTAAATGCATTACCAATTTAAATATGCATAGTCAGATGCATTTTCCTATACACCCTAATTTGCATAAATTCTTGTTTGATTTTGTGACATATCTCTCTTTTTATAACTCCATGAATGAGAAAATACTGTCACAATTCAAGGGAGAAATGCATGTTTTCAGGAATAAATTGTATAAACCAGCCGAATGATATATAAACAGACCTTCAGAATATAGATGTGAACAAAAGCGTGACGTTTGCTGCGTGTAAAGCTGCTGAAGTGGAGACTCGCCGCCTTTAAAGCCTGAAATCTAATAAAATCCACACATGCTTTCTTTCCACTAGTTATGAAAAACCAAGTGCATGAAGAAGCAGCGTTTGTACCTGTAGAGTCCCTTCATTACATGCACAGCATCTGTGTACTGCTGTCTGTGGTCACTAAGCCCGCGTCTCTCTCCTTCAGGGTGTGATGGTCGGTATGGGTCAGAAGGACAGCTACGTAGGTGATGAGGCTCAGAGCAAGAGAGGTATCTTGACTCTGAAGTACCCCATCGAGCACGGCATCATCACTAACTGGGACGACATGGAGAAGGTGCGAACTCACAGTCAAATTCATACAATGATCAAATGCATGACAGCGGTGCGATTAACGCAACTGTGCTCTTCAGATCTGGCACCACACCTTCTACAATGAGCTGCGTGTGGCCCCCGAGGAGCACCCAACCCTGCTCACCGAGGCCCCTCTCAACCCCAAGGCCAACAGGGAGAAGATGACTCAGGTACTGAAGAAGTCTTCACACAGCAGAGTCTCGCGCTCCCTCACACAGCTCATAACAACTTCCGTCTTTGCTCTTGCAGATCATGTTTGAGACCTTCAACGTCCCTGCCATGTATGTGGCCATCCAGGCTGTGCTGTCCCTGTACGCCTCCGGCCGTACCACCGGTCAGTCATCACACTCTTAAACCCCTATACAGAAAAAAAAAGGTACAAAAGCTGTCACCAGGGCAGGAACCTTTCAGAAGGTACAACTTTACACCATATTAACCCCTAAAAGGTCCATATTAGTAGAGAAAAGAGTGCCTTTTGAAAGGAATCGCCCCAGTGAGTGCTTTCGTACCCGAGTCTTTCTTGAATCTAGTTTGATTCTTAAATCCGATTGGCTTGTTTCGCATTGGAATGATGTCTTTAAGAGTTCAAATCAGATTCTCATTTGAGACGATTCCCATCGGTGTTATTTCATTACTATTTCAGATTTATTTATAGCCGATACATTTATTTTAGTAATTTTGTCATATTTTTAAAATGTCTCTCTATTTTTTTTAATTTTTTTATCATTTTTAGTCAGTTTAGTTCTTTAAATTAACCCAAATGCTTGGACAACTAGCTCAAGAGACAATAACCACGATTAACATTAGTGTTTATTTTGTTTAGTTTTTTTTTGACTAGAGCTGTATTAATTATCAAACAATCCCCGCTAACAAAAATATGTTCTAAGAACTTTTTGACAACGTTATCAAAAGCTGTTAGCGATGTCACTTTGTAAACGCGGACGACGTACATGTCTGCGCATGCGCATCCTTTCACAGAGCGTTTCACCTTATTACTGACTTACTGAAGTTGATAGGCATGACACGCGATATACGCATGTGCATGACGTCACCGTTTTCACAGATTCGCGTTTTCGGGGCACCGAAACGATGTTGGACTTTAAGCGGGGCAAAAAAAAAAAACGCATTAGGTTTTCCGTTTTTAGCTTAAACGGTGTTACGTTCAAAACATTGTTTAATGGTTTTAAAAAAAACCGTTATTTCTTGGTTATACGAACGTTAAAGGAGCATTCCGTTTTTAGCATTCTTCACAAATTATGGGAACGTCACTTTGGAATGTTCTCTGAACGTTCTGAAAACGTTATTTCCATTTCATTAAAAAAAACTGAACGACGTATAAATCACGTTTTGAGAAGGTTATGAACTCTGACGTGTGACTGGAAGAACGTTTGTTCATAACTTTGCCCTGTCCGCGGGAACGACGCGCGCGGATGTCACAACGGCTGTCTGCATTGTGTGAGATCCGCGGAACGCTCGGTGACAGGTGCGCGTCATAATTCTGTTGTCGGCAATATTGCTGATTTACGGTCTGACCGCAGGTATCGTGCTGGACGCTGGTGACGGTGTGACCCACAATGTCCCAGTCTATGAGGGTTACGCTCTGCCCCACGCCATCATGCGTCTGGATCTGGCCGGTCGCGATCTGACTGACTATCTCATGAAGATCCTGACTGAGAGAGGCTACTCTTTCGTTACAACCGGTAGGTCTTCAGCACAGACTCTCTGTCTGTCTTAAAAAGCCCTGAGGTAACTTAAGTGTCTCTCCGCAGCTGAGCGTGAGATCGTGCGCGACATCAAGGAGAAGCTCTGCTATGTGGCTCTGGACTTCGAGAACGAGATGGCCACCGCCGCCTCCTCCTCCTCCCTGGAGAAGAGCTACGAGCTGCCCGACGGTCAGGTGATCACCATCGGTAACGAGCGTTTCCGTTGCCCCGAGACCCTCTTCCAGCCTTCCTTCATTGGTGCGTTTCATCCGGATGCCCTTCACTTCACTGTCCCGGTTGTGTTATGGACCGAACCTCAACTTTTCCTCTCTCATCTCAGGTATGGAGTCTGCTGGCATCCATGAGACCGCCTACAACAGCATCATGAAGTGCGACATCGACATCCGTAAGGATCTGTACGCCAACAACGTCTTGTCCGGCGGTACCACCATGTACCCTGGTATTGCTGACCGTATGCAGAAGGAGATCACCGCTCTGGCCCCCAGCACCATGAAGATCAAGGTGAGCGACATCAATGAACCATCTCAACTTCTGATTCAATGCGAAAACTGCACGTTTGTATAGAAGAAAAAAACAAATTGTGGCATTTTACTATTAAATACACTCTAAAAAAATAAAATAAAACTGGGTTAGAAATAACCCAAGTTGGGTTAAGTGTTAACCTGCTGAGTGATTCTGCTATATTTCTCACTTAAAATGAACCCAAAATGTTTTAATAAATAAGAATAATTAAGTAATAAACATGTTTTAACAAATGAATAATGCATTTTTAATTTTAATTTTGGGTTCATTTTAAGCCACATATAAAGTATTTTAAGTATATACAGTTTTTTTTTTTTTTTGCATTTTTGCAATTTTTATTAGAGATGCAAATGATTATTTTACATAATTAAATATGCATTGTCAAATGCGTTCTCTTATTAATATACCAATTTGCATAAATTCTCAGTTGATAACATTAAGAATTGCAAACATTTGTTTTTATCTAATTATATATGCCTTTTCAAACTCATTCTCTTATATTCATACCAATTTGCATAAATTCCCAATTACATTAAAAATTGCAAAAAATTATTGAGGCAAACATTTAATAAAAAGATATATATATATATTTGAAATGTAATTGAATTGTTTAGTTTGTCTCACGTACCATTAAATTACATGGAGACTAACCAGCTTGAGACGCTTTCACTGTTCAGGACTTTTGGTTTGTGCATATTTAACCCAACTTGGGTTGTTTTTAACCCAGCATTTTTTTACATTGTAAGGTGTTACTACGAATGTTTTGTGTCACAACGTCACATGTTTAAGCCAATGTTTCTCCATCTCTCCGTAGATCATTGCTCCTCCTGAGCGTAAGTACTCCGTCTGGATCGGTGGCTCCATCCTGGCTTCCCTGTCCACCTTCCAGCAGATGTGGATCACCAAGCAGGAGTACGACGAGGCCGGTCCTTCCATTGTCCACAGGAAGTGCTTCTAAACCAACAACAATCTCTCAGTCTCAGCCGTACATTTGTACTGTCTCTTTTACTGTATATACATGTAATGTTGTAATAAAAACAGATAACTGATAACAAACAGCAGTGTATGGAGTGGTCACTTGCCTGTTCTGCATGATTGCACCAACACAAAATGCATTTGAATAATTAAATACAAAAAAAAGTAATAATAATAAAAATAACTGCATACGCCACATGAACTTCAAGGAATATCACAGAATGATGTCTGAAATGACATTTCTCTTCACAAAAGTATCATCCATACATATAAAAATGTAGCACCTTTATTTTAATCTCCATTTCCCGATATGGTCAATGATCATTTAATGCTGCACTGTCGCTTTAACAAGCGCGTGCATCTGCTGCGCCATCCATCACTGGTGTCACACTGCAGAGGGGGCGGGGTCTTGTGAGGAGAACCTCACGTGACCACTCCTAGCCCAATCAGAGTGCAGGAAACGCCTGAGTGACGTGGTGGAGCGAAATTTGAACGTCTTCTCTCGAGCTGCCGTTGTGAAGGCAGGAAATAAAGCGAAGAGACGAGAAGAAACACTGGATTCATATGGCGACGTTTACACTTTTAAAGCCGCGTTATTTTATTTCATAAAATGATGTTTCATCGCAGCAGAGCCGGAAGATTTAATATGAGAGGAGTTTGCTGACTTCGACCGGTTGTTTTTGTTGAAGAGTGTCCGGCGGAACTGAGGAGAAAAACGTTATTTTTTTGCTTGTTTTTAAACCTGAAGCGTGTTTTCCTCACAGCTCGAGTCGCTTTTAGACGACATTATGAAGGTTTTGGAGAGGAATGTGGTTCGTCTGGCCGTCGTTCAGCATCTTCGGTCCGTTTATGGAATAAAAATTAAAAACTGGAACAAAAACAGAAACAAACAGACATCAGCGAACACGGTGAGTGTATAACAAATGTGATTTGTGTCTTTAAAGCGCTGCTTGTTTCGTAAATCTCAAAGTTAGTGATCGTTTTTGGTGAAATGTTGTACTTTCGTCACATTTATTAATAATACCCAGGAATATACAAACAAAATCACCCTAGAATGATCTGCAGGTCAGCAATTATTACTGAAATACTCTGAAACCAGACCTTTGTGTTTTGTTAATGTTCAATATTCAGTGTTTTCAGCGCTGGGTGGGTTACTTTTAAAATGTATTTCACTACAGATTATAAAATACATGCTTTAAAAAGTCATTTGTAACATATTTCGTTACATTACTCAAGTTTAGTCACTTAATCTAAATATTTTGGAATACTAATAAGTGTGAAACAAACACAAAAAAGGTCATTGCAAGTTTTTATCTCATAATTCTGACTTTTCCCCTTAGAATTGCGTGATATAAAGTTGCAATTGTGAGTTATAAAGTCAGAATTATGAGATATAATCTCACAATATTGAGAAAAATCAGAATTATGAGATATAAACTCACAATATTGAGAAAAGTCAGAATTATGAGATATAAACTCACTCACTAAATTCACAATTGCAAGAAAAAAGTCAGTATTGCAAGTTTAAATCTCCCAATTCTGACTTTATAACTTGCAATTGTGAGTTTAAATCTCGCAATTGTGAGAAAAAGAAGTCAGAATTGTGAAACACAAACTCACAATTGTGAGGGAAAAAACAAATGTTGAGAAAAAGTCACAGTGTCGAGTGAATTATAAAATGACTCTCAAAACATGAAAACAGTGAAAACATGAAACTGAACTCGTCTTTTTCAGACGGTCAGAGTCAGAGAATCACCAATCGCTGTTTAAATGACATTAAAACTCAAAGTAATCACTTTGGTAATCTAAAACACTTTTCAGATGGAACTGGAATCTGATTACCACACATTTAAAATCAAATACAGTCACTCAAATCTTGTATTTTAAACGCGTAACTGTAACCTAGTCACAGTTTTTCATCTGTTCACTCGAGAGTTTCTCACACCAAACGGTTGATCTCGTGGTTCACTGCAATAAAGAGATGAATCAACACACACACGATTCCAACAGGAAATGTGTTGTTGCAGGTTTGTGTGTGCGTCACAGGAACGAGAGTGATTTATTCTGGTCTTGTGAGAGTGATTTGGCTCAACAACATGATCTGAGTCCTGGAGTTGATGTTCAAACACACAGAGCTTCTCTTGTTCTGATCCGATCCTCTTGTCTGTCCAGGTGAGGGTGTTCGGGGTTCCTCTGGAAGGTCTGCCACACTGTCATGTGTTGGACTACGGAGACGCACCCTGGTAAGACTGAGTCTTGCGCTGGTTTACTTGCACACAGATGTGTTTTAATGTTTGCAGAACTTAATACTGAGGGCTGTGATCGACAATCCAAATTCACTAAATAATTTTTTTCCCCCTGATTTATTTTGAGACAAACCCCCTGAAAATGATGTACATTAATTATGAAATCTAAAAGATTTCTTGTCCCTCCGTTGAAAGTCAAAACACTGAAGGACAGACATCTCTCAGAAGTCACTAAAAATATATTCATTTGAGCAAAAGTTTAGATTGGAACGACATTTACATTTTCAGGTGAATGATGGTTGTAAGTCTCAACGGCACCATTATCACATACTTGCGACGTCTTTTGATTCAGAACGACTCTACGCCCCACAGACATCTGTGTACGGCAAGCCGTCTGACTTTTATTCATTCTCAGGATATGAACTTATGATATCAAGGATTATATTTCCACTAGTATAAACTATAATTGTTGATATCTGTGATTGTATTTTCACTAGTGAAATCTCTCCATAGGCTGCCATTCAAATTCAACTGTTGATATCAAGAATTCATTTCTGACTCGTTGAAATTCCAGTTTCACATTTCAGGAATACAATTCTTACTAGTAAAAATGACAATTTTTTGATTTCAATAATTACATTGTTACTAGTGCAAATGTCTATTCTTGAAATCAACTAGTAAAAATGTTCATTTCTGATATCATGAATGTGGCTGTTACTAGTAAGAAAGCCGTTTCAGATATCAGAAATTATATTGATATCAGTAATTCATTTCAGATTTCAGAAATGAACATTTTTACTAGTAGCAATTCAATTGATATCAAGAATAAACATCTGCAGTAGAACGGTAAGATCTGTGGAATGTGGTTAAGCAGTTAAAGATGTCAAATGAAACATGAAATAAGCAAAATATGAATGACAAAACATCTGCCTAATAAAATGAACAAGTTGCCTGGTGCTTTGGACACGCGCCTTATTTTATTATTTCACATTTTAATTTTGTTTATTTGCCATATTTTTCTGTTTTAGCGTTATTATTTTTTCCCCCATTTTATTTTTTTATTTAATTTTATTATTGTATATTTTATTTACCCTATATTTTAGTATTTTATATTTGTTTGCCTTGTATTTCATTATATATATATATTTTTTTTTTTGCCTTATAGTTTAGTATTTTCATATTGTATATTTTTCCATGTTTCATTCTTTTTTTTCTTTCATGAAAACATGAAATAAGCAAAATGTAAAAAAAAAAATCTGCAAGTAAAATAGTATTTTTTATATTTGATTTATTTGTCCTATATGTACCTATACAGTGATGAGATATGTATATATATTTGCTGTTTCATTATTTTATATTAATCATTTTATTTTTTGCCCCATTTCTCCCATTTTTCATTTATATTTTAAATTTTTGTGCACTATTTCATTGTTATTTTATTTAATTTTCTTGACTTATATTTTAGTATTTTGTTTTATTTGCACTTTCACTGTATTTTATATTTAATTTATTTTATTTTCCCTCTATTTTAGTATCTTATTTGTCGTATATTTCATTATAATATATTTTTTGCCCTATATTTAGTGTTTTATATTTGATCTATTTGCCACTACACTTTTTTCTTTTTTTTTAAAATATATTTTATTATTTTTTTTATGAATGTATTTTGTGTATTTGATTTTTGCGCTGAGTGTGTCTGCAGTCAATGTGTCTCGATCTCTTTCAGCTTTATCGTAGATGCTTGTACGAGCCTCATGGGTCATTTGGACACAGAGGGCCTCTTCAGGAAATCCGGCTCAGTTGTGCGGGTCAAGAGCCTCAGGGTGAGCGTGACCGCCGCTTCAGTTCACAGCAGAGACGGTGACGGGTCATTATTAAACAGCGACTGTATTGCTTTGACCCTGTAGGCCAAACTGGACCAGGGTGAGGACTGTCTGCCCACTGCTCTCCCGCTGGACATCGCTGGACTTCTGAAACAGTTTTTGAGGGAGCTTCCTGAACCGCTTCTGACCGTAGATCTGCACAGTGCGTTCCTGAAGGCCCAGGAGCTGCCCACGGAGGAGGAGAGGACCTCGGCCACAGTCCTGCTGTCCTGTGTGCTGCCTGACCGGAATTTAAACACGCTGCGTTACTTCTTCAGTTTCCTGAAGACCGTCTCTCAGCGGTACAGTGTCTCTGTTTGTCTCTTGTTATGCTAATCGATGGCTGAATAGCAGGATCTTCTCAGAAGTCTCTTTTGTGTTCAAACACATGTGAAGAGTTTGTGTATTTGCTCCTTCCTTTCAGATGTGCTGAGAATAAGATGGACAGCAGTAATCTCGCGGTCATCTTTGCTCCGAATCTCTTTCACTGTGGAGACGGCGGAGAAAAAATGAGCAGCAGCACAGAGAAGAAACTCAAGCATCAGGCAGCGGTGGTGCAGTGTCTCATAGACAACGCTCAACGCCTGGGTATGTGCCCTCAACTTCAATACATTATTAAAGCATTACTGTTTTAGTACAGAGGGGGTGAGGTTACGTCTGCTACTCTCCAGTGTAGCCTGGAGTTTTCACCACTATATTCCTCATTTAAATATTCATGAGCAGAATAAAGGGGCGGTGCCTGGTTGAGAACTGGCGGTTATGGGCGGAACATTTCCCAAACACCAATCACAACACACTGCTCCAGCCGACCAATCAGAGTACAGTGTGCTTTTCAGAAGGAGGGGCTTCATAGAGACAGGAAGTAAACAGAGCATTACTGACAGACCGGGAAGAGAGGAGCTGCACAATGAACATTTGAGCAGCCAAAAACATCAAGAGTTTGTAAAACTGTATAATAGGTCCTCTTTAATATTTCAATAATGCCACATTTGCATGTTCCTGGTGCTCTGATGTCAGTTAATGGTCAGGCATTATAATCACTAAAGCTTTTATCATGGTATATTATATTATTGCGGTGCTGAATTAAGTTACAGAAAGAAACAAAACTTTGAAGAGTAAACAAATGATTCAAACTGAACACAATTATAAAGAATTACATTTTACGAGATTGTATCAGGCATGTTTTAGCCAAAATTAAAATGTTTAAGTGTAAACAAATTTTTAAAATAAAATGTCTTTAAAGGGTTCGTTCTACCAAAAATGAGATTTCTGTCATGAGTTCCTCTCCCTCATGTGGTTCGTTCATCTTCTGAACACAAATGAAGATGTTTTTGATGAGGTTTATGACTCGACAGCACTTTCAAGGTCCAGAAAGGAAGTAAAGACATGGTTGAAATAGTCACATGATGCAGAGACCACAGTACTTTCTGTGCGTAAAAACAACACAAATAACAACTTTATTTAACAATATCTAGCGATGGATGATTTCTAAACACTGCTTCATGAATCTGTTTCGAATCAGTGGTTCGTATCAAACTGGCAAACTTTGGGAGTTTGATGATCGTAGCTTTTCAAAAACTCACCAATTCCAGTTTGGGAAACCCTGACGTAAATCGAACACGATGAATATGAAATGTAATCGAAGGTTTGATCGGATTCGCAGATACGATTGTCGATTCGTTAAATCAGCGGAAACGGCTAACATTAAAGCTAAACCACCTGATGAAGCTGTTGTTGTTCACAGGTGTGGTTCCTCCGTTCCTCATGGAGAAGGTTCCAGCCATGTTGGGATGTGATTCTGGCGTGTTTTCTCCATCTTCTGTGTCTCTAGAGGAGAGCAGCGCTCAGTCGGACCTGAAGAAAAGCAGACGCAGTTTAGGAGGTAAGAACCTCGCCCTAGGCGCCATAGTTTCATCACATGACCGCTTTGAAGGGAAGTGGATGCAGTTAATAATGTTTTGAAGCCATATAATCAGACCTTTTTTTTTAGCTGAGTGGGTTTGTTTTGTATTCCAGATGTGGTAAATGGAGCTCTGAGTAGGTTAAAAACAGGTAGAACCCCAACAAATACCCCTCAGTCTGATGGAGCAGGTGGGTAAATGTTCTCCTCAGACTTCACTGCATGAGGGTTTCTCATCTTCACACGTTTCTGTATTGACTTTGAGATGGCTTTGTGTGTGCCCACTTTCGTGTAGACATCTGTTTGTTTTTCTTGTGACGCGGCATGGATAATATACAGCGCTGTTTAAGTGACTTCTGCTTGCGTAAAGCTTTGTATGTCTCTCTGAATCTTTTGCTTTGAAGTGTCTAATTCAGCTGCTTGTATTGGAGATACAGCCTGAGCACTTGCAGAAGAATAACGTGAAACTCCGCCAATAATAACTCGAGGACTTCTGACTAAATTCAAGTGTTTTATCCCTCAGTTTTCTCCATGGTCACTCCGGTCATCATGACTCCGAACTCCAAGCGTAAACTGCCGCAGGAGTCGGCGCACACTCACGGGTTCTCCAACAAGAAACGCAGGTCTATCAAGAAGAACCTCGGCCTGGAGCTGTTCCCTCACGCTTTGTTTGGAGGAGCGTCTACGCCCGGATCAGGTGAGTCGTCGTGTCGGACGACTGGAGTGTTTTTTGGCCGATTCTGCATGTTGATTTGTTGTTCTCTCAGCTCACAGTGCGGCGGCGGCTCTGGACTCGCCTCACAGCGGTTTACTGTCTTCTGTGGGCAGAAACTCTCGTGTGTCCAGCACTTCTGCCAGGAGGAAGAGCAGACGACTGAGAGACCGCAGTGTGAGCAGGTACGGTAATATTCTCATCTGGTGCCGTTGCATTAGCGGGCGGAAGTGACGTCACACCTGGAGGGTAAAACAAGACTTGCCTCCATAGTAGACGTTATTTTAAAGGGTTCGTTCACCCAAAAATGAGATTTCTGTCATGAGTTCCTCTCCCTCATGTGGTTCATTCATCTTCAGAACACAAATGAAGATATTTTTGATGAGGTTTATGACTCGACAGCACTTTCAAGGTCCAGAAAGGAAGTAAAGACATGGTTAAAACAGTCGACGTGATGCAGTGCTTCAAGAGACCGCGATACTTTCTGTGCGCAAAAATAACCACTTCATTTAACAATCTCTTCCCTGTTATTATGCTTGTGCCGGTGAAGCTTCCGTGTTTACGCTCAAATGCCTTCTCCGTATTGGCCAAAGCTGATCATGTGACGGCCAATAATGAGTCGTTCCGATGTAGAACCTTGGAAGAGCTGAGCGTAAACAACGAATGAGAATGACACAGAAGAGATTGTTGAATAAAGTCGTTGTTTTTGCGCACAGAAAGTATTGTGGTCTCTGCATCACGTGACTGTTTCAACCATGTCTTTACTTCCTTTCTGGACCTTGAAAGTGCTGTCGAGTCATAAACCTCATCAAAAACATCTTCATTTGTGTTCAGAAGATGAACGAAGGAGTGGAACCACACGAGGGAGAGGAATTCATATTTTTGGGTGAACGAACTCTTTAATTTCCTGACTCTTCCCAGCTCTTTATAATGGGGGGGCGAGATTTTTAAGCCCAAAAAAAGTGCATAAAAGTAATCCATATGCCACCAGAGGGTTAATAAAGGCCTTCTGAAGTGAAGCGATGGTAAAAAAATGAGTAAACCAGCTTCCGGCAACTCCTCGAGTTCAACATTTGACACGATGAATTAGTTTTTGGGTGAACTGACCCTTAAATTTATTTTGCATCTAGTTTTATTGGGATGTTAAAGGTTTTTGGTTTGACGCTGTGATCTGCAGACATTCAAAACCGCCGTTTCTCATTATGATGGGCCTCTCTTGTTGCTTTCAGAGTCGAATCGGGGAAGTCGGGCTGTTTCTCTCCCAGAGTGGCTAAGAAAGAGCCTGTGAGGAAATCTCTCCGCCTGCGCTTCAGTCTGGGCAAATCCAGCCGCGAGTCTGTAAGTTCAGAAACATCCTCTCTGTCAACCTCCACCGGAGACTGAACGATCAACCGTGGCTATAATTTGCATGACGGTGTCATCTAATTATGTATTAATACATATTAATGGATGAATAATATAGCACTTGGTTTAAGAAGTTAACAGGATTTAGGAGTTTTGTTATGCCGTGTTGATGGGTGGAAGTCTCGCTCCATCTAGTGGCAGTTTAATGTTGGTACATGCTGCTATTAATGATGCAGAAGACCTGAGAAAAGTAATCAAAATATATGAATGTATTCTTTCAGTCTTGGTTTGAGGGTTTGCATTTTATGGGAAGAAACAGCCGAGATATGACCGAACCGGTGCAATCAAGAGAATTCTGGTTTTACATGAAGGTTATTGTTGTCATGTGATTGTTTGTCATGTGTTGTCAATGCTTAATATTGCACATGTTGTCCAACATTGTGACTTCAGGAGAGATGATTATGATTTTAAATAAGAACCTGATATTACTAATATATTTGTAGAATAAAATCTTTTAAGAACAAACGAATATTAATATTAACAGTTTTTTTTTTGTTTTTTTTTCTAATTAAAATGTGTCCTTGTGGGTTATTCTTTGCTATTATTATTATTATTGACATGGTCATTATTTTATGCATGTATAAGTGCTCAAATAAAAAAGATATGATTGACCAGAAACGCTTTTACTATCAGTATTTTCTTGGGTAAAGCATTATAACGGCTGTGGTCGTAATTCAACACTGACATGACTCAAAGAGTAAAAAGAAGCTGCCTCTATTTCAACAGAACCTCATTACACAGTCACAACTGGGGCCAAAGAGGTCAGAGGTCATAGGTTGGCGCCTAGCAACACAAGAGAGCTGTACTGGTTTTCACTTCACCAAGGAGTTAAATCTGGCTGTTTTGAACAAGAGCCCCTCAAAAGGTCAGTGTTTTGGGTTTTCCTACACCGCGTTCTATAAATGCAGTCATGGTCAACGTCTGCAGATAATATTCCATTAATTGGTGTTCTGAAGTTTAGGTGGTCAACATGACGTCAAAATTGACCCTATTCTGCTCTTAATATGAAACGTCTGAAACTGCCTCCTTCTGCTGACGTCCAATCCACTCTTACACTTCACATGGATAAAATCACATCCCGGTGTTCATCATTTTTTAAATTAGTGAAATATTATTCCAGCGTAAATCATCTGTTTTCTATGTGAATGTATAATAAAGTGAATTTTCAGCATCATTCCTCCAGTCTTCAGAGTCACGTGATCCTTCAGAAATCATTCTGATATGATGATTTGATCAAGAAAGTTGAAAGGTTTATAACCGTCATACATTTTATTTGTCAGCATTCTTTGAATATAAAGCACTTACAAAACAGCATTTATTTGAAATATATTATTTTGTAACATTATGAATGTCTTTACTGTCACTTTTGATCAATTTAATGCGTCTTTGATGAATAAAGATTAGTTGTTTTACTTGTTTCTCAAACTTTCCACAAAAATATGAAGCAGCACAACTGTTTTCAACACTGATAATAATCATAAATGTTTGTTGAGCATCAAATCAGAATGATTTCTGAAGGATCATGTGACTCTGAAGACTGGAGTAATGATGCTGAACATTCAGCTTTGATCTCTGGATATAAATTAGTTTAAAAGTGTACAGTTTTTACGGAAATATTGCTAATATTCAAATTATATTGTAAAAGGGATGATTTCAGTTAGGGGGAAAAAGCGTTCGGCTTGTCTTGTGATGCCACAAGAGGGCGCAATGTGCAAAATAATAGTGTTAATGCACCAAAAAATGAGATTTCAGTCATTAATTCCTCTCCCTGTAAGATCTTCGTTCATCTTCAGAACACAAATGAAGATATTTTTGATGCTTCAGTGAGTCTCTATTGATATTGAACACTTTCTCTAAAACATATTTAAAACAGGTCATGTGACTAGAGTGGTTCAACCTTAATATTATAAAGAGACGAGAATACTTTTTGTGTGAAACAAGATTTGTAAAGCTTCATCAAGCAGTGTTTTGAAATCGTCCATCACTAGATGTTGAAGAATCATTGTTTTAAGGATTTTTTTTTGCGCACAAAAAGTATTCTCGTCGCTTTGTAATATTAAAGTTGAACCACTGTAGTCACATGACCTGAAAGTGTTCATTATCTGTCAATAGAGACTCACTGAACCATCAAAAAGAAGATGAGCGAAGATCTTACGAACGACATGAAGGAGAGGAGTTAATGACAGAAATCTCGTTTTTGGGTGAACGAACACTTTAATGCAAATCATTGTTTCTTAAACAATGAAATGACATTACCAAAAAGTACATAATGTTTAAACAGTCAAATATAATGTTGTAAATTGCATAAACAATCACGAATAAAAAAGCATGTATTTATGCATAGTTCATACAAAAGCCGAGTCGATGATCACACGGAGTGATGCAGTGGAATGGAGAAAAACTTCTTCTAACGTCACAAAGCTTACTATCTGATATTTCTGATTGTTATATTGACCATGTTTGGTCTCACAGGCTCCAAGTTCGTCAGTAAATCCGAGGATAACCTGTTGACGCCGCAGTGCGATCCGACGGAGCACAGGAGCGCGTGGAGCGGAGACGCTACCGACGCTGGCCCGACAGATCCGTTCTCTGAGACGCCCGTGAGCAGCTGTCGCTCCGAGCCCGCGCTCGTCGCGTGCCAACCTCCGACGGTCAGCGGTATTCCCAAGATCCTCTGTGACGGCTTGGATTTGCTCAGCGAAGAACGCTCTCGCACTGGACCCGCGCTACTGCAAATCAAACAAGCTTTCAGCGAGTCTGGTAGTGACCTTCACGGCATCGTTAACCAGCAGAACCACGACCAACCGCGGGACAGCCTTGAAGCGGTTTCCTCTGACGTAGCTTTGCCCTCAGAAACCTCACACACATCAGTGTCTGAACCGGAGCACGATGTGACGTTCGGACAAATCGAGATTGCTGCTCTGTCGCCTCTACATATAGACAGCGCTCTGTTTGACAGTGGACCGCCGCGGTTTGGGGAGACCAGTCTTAACGAGTCTCTTTGGCTTGAAAGTGACAGCAGGGATTTCCTAAAAGAGTCCACTGGATGTTCAGTGGATTGCAGTCAATTGATTGACGCTTTAGACATCCAGAGTCCCGTGGCTTTCCGACTGGACACTTCCAGTAGGGTCCAATCAACTCCGTACGCAGCGAGAACGGACGCCAACGCGCCCCTGCCGAGTGAGCCACAGTCTTCATTGGCGAGCAAGACCGAAGCGGACGACTCGCCGCGGAACCATCCTAGCGCCATCGAAACGCGCCGGAAGAAAGTTGCCGAGCAGATTAAACTGTTCGACATGATGACGCTGAGTTCACCCAAAACCAAAGTGGTCCGATCTCCTCTGAAGTTCCAGCGGACGCCGGTTCAGCAGTCCGTGATGAGGATAAACACTCTGGTCGGAAGCCGGAAGGACGTCAGGATGGGTTGGTGTGCCGCCAGTCTGATGAAGGCCGAGAGTTTCGAGAGCGCTTTGAACTCACTCCAACAGCCGACGTCCGCAAAACCCAAACCTCCAGTTCCTCCCAAGAAACCGCTCAAATATGGTGCGCTGGAAGACGTCACCAATAAGATGCCAAAGACGAGATGCGACACGCTCCCAGCCAATAAGAATGCCGCGAATGAACATCCCAAGTCTGTCCTGCTTCAAGTGTCCGAAAACGAAACCAGTCGCTACAGAGGTTCACCCAAAAACCCTCTCGCGGAGGTAAAACTGATGTCGGCGTTGAAACCCATTGATCTGTAAGACGCTTTCTTCTGCAGACGTGTGTATTCAGGTCTTAATTTATTGTGCTGGAGTGAGTCTGAATGGTGCGGCAATGTTTTTACTGTATCAAGAAATTGTTAAAGTGTTCGTTCACCCAAAAATGAAGTTCCACTCCTTCGTTCATCTTCAGAACACAAATGAAGATGTTTTTGATGAGGTTTATGACTCGACAGCACTTTCAAGGTCCAGAAAGGAACTACAGACATGGTTAAAACAGTCGACATGATGATGCAGTGCTTCAACCTTAAACAAAACAAAACCAAATTAACGACTTTATTCAACAATCTCTTCTCTCCTTCTCACACGTTCAGCGCTTCCGGTTGTCCTGCGTGTGATGCTGACAGACGTTCAGACGTAAACACGGAAGTGCAGAACTGCGTTTACTGCAACGGTTGTGTCACAGAATGACGGGGTAGAGGCGAATTTGTTGACTAAAGTCGTTCTAAAGTATTGTGGTCTCTTCATCACATTAAGGTTGAACCACTGCATCACGTCGACTGTTCTAACAAAGTTTTTACTACTTTTCTGGACCCTGAATGTGGTCATTTCACTGCTTTCTTTGAGAGATAAAAAAACAACAACTCAGATTTGATCAAAAAAATATCTTCATTTGTGTTCTGAAGATGAACGAAGGTGTGGAACCACACGAGGAACTCATGACTGAAATCTCGTTTATGGGTGAACGAACCCTTTAAACGTTCTCGATCATTCCGTTTGGATTTCAGGGTCAAACTCAAATGCACGAGCGTAAAAATTTCAGAAACATCCTGTAATTTTAGGTCGCAAAGTGAAATCCATAACTGCACTCTGCGTTGAAATATGCTGATCTTGTTTGAGCGTTTTGCTGTAAGTGAAAAGACGAGTCGATGAAAGTGTGAAAAGTGTGACGTTCATGTAAGAATAGATCATAATTGTATTCAGAGTGAAAATGAATGCTTGGAATTGGTTGGTTTCGGGAAGGTGTTTTATTTACCTTTATTTATATTTTATGCAAAAACGTGATTTTCATTTGGAAGCCTTAAAGACGATGTTCATGGTGTAACTCAAGGAATTGTGTGCTATGTTGAGCAGTATTATGGTCTCATGTAAAATCCTCAATGCTGTTATTTTCACTCTTTTTGAACATGTTTTGTGAAAGAAGTTATCAGACTAAAGTCTCTGTGTTTAACTGAAGGTTTGAAGTTCCTTTCTTCACCACCTGGTGGCGCACTTTGGTTCAGTATTAGTGTCTTGCATCACATTATCCGAATGATTTTCACGCCTAACATGAGTTTCTTACTAATTATACACCGCAGAAAGAGATATCTGGGGATAAATCTGACTTTAATACATTTAGAAGATGATTTGATAAAACTACTGAGAACCAATGAACTAAAAGTTAAATGAGTAATTGAACACCGAGTCCAATGAAGTGCATGTTTGTTATACTTTGGTCTCGTTAAACATTTTTGGGAGCAAATGTGCCTATTTTTTGCTTTTTTTATGTAATCGTTTCCATCAGTACAAACACCTAAAGGTCAATATATTCATAAAATGCCCTTTTTTCATGTGTCCGAGTTTTGTTTTGCCGCTGTAAACCTCTTTAAACGGCCTCAGGGATTGATCGGGATCCTTCAGGCCAGCTTTGGGGCACTCGGGAAGGATCCCTCTCCGCCCTGCCGTCGAGATTTACTGATCCACATAACAACTAGACAGGATTAAACCTGCACAGACTCCACTGCCAGTGATAGCAGGACTGATTCATGCGTCGCTCGGGCCGGATTGAGGGAATCTGTGGATCTCTGGGCTCATTTTCCCTCTGGAGACACATCCGCCTGTGTGTAATGGAGCACAATTTAAGGGTTCGAGATGCTCATGCTTTCATCTCCATTAGAGGGGATTTGGAAGGAATTTGGCCTTGAGAAAAACAAAACAGAAGACAAAACTTTCCTACTTTGAGATTATAAGATGTTTTTACATGGTTCATGACATGTACATGTATATATATGTGTGTGTATATATATATGTATATGTATACGTGTGTATATATGTATGTGTGTGTATATGTGTATATATGTATGTGTATATATATATATATATATATGTGTGTGTATGTGTATGTATATGTATGTGTATATGTATGTATATATGTGTATATGTATATTTAAAATATGTATATAAATATATATATACATATATATAAAATGTGTGTGTGTGTATATATATATATATATATATATATATATATATACATAATATGTGTGTGTATATATTTATATATATATATACATAAAATGTGTATATATATATATATATATATATTTTTTTCATCATTTTTAGCAGACATTTTTATCCAAAGCGACTTACAAGTGGAGCAATCAGGGCTCAGGTGTCTCGCTCAAGGGCACTTTAGTCATGGTGTTGAAGGTGGAGAGAGTCTGTTCATTCACAATCCCCACTTTCAATTCCTGCCGGCGTGGGAATCGAACTGGCAACCTTCAGATTACAAGCCCACCACTAGGCCACGACTACCCTATACACATAAAATGTGTGTGTGTGTGTGTGTGTGTATATATATTAGAAACAACTCATGACAAACAACAAAACATTCATATTTGTGGTCAGCTGTTTTGTAGCCAAGAAAGAGAATGAATGAGAAACACATGATGAGAACAAACTGACGAAACACACCAACTCTAAACAATTATCAACTGAATTAATGAGTCCGAGTCAATCAAACCACAGCAGATGTGTTGTGAGAAAGTGCATTATAGTGAAATAAATTAAT
Organism: Opsariichthys bidens; assembly: GCA_037194245.1. Taxonomy (NCBI): domain Eukaryota; kingdom Metazoa; phylum Chordata; class Actinopteri; order Cypriniformes; family Xenocyprididae; genus Opsariichthys; species Opsariichthys bidens. Next base: position 757,558 of record CM074286.1, on the reverse strand, counting down.
AGCAGCTTATTTCTTGCTCGAAGGATTAGTTTATCCAAAAATACAGATTGTCATCAATTACTCACCCCTCGCGTCGCGTCGCGTCGTTCTTCTGAGGTAAACTGTCCCAGCTGCTCGTTGTCATGAAATGACCGCGGACAGACACGTTCGAATAAAACACAATACAAGTGTCATAAAATACAATAAAGTTATCATAAAAACAGCACGCGTGACTCTTGTGATATATTTCTTTAGTCGAATTAAAGTTCTGTGTGGAAACCGAAGCAGCCGTTGCTCAATCTTCCCGCTCGTGTTCAATTCAAATTAGCGCCTTTTGCGCTCATAGGCTCTCGCGTGTCATGTGACTAACTGAGTTAGTATTGAGTAGAATAAAACTTCTTGAATCAAAGATTCCTACTTTTAAATAAAAGTTTTAATAAATGTCGCTATATACACTCACATGTAGTATTCAAAGTAGGCTACTCGACATTTTCACTCATTAAATCATAGTTGTAGAAAATAGTTATAGGTATTTTCATATACGCATGAAAACAACAGGACTTAAGAATCATTTTTTAATCGCTATGCACTTTTGATGTATTTTTATTTTAAATTTCGCACTTGGGTATCCTCATTTGCCATTGAGTATGTGAATATTACTGTTCATGTCTATTAATCACATAACATAAAAGTTGGCAAATATGTGTGTGAATGTATATACGCTAAAAAATACCGGGTTAAAACCAACCCAAAGTTGAAAATAGACAAACCCAGTGATTGGGTTAAATGTGGCTCAACCTGCTGGGAAGTTTTATTTGAACTCAACTACTGTTTAAAAGTGACCATATAGCTAAAATGAACCCAAAATATGTTTTTCAACCAACATGGGTTGTTTTTTAACCCAGCATTATATATATATATATATATATATATATATATATATACATACACATATATATACACACATATATATATATATACACATATATATACATACATATACACACATATATATATACATACACACATATATACATATACATATATATATACACACACACACACATATATATATATACAGTGTGTCTATAGGAATTCACAGGCACAAACCCATCACAATCATTTATCAACAACATGAACGTCCATAACGGCTTTCAATTCCATCCATAAATAACTGTTGTCATGAAGGGCCTGAAGTTCTGCAGGAGTCTGATATCCAGACAGACAGATCGAGCCCTCCTCTGAGTGTGTGTGTGTGTGTGTGTGTGTGTCGAGGGGGCGGATAGCTCTGATTCTCCTGCATTGTGTCTGGCTGGAGTGTGGAGAGATGCAGTGCACATTGAAGCAGTCAGTGTGTGTGTGTCTATGGGACAGATCGCAGCTCCGCTCTTCACCAACATCTTCTCCAGCAGAAGCTCGTCTACGCTGACAGGTGAGACATCCTCACACCTTTACCGATGTTCGGAGCATCTGTCTGTTTCGTTATGTACATTCAGGGCAGATGCTTTTATCCAGTGACTTGCAGTGCTCCGACAGCATGAGTGCGATCGGTTGCAGTGCCGGGGAATCGAACCCGTGACGAGGTGTTGCTGTAGTTCCACGATCTGATAACCGTTATAGAACTGAAGATCTCGTGATGATTCTCCAAACATGACTAGAGTTTTCAGAGCTCTCGTCGTTGAAGAATAAAGGATAAATTTAAGTGTTTTGGACAATTCTGCTGTCGTTCAGTTTTATTAAGTGTCAAAATATTAAAATTAAGAATATTTGTTATGTTTTAGACATGGTTCAATGGTTATTTGGTCATGTATCATTTTTTATATGCTCTTAAGTTTCATTGACGGCATGTTCTGGATTAAACAAAAAAGGGCTTGAATGTATATATATATGTGTGTGTGTGTGTGAAATCTATATTATATCTCAAAATATAAGAACTTAATATAAGATAAAATGAATTATTATACAATTACTAACAATTAGGTTGTTATTACACTAAAAAAAAATGTTGGTTTGTTTCAACTCGTGTTTGGGTCAAATATGGACAAACCGTTGAGCTTTAGAAATTAACCGTTGGGTTTAAAAATAAACGGTTGAGTTTAAAAACGAACCGTTGAGTTTCGCATGAAATTTAAAAATTTAAACCAACGGTCGTCCATATTTGACACACACACACACACACACACACACACAAATAAAGTATTATTGATAACGATTAAACGCGGATTCAACGTGCAGTTCTATTGAAAATGAAACGCTGTCTCAATGTTGTTTGAACGTTGAAACAAAAAATAACTATTTCAACCACATTTCAGCGCTGAAGGCAGCGATGGTGTGTTATTATTGAGCGATTAAATCGGTACCGTGAACAGAACCTGACCGTGGATCATCTGAGCGCGGTGTCTGAGTGATGTCTGTTCTCTCGGCAGTACCGATGGCCTCCTTCGCTCGGATCCTGTGCGCGATGCTGTTCGCCGGGGTTCTTCTCTCAAGTCCGGCCGAGTCCAAGCGGAACCGAGGCGCGATTCCTCATCCGGACAAGAGTAACCCGAACGAGTCGGACCAGAGCCCGCAGCAGCAGCAGCAGCAGCAGCAGCAGAGGGGCCGGAGCAGAGGCTCGGAGGAGGTTCTGGAGTCCAGCCAGGAGGCGCTGCACGTCACCGAGCGCCGGTACCTGAAGCGGGACTGGTGTAAGACGCAGCCGCTGAAACAGACCATCCACGAGGAGGGCTGCATCAGCCGGACCATCATCAACCGCTTCTGCTACGGACAGTGCAATTCCTTCTACATCCCGAGGCACGTGCGCAGGGAAGAGGGCGCGTTTCAGTCGTGCTCGTTCTGCAAACCCAAGCGCTTCACCACCATGACCTTCACCCTCAACTGTCCCGACCAGCAGCCGCCGACCCGGAAAAAACGCGTGCAGCGGGTCAAACAGTGCCGCTGCATCTCCATCGAGCTGGACTGAGAGCGGCGGGTCCGCGCGACAGTGTCCGCGAACATCGCTGGAGAACACGCGGGAAACTACGGAGGCACATTCGCGCCACAAACGAAAAAAACTTGCTTTGGGAAATCTTGATTATGACACGAACAGGCATGGTTATGACACACCGAGTCATAATTACGAAATTAAAAAGTGGAAACTTAGGACAGAAAGTCAAAATTGTGACATATGATGACGCAAAAAAGTCGAAATTATCATAAAGTAGAATATAGACACTAAATCTAAATTTTATGAGATTAGAAATTCAAAATTATGACGTAAAAAGTTGAAATTGACACTCTTGTTGAGTCATAATTATGGCATGAAAAGTCAATATTATGATATAAAGTGGAATTTATCATGCTAAATATAAATTATGACGTGTTATGTCATGATTGTGGAATTAAAGTCTAAATTGTGACAGTCAAAATTGATGCTAAGTCAATTATGAGATAAAAAATTGAAATTATGATTTTAAAAAAAAATCTAAATTATTAGATAAAGTAGAATATAGACAAAGTCAAAGTTGAAATTGTGACATAAAAGTTCAAATTGACATTCTAAACCATAATTTAGATTTTTTGACGTAAAAAGTCAATGTCAGTTATGACACTGAATTGAAATTATGACAGAGTAAATCATAATTATAAGATTAAAGAGTCAAATTGCCACTTTATGCATAATTATGGCATAAAGTCAAAATTATGATACAAAGTACTAAATCGAAATGATGACATTTTAATTATGAAATTAAAAAGTCAAAATTATGACAACAAAAAAAAAAATTAAAATTGACTGTCAATTTGGGATTTTTCACAATTATGGTATGTGAAGTAGAATTTATGACATGCTTCACTTCAATTATGAGATTAAAAAGTTGAAATTGATATTCTAAATCCTAATGACAAATTAATACAAACATAAATAAATGATAAACTTAAAGGAAGGAGATAAAAAGTCAAACTTGTGACCTTTTTACGTCAATTTTGACTTTTTATTCCACAATTTAAAAATGTTATAATTTCGACTTAAATTTTGACTTTTCGTGTCAATTACGTTTGATGAAAGCTCAATTGTTTTTGGTTTCTGGCACTAATGTCCTTCCATAAGTGCCGGATCATCTGTCACCATTACACACTCGCTCACGCATGACGCTTCCGCTGTAAATATCATTCTTACATCAACACAAGCGATAACGGTCTACAAAACTCGTTTTCGAGCAATCGACGGCTTTTAAGATTCTGTTAAACACGTCTAAACGTTTGTTTTAAGCGATATTGTACGATGATTAAACCTATAAATGATATGATTAAACACTCATTTACTTACATTCGATTAATGGCACGATCCTAATGCGTTCGGCGGATCTATCTAGGTTGTTTACCGTAACTATCCGTGAAACATCTCACCGGTTTCCTGTAATGGTGACAGATGCAGAAGAGCATCATTCCTCACGCTGAATGTCTTCATTCATCTCCACATTGTAAGAACGCTGAAGGACCGATAGTTTCCACTATGTGGAACGACTTTATTTAATGAGACACTGTTGTTCCTCTTTCTGCTGGATTGCTGTGAATGCCGAGTTTCTTCATGCTATTCGTCTATTTATAATATCAGATAGAAGAATGAAAGATTATATACAGTTTAGTCGTGAAGACCAAATCGTCACACATGTTGTTGAAGTTGTACAGATGCTGTGTATAATGTTGTCATATTAATAAAAGGTCAAATCTCTCTGACACGGCCAACAAATGACGTGTTTTAACCCACGAGTCCCAAAAGAACGAGGTTTGTGTTCATCTGAACTCCTGATGAAGTCACGCTTCCTACAGTGTTTTTTCAAACCTGACAGAAGATGCACGGCGCGATTTTAAGTGTAAAAACGGTTTTTAATAATATGACAAGACACATTTTCTTGAGTTTTGAGAATGTCTGACGTTTCCTGTAGGAGAAAGTTTCTTGCACCGCATGTAAAACACGTCAAAAACACGCACAAGTCTGACAGTGGAAAAACACGTTTAGGCTCGTCACAAAATAACTGGATAAATGAGAGAATTCTCCATATATCTTCTTATATCCACATCCGCTGTCGTTCTGGGAATAAATAGGGCTTTGAGAAGGTCATTCACTCATTGACACATAGAATATACAGACGCTCACTGAAATATGATTCGTTCTCCTCTTAGTCTCAAATGTACGTGGATATGATCTTCGCAGGGAATTGCATAGAGTGTAAAAGTGCGTCACACGTCAAGTTTGGCAAAAGGAAACTGGTGAAAACGACTTTTCTGTCCAAACTCGCTGCGGTCGGTGTTTGAGGTCATGTGTGATGAACGTGAGGCACTGATTTCAGTGTTTCTCTCTTACTGACGCTCCGTCCAGGTGAGATCTGTCTCGTCTCTGTCCTGACGGACGTGATGTTTTCAGCTGGACGACACGCCGGCTTCTTTCTTTCGCAGTCGCTCTTTCTGTCGAACAGATTATCAGACAATATTTATGTTTGCACTGATGCACTTTTACATTCAAGATACACGTTTGTTTCGTCACTTCATGCCTGTGGAAATTAAACCTGACGTCGACATAAAACAATACATTTTATATCGATAATATCTGCTCAAATCAGGGATCTGGAAGAAAATATATATATCATTTAATTAATTGACATTCATATAATATTAGATTTAATAAATATATAACTAGAATAATTTATAAAAAAAATATTCTAAAATGATAAATTATAGAATAAAATATTTTTTAGCTTAATTTAAATTATATTAATTATATATACACACAATAAATCTATAATATCTGCTCATATGAGGGATCTGAAAGCAAATATATATAATTTAATATATATAAATATATATTTAAGATGACATTCATATAATATTAGAATGAATAAATATATAATTAGAATAATGTATGAAAATAATCACATAAAAATGATCTAAAATGATCAATTACAGAGGTTAAAAAATAAAATAAAATATTTTTTAGCTTAATTTAAATTATATGAATTATATATACAACACAATAAATCTATAATATCTGCTCATATGAGGGATCTGAAAGCAAAATAAATCATTTAATATATATAAATATATATTTAAGCTGACATTCATATAATATTAGATTTAATAAATATATAACTAGAATAATTTATGAAAAATTATTCTAAAATGATAAATTACAGAGGTTAAAAACGAAAATAAAATATTTTTTAGCTTAATTTAAATTATATTAATTATATATACACACAATAAATCTATAATATCTGCTCATATGAGGGATCTGAAAGCAAAAATATATAATTTAATATATATAAATATATATTTAAGATGACATTCATATAATATTAGAATTAATAAAAATATAATTAGAATAATGTATTAAAAAAAATCACATAAAAATGATCTAAAATGATAAAATACAGATGTTAAAAACTAAAATAAAGTATTTTTTAGCTTAATTTAAATTATATTAATTATATATCCACACAATAAATCTATAATATCTGCTCATATGAGGGATCTGAAAGCAAAATAAATCATTTAATATATATGTATATATATTTAAGATGACATTCATATAATATTAGAATGAATAAATATATAATTAGAATAATGTATGAAAAATTATTCTAAAATGATAAATTATAGAATAAAATATTTTTTAGCTTAATTTAAATTATATTAATTATATATACACACAATAAATCTATAATATCTGCTCATATAAGGGATCTGAAAGCAAAATAAATCATTTAATATATATGTATATATATTTAAGATGACATTCATATAATATTAGAATGAATAAATATATAATTAGAATAATGTATGAAAATAATCACATAAAAATGATCTAAAATGATAAATTACAGAGGTTAAAAAATAAAATAAAATATTTTTTAGCTTAATTTAAATTATATTAATTATATATCCACACAATAAATCTATAATATCTGCTCATATGAGGGATCTGAAAGCAAATATATAGAATTGAATTAATAGACAAATATATTATAGTGTACAAACTGGAAATATTATATATATTTCAGCTGAAAAATCATAGCTATTAGAATAAATAAAAAATAAGACTATATCATACTAATAAAATAAATATGAATAAAAAATAGAATTATCTTTAATGTTAATTTCCTTCGATAATGTGTTTTCTCACCAGACTGTTCTCGTTGATCTTCTTCGTCTCCACTTTCTTCTCCGCTGTGATCTTTTGGACTGTTTTCTGAGCTTCTTTTAGTCTGAAATAGTACAAAATTAAAGGATCAATTCACCCCCAAAAATACAACTCTGACATCATTTCCTCCCTCGACGGTTCCTCTCGCACGAGTCGATTTCGTTTTGAGCTTTAAACAAGAACACAGCGTGGCCCATGGAGAGGCTGAAATACACTTTTGATATAAAATTGGTCTCTAAAATGCTTTTTTGCTTCTAAAGTAAATGTTCAGATATTTTTAATGAAAAACAAGCGCAGTGATGACTGATTTCTACAGCGTTTTATAGAACACAGATTGTTCCTCGGATGTGAAATAAATTGAATTTTAGATGAAAGCGGCTCTACAGAAGGTCATTTTTCAGATGAACTTTGATTCAGTACAGCAAGCCATTCTGACTTTTATTCATTCTCAGGATATGAACTTGTGATATCAAGGATTATATTTCCACTAGTATAAACTATAATTGTTGATATCTGTGATTGTATTTTCACTAGTGAAATCTCTCCATAGGCTGCCATTCAAATTCAACTGTTGATATCAAGAATTCATTTCTGACTCGTTGAAATTCCAGTTTCACATTTCAGGAATACAATTCTTACTAGTAAAAATGCACATTTATGATTTCAATAATTACATTGTTACTAGTGCAAATGTCTATTCTTGATATCAACTAGTAAAAATATTCATTTCTGATATCTGAAATGAATTCCTGATTTCAATATCATCTCTGATATCTGAAATGAATTCCTGATATCCATATCATCTCTGATATCTGAAATGAATTCCTGTTTTCAATATCATCTCTGATATCTGAAATGAATTCCTGATTTCAATATCATCTCTGATATCTGAAATGAATTCCTGATATCCATATCATTTCTGATATCTGAAATGAATTCCTGATATCCATATCATCTCTGATATCTGAAATGAATTCCTGATTTCAATATCATCTCTGATATCTGAAATGAATTCCTGATATCCATATCATTTCTGATATCTGAAATGAATTCCTGATATCCATATCATCTCTGATATCTGAAAAGAATTCCTGATTTCAATATCATCTCTGATATCTGAAATGAATTCCTGATATCAATATCATTTCTGATATCTGAAATGAATTCCTGATTTCAATATCATTTCTGATATCTGAAATGAATTCCTGATATCAATATCATCTCTGATATCTGAAATGAATTCCTGTTTTCAATATCATCTCTGATATCTGAAATGAATTCCTGATTTCAATATCATCTCTGATATCTGAAATGAATTCCTGATATCCATATCATTTCTGATATCTGAAATGAATTCCTGATATCCATATCATCTCTGATATCTGAAATGAATTCCTGATTTCAATATCATCTCTGATATCTGAAATGAATTCCTGATATCCATATCATTTCTGATATCTGAAATGAATTCCTGATTTCAATATCATTTCTGATATCTGAAATGAATTCCTGATATCAATATCATTTCTGATATCTGAAATGAATTCCTGATTTCAATATCATCTCTGATATCTGAAAAGAATTCCTGATTTCAATATCATCTCTGATATCTGAAATGAATTCCTGATATCAATATCATTTCTGATATCTGAAATGAATTCCTGATTTCAATATCATTTCTGATATCTGAAATGAATTCCTGATTTCAATATCATCTCTGATATCTGAAATGAATTCCTGATATCCATATCATCTCTGATATCTGAAATGAATTCCTGATTTCAATATCATCTCTGATATCTGAAATGAATTCCTGATATCAATATCATTTCTGATATCTGAAATGAATTACTGATATCAATATAATTTCTGATATCTGAAACGGCTTTCTTACTAGTAACAACCACATTCATGATATCAGAAATGAACATTTTTACAAGTTGATTTCAAGAATAGACATTTGCACTAGTAACAATGTAATTATTGAAATCATAAATGTGCATTTTTACTAGTAAGAATTGTATTCCTGAAATGTGAAACTGGAATTTCAACTAGTCAGAAATGAATTCTTGACATCAACAGTTGAATTTGAATGGCAGCCTATGGAGAGATTTCACTAGTAAAAATACAATCACAGATATCAACAATTATAGTTTATACTAGTGGAAATATAATCCTTGATATCATAAGTTCATATCCTGAGAATGAATAAAAGTCAAAACGGCTTGCCATACGTCAGTGCCGTCAAATCCATGAACATTCCTGAAGATGTTTTATAATAAGTGAGAATTAAATATTCCCAGTAAGTGTGATCTGTAAAAGCACTTAAACACTGTGAATGTGGCATAAATCATCTGCTAATAAAGCAGCGTTTCCATCCCACGTGTTCAAGAGGACAGAATCCGTTCGAGTGTTTTCTCCTCCATCATGAGTGAGTCGGTCTCAGAGCGTCAGGAACACAAGAAACGCTGTCATGTGATCTTGCGTTCGGATGCTGGTGTTTGAGACGCTTCCGAGGGAATTAAACCGCTGCCGTGTGATTGGTCCGCTGGTTCGTGCAGTCATCCAATCACAGCCTCTGCTGAGACTAAGTTTTTGAAGGATTTATTCGGTAAACGTGTTTCCGGATTAAAAAAAAATCATGTGCATTTTTAGAATGAACGCGCATCTTAAGTGTTTCTATCCAGCGTTTTATGTGCAATATGACAAATGTGTGGAAAGGAATCGTTATGAAGATACGAGGCGCTTTAAAGACGCTCGTGACGGACTTTCCTCACCTCTCTTTGGAGATGTTTTTATTCTCGCGGTTCCAGGTGCTCTTGAAATCGTTGCAGAACTCGTACCAGAGCATGAAGATGTAGTTTGGAGAAACGTCCTTCTCGCCAGACTTGGGTTTGAGCCC